>VWYH01003318.1:229429-319274 GCA_013399365.1 Pampusana beccarii | reverse complement strand
TCGTGGAGTCTCCTTCTCTGGAGACATTCAAAACCCGCCTGGACGCCTTCCTGTGTAACCTCACCTAGGTGTCCTGCTTCGGCAGGGGGATTGGACTAGATGATCTTTTGAGGTCCCTTCCAATCCCTAACATTCTGTGATTCTGTGATTCTGTGATTCTGTGATCTTAATGCACATTATCTTACCTAATTCCGGATATTTCTGGTATAGAGAAAAATTATAGCAAAACTATTCTCTCTAAGTACATTTTATAGCCAATGCATTCTCTAAACATAAGTGCTTATTATCATTTTAGATAGACTACAGTGTCTGACATATTTATATGAGCCAAGCAGATATCACACAGGACCTAAGGGAGATCTAAAATCTACAAAATGACAGATGGAGGCCAGAGACATACCATAGGGTATCTCAGATGACATTAGATGCCTAAATGTGGGCAAGTGGATTAAGTCCAAATTAAAATAGGAAGGTTAGGGCATGATTCACCTGACCTATTTGAGACATCTATATTATGATGACGTGGATCTTACCATCTGTCTATTGGCAGAACCCTCAGATCTGAGTCCAGTCCATTAGTTTCCCGTAGAGAGCATGAAGAGAGTTCTACATTCACAGCAGTGTGCTCAAAAGAACACAGCTCTTAAGATGGTACGAGAGGTATATTTGGCCAAGACACAATTAAACACCATGAACTAAAATGTTAGACTTAGTGTCGATCTATCCTCAAATTGGAAAAAGCGTGATGAAAGTATTTGTGAAAATTTCAGTAGCTCAAGATGCAGTTAAGTAGTAGTTTCAGATTATACCTACACTGTAATAACTGCAACTAATGTAGACATTAAACACAGATACTGACAGTAACAGAACAAAAACAGAAGGCTCAGGACAGTCTTACAAAGTACCTCTTTCCTTCCCTTTTGTAGAGAGTTTTATGGGCCATGAAAAAGTCGTTCTTGCTCTGCTATCAGTATATGGTGTTCCAGTGTCACCATCCTAAAAAACAGCCATCTGAGAAACCACTGAAGACATACGAAGATGCTTCAGATTGCACATAGCAAAGTTAATTGCATACTTCATTCTGAACTTGAGCTAATTATATTTTGTTACTTAAGATTCTCAGCTACAGCTCCTCTGAAAAAGTCAGACATCACAGTCATGACAGACCTTCCATCAAAAACTGAAGAAACAAGAAAGTAATGGAGATAACAACCACCAGACATTTCCAAGAAGAGAAGTTTAGAGAAATAAAGCAACACTCACACTAATATAATCAGGTAGTCTAGGTAGTCTCTGGGATTCTGTAGTTCCTGGAGACGGCTTCTCCCCAGGAAAGTAGACTGGTCCATTTAATATAGTAATGTTTTAAGGATGCTGTTGCTTACCAGAGTCATTTTGGAAACAGCAGCTGGAACACAGGGGCTAAATATACAGTATCCTGTCAGCTTCTTAACATATTACGTGTTTCAAGAGGAAACCATAGCATACTGAAAATATTTCACAGATGGAATAAAAATAGATTTTAAAAGTTTCAAAGCTGCAAAACTGTCATTACACTTTCCAAATTCCTGAATATGCCATGAAAATGACACTTAAAATAATAGAATCTACTCTAGTCAGTGCTTTTCTTCTAGAATGGCATATTTGTCATTAGTTATAACCTGCTGTTTTCTATTGCAGAACACTTCTCCTTTCCTGTAATAGGTAATATCCTGACAGAAGAAATAGAACTATCAAACAAAGAATATCATTCATCGTAAAAATATTGTAAATACATCATAGCTTTACTAGCAGATATTGATTAAAAAACACTATGTGCAATTAAACTGCCAAATCTCATAGCCTCCTCTTGTTCATAGGTAAAGTTTTGTACTAAATCAATGAAAGCTCTATATGAGTAATTATAATGAGTATTGCGGTAAAATCGTAAGCCTTTAAAATCATGCTTTTCTTTGCTTTAAACAGACCACTTCGCTTAGCAAAGTATGTTAAGAAGGTGCCTGAGTATATGACTAACGTCTACCTGACATTTCAGTATTTATTTTAATTCAGAAATTTGTTTGATAGAATTAGATCAGCTGCTTTACATGGGGGTAGGATTTATCACACCCAGATTTAGAACTACAAAAAAGTAAGCATGTAATCTAATTTAGGAGTCTCAACTCCTTACCTGGCCAAATCTCAAAGAAAGATTGCTCCAGAGAGAGACAAATCATTTTAAACAACTGTCTTAACTTTGAAGCCAAAGTGTCATCTGCATGGGACCAGCTTTTGCCATTTTGCAACCATAAACCTTAATTTCAAATATCTTGGTAACTACCTTCCACTTATGGTATCAAAATATTCCAATCTTAATAGCCCTGCTGTTTTCAACTTTTACAAGCCTGTGCAGAAAGACGAAACACCTTTCCAGCTAAGGTCTTGAAAATGTTACACACACTAAGCTTGTATTATGCAAGCAGTAAAGCAGTCCCAGAAAGAAAAGGGAAGGGGAAAAAAAAAAAAAGAGAGAGAAAACAGAAGATAAAATAGTTGCATACATGCAACTATGCATGTCTGTATATAATTTTTTTAAGCTAAAATAGTAGTAAAGTAATGAAATAAACTTCACCACCAAAATAAAATCAAGATTACAAAACATTATTGACTTAGTAACTTCGCTATAGAATAACAATTCTTAATATCTATAGACATTTCTCACTTGTGTTTACCTCTCTGACCATAAAAAAAAGAAAAAAAAAAAAAAAAGTAAGGTTTTTAAGTTTGGCAAGCAATGGATAGCAATTAATTCAATTAGCTCCAGATGGATACCTACACAAAGAAAAACCTTTGTTTATTTTTTTTAAATTAAAATTGGTTAAAGTCATTCAAACACTGAAGCCTAGAATTTTCAAATCTCAGCATTTAATTAAATTTGTGCATCTTCGGATGTTTTCCAGATGGGTTTTGCAGAAGTTGTTAGGATGACAGTTACGTTGTTACACATGAACCTGTCTTGCTACTGATTACCCAAGGACCATGAACTGCAGTGCTGACAAGCCATTTGGTCTATGCAAAGAATAAAATAAAAACCTTAGACTTTACAAATTCAAGTGGGTTTTGTTTGTTTGTTTGTTTAAGATTCTTAGAAGGTATTTCTCCTGTCTACATATTGTTTGTTTGTTTGTTTTCGTTTTAAAATGAAACTCTGTACTTCTTCAAATTAAAAATATTCAGAACAGTTGGTATTGTAGTAATTCTGACATTTTTTCAAATAAGCTTCTTGCATGTTGCAAATAGCTTAAATGCTCAGCAGAATAGTAGTCTTGAAATATACAAATAAAAATGAGATTTTCAGTACACTGTTAGATCTTCAGAATATTTTTAGCCTAATCTATTGCATCCTATTCATTTAATCTCCTCTCACTTCAGACAGCCAGACATTTCCTGGATAATTTGCATTCATTAACACCATTTATACAAAGACATTTTTCACAGAATCACAGAACGTTAGGGATTGGAAGGGACCTCAAAAGATCGTCTGGTCCAATCCTCCTGCCGGAGCAGGAACGCCTAGATCAGGTTACACAGGAATGTGTCCAGGCTTTGCTTTGTTCCCTTACAGAAGTATTTCTTCATCATGTAGTTGAATGGTACCATGTTATCCTTTTTTTGTCTGCTTTTTTTGTTGTTGTCATTGCTTGGTTGTTTGTGTTTGCATTTTTGTTTGGTTGTTTTTTATTTTTTGTTTTGTTGGTTGGTTGGTTGTTTTTGAGTAGAAAGGTAAACCAAACTAAGGCTAAAGTAAAACCTCCAACCTGACCATAAATTACTTATGCATAAAAAGAGACCAGAAAGTTATGTGTATCACTATTTGCTAATACTGTAATATAAATGTTAAAATGTATGACTTTACTACCTGTACACATTTCCCATTAGTATTTCAAAATCTACTTTTTCTGTCTTGCTTTCAATTTTATCAGGATAGAACATTTTAGGCTTTTTATTTCTCTAAGAAGTTGAGCTCCCTCTTTCAGGCAGACTGAAATTGGTGTACAAAGTATGATACCAATGCTTAGTACAGCTCTATTGGATAAGTCGTCTTTTTTTTTTCCTATTGACAGGCAAAAAAAATGATTTGCCAGTAGTGACAGGAGGAACTATTACATGTGCCACATACAGTTAAAATGTAACTTCTACTACATAGAAAACGCTGAAATTTTAATCCACTGTTCAGAAGTACACAGAAACCATTTCCTGCAGGAAATGCTTTATTTTTAGGGAAAGACACTAAGTGTACAATAGCAACAATAAGATTATGTACAATTTGATATTAGGAGATATTAACTAAAAGACTCCATTAACAAATGAAGCTAATGGATATTGCTCTCTGCTGATCTAGAAGTTAAACACATTCTTCTGAAATACGTATATATTTTTATAACTCTGTTCTCTAAAGGAAGGCTTTTCTGTTGACAATCCTTTAGCCAGTTCCATAGAGTGCCAAAATGAGCTCCCTGTGGTGATGAGCTCCTGTTTTTTTCCCATCAAGCTGATGATAATAAAAAATGTTATTTCATTTTGTTCTATCGGTGACATACCTAAATTCTTTGTGTATACTCATTTGAAATTCAGAAGCACTTTTGTGAAAACTGATTGATTTTTATAGTTGTCTTCAACTATGCTTAACTTAAACATCAACGTATGGTTTTGGTATATATTGAAACAGACATTCCAAGGAAAGAATCTCAGACTTTTTCTGGAGTAAACAGGGAGAGATGGGCACCACTGAATGCTCCCAGTGACTATGAGTCCAACTAAGCTTGCATAATGGGTAGGATCCATCTAAAAGCTTTCAAAGACATTCAAACATTTGATTGCTTTACATTCAATCACAAAGATCACCTTTCACCACACTGAAAAACCATTTCCTAATGTTTAGAGGCAACCTGCTGTGTTTCAGTTTGTGCCCATTGCCTCTTTTCCTGCCACTGGGCACCACTGAAAAGAACCTGGTTCTGTCCCTTTTCTGCCCTCCCTCATATATTTATATACATTGATGAGATCCTCCCTGAAGTTTCTCTTCTTCAGAATAAACAGTGCCAGATCTGTCAGTTTTTCCACAGAATAGGTGCTTCAGTCCCTTAACCATCTCTGTGGTCCTTTTTTTGACTATCTCCAATATCTCAATGTGTCTCTTTTACTGAGAAGCCACAGTACTGGACACAGTACTCCAGCTGTGGCCTCGTCACTGCTGAGTAGAAGGGAAGGATCACATCCCTTAATCTGCTAGCAATACTTTGCCTAGTGCAGTCCAGGATACCATTAGGCTTCTTTTCAGCAAGGGCACATTACTAGCTGACGTTCAACTGAGTGTCCACCGTGACCCCACGGCCTTTTCTGCAAAGCTGCTTTCCATCTGGATGGCCTCCACCATATATCAGTGTATGAGGTTGTTCCTCTGCTGGTACAGGACTTTGCACTTCTCCTTGTTGAACCTCATGAGTCACATGACAGTACAGCACACTCCTCATGGAACTTAATTTCATTTACTTAGATACATGAACTTTCTTGTCTACCTCATTATTAGTTCAAGGAGATGGTTTTCCAGACAGTAGTGAAGTTTGCTTACCTGTAAGGACAAAATGGTGCAACTTGTGACTTTGTTTAATGTTCTGATACTTACCCACTTGGCTCCTTTGAAAAAAATAATCTGTTTGTTCAAGTACTCCATTATTTTAGACTGAATATAGCATCACTTTATAGGCAGAGCCTGATGCTTTACAGCTGATGGGATGTTCTTCTGCATCCCAGTGAAGGTTACAGTACAAGCATAGAATGTTTACTCAGTTGTGTTGCTGAAGTTGGTGGTGGCATGTGCACCATTGGCTTTCATGATTAAGGTGAAGAAAACAGCTCAGAAGGACTTCGCTGAAAGTGCTCCTTGGTAAAGTTCTGAAGGGGACAGACCCCATTGTCCTGTGAGAAAGAACCACTCTTGATTAATCAGGAACTGCCAATTTATACATACTATCAGTGTACTTCCTTCTTGCTCCATAATGCTGCAGTGCTCTATATCCCGAAAAAAAACACTTAAAACTTTATGATCTCTTAATTACCCTGAATTTCTGACTTGAAATCTAATATTAACCTATGGTGTTATATACCAAAAGCATCCTCTTTTGCTTACAAAGTCTTATAACCTCATGGATCATGTGATGTGTTTCAAAATGGCTTCTTCTCTGTTTGAATCCTTGTTTGTTAGATAATAAAACACCTTCTTCATGATCATTTAATTAATAACAAATTTAGCTCATTTTCCAAGGTAGATCACTGGATAAATATTCCATAAAAATAGTACAAACTAGAAAAATCCTTTGTTTCAGGAAGCTAAAGAGTAGGTTATGAATTTTTATGCCTTCTATCTTCCAGTACTTAGAACTGGTAGCAAATTCCCAATTTAATTCAAATTTCTCATTCTTACATCTTTACTGTGGAAACAAAATTTACTGGAATTGTGAAACTGTTAGGAATAGAATATTGTTAATTTTTTCCCTTGGTTCCTTAAAAAAATTGAAATGTATTACCGTTGTAAGAATCTTCCCACCAAGTTATCAGTGTTACTTCTTAAACTGCAATTTTTCAGCATTATGTTTCACTGCTACCTCATTTCATATTCTGCTGTCATTCATATATAGCATACTTCAATGAATGCATTTACTGTAACTGCTTGTAACAAAAAAATCTTTTTCCTGCTTTATGTAATGAGTAATAAAGAATAAACTATTACTATTATTTTGACGGGAGAAGTGATATGTGGATATGTATTTCAACCAATAATTTTGAAAGTATAAAATATTATAATCTTCTAATTGTCCTACCTCAGAACAAAATAATTATTTTTCTAGAGATTTTCAATTGTAACTTCTTAAATATTTTATATTATTTTTTAAAGTTTCCCTGTCAAAGTTCCATAGAAGCTGTGAGTAGAAGGAAGGAGAAAAGGCATCACCACTAATGGATTGTTATATGCACATAATCTATATTAAGAGATACTGAGTGTATCTGAAGTACAGTTTATTTTAAATGCATTAAATGAATTATTGGTCTTAAAAAAAAAAAAAAGCAGCTTTGGGAAAGTGCTTGTACCATTAATACAACTAATTGCCATATTATTGCTCGGAAAATGCACAGAAAAAAAAAAACGAACATACAAAAATTGAATAATAAAGCACAAACGAAACAAAATCAATTCATATAGAACAAGTGACCATATTTGGAAAAGAAAATCAGTAGATTAACAAGTTTCAGAGGATTATTTATGAGTCTAGAAAATATGTACCGAATTTTTCACTACAGAAGAACTGCATTTACTGGAAGTGCAAAATCCAAATTATTGGAATAATTGGTTAAATTAATGCTTTTCTGTTTTTATAACTGGAAAACCAAATGTGAATCAAAATTTAAATATCACAGAATAAAAGAGTCAAAGAACAGTTTGGGTTGGAAGGGACCTTCAAAGTTCATCTAGTCCAACCGCCCCGCTGAAATGAGCAGGGACATCTTCAAGCAGATCAGGTTGCTCAGAGTCCTGTCCAGCCTGGTCTTGAATGTCTCCAGGGATAGGGCATCTACCACCTCTCTGGGCAACATGGTCCGCTGTTTCACCACCCTCATTGTAAAAACTTTCTGTCCCTTTTCTATTTCTTTGAACTAGATTGAAAGGATCACTTCCTTACAAAGTCTTTTGGAGGGTCATGTGCCATTCCTCTGTGAACTGAAATTAAAAGTGAAAGCGGGAGCCATTCTAACTTGCTGGAAATGACATGCAAGGTATTATGAGAAACTAAGATATCAAAGAAAAATAATATAAGGAAAATTTGTAGAGCTTTTGTTCCTGTGCATATATATATCAGGAAACATGTAGATAATTTCAAAACAAAACAAAACAAAATCTATTTTCAGAAAATTATATAAAAGTTTCATTTTCAAGGGATCTCTGCAGACCTTCTGGCTCAGCCTTCTGTTAGAAGTGGGGCTGTAGGTTGTGTTGTTCATGGTATGACTCTGTTACCTAAGGCACCAAAAATTTAGTAAAATTCATTCAACCCATTCATTTCTTATATCTTACCTCAAGTAGTCTCAAGCATTTGAGACAAACCTTTTTTTTTTTTTTTTTTTTTTTTTTTGGCACAGCACACTATAATGTCCTATGCACATTGCAGAAGAGCTGAAGAACAACTTTAGCCCTGAGTGGACTAATTTGCCATGAAATCTGTGGAAGATAAAAAGTGAAGAGGTGTTTGAGACAATAATGAGGTCCCATATTTATCCAGCACATATGCAGATGGAATCTAGTTACAATTTTTGTCTTGTTTTGGACAACTCACAGAGGAATAATGTTCATGTTAACCAATTTAATTAATCTTTGGTATTTTCCCTTCTGTTTTCTTAACATTATAATGTCCAAGTGATATCATCAGTTAATTAGTTCCATTTATGCAATAATATGAATATTTTATTTAACCTATTTGAACTTGGGATATTAAAATAGATACATGTTCAATAGAAATATTTTTCTGATAGCGTTATTTAGTTAATAAATAACTATGATTTACAAACTTGTTCTCATCCAGGTTATATTAAGAAAGTTAAAATAATTCAATGTTTGCTATAGTTCATTACTGGTCCTATATGATCACTGCATTTAGGGTTCTTCACTGAATATTTATTTTAAATTGTTTTTTTGGAGTGTTTGGAGATTCACATTTTTGCAGCAACTCCAAAGAAGGTAATCTGTCTTTCCACGAATCAAACCAAATGTGGTTAACAAATTGTGTCTAAGACATTTTCAAACACTCACATAAATGTTTCTTCTATCTTCCTAAACCTTTGCTTTTACTGCCTCATTTCCACCTTGCAATTTGCTACAATATCTACAAAATTACATGTGTCATTAGTGTTAGATTTCTGTGTGCCAGGTAAAATAGTCTGATAAATTCAATGCAGTCATCTCTAACATAATTCACAACATCAATATTATGGGCAATTGAATTGTCTAAATGAGCTACTTTTAATGTAAAACTAATGAAGAAGGATGAATTTTCTAAATAATTTGCATGTTCTGGATGGTCCATGCCACTACAGATGGAGAATAGTCAGGCTAATAGCTGTGTTAAAAAAGCTGCCCAGCTGAAAGGGACAGTAGCACCTGGGCATGCTGCTTTCTCATTTTGAGTGTCTGAATCTGCTAAATATTCCAGATGGTTGAAGGGTAAACAAAAGAGCTATTAATATCTTAAGAGATTGATTCATAGTGTTGACATAGTGGTGGTTACTGTATTCAATTGTGGGTGTTAATAAAGCTTTCTAAATATTTCACAGTCAAGGACTTGGTGTGCATCTGTTCAGTGAATACTAACATCTGAAGCCTTTAGACTGCAATATGTTCTTCGTAATATGTTCTGCCTTACCTCCAGGTATAATTTAATAGATAAGGAGGTTTTGTGTGTCATATTTGCAAATTAAATATCGTTACCTATTTAGAAGTGTAAATAATATAATATAAAAGATACATATCAGCTATTACTTCAACACTGCAAATAATTAAACTTTATCAGGATACTTATACATTCCACCTTTCCTTCTGGAGAACACAGCTCAGTAAGACTATATTATAGAGAACCTAATTTTCAGTAACTGCAGTTAAATTCTTCAGGTAAATAATCAAGCTGAACCGAAACAGAAAGTAATATCCCCTGAGTCAGAGGCAAATATTGTAAAGTTTGCCTTTCTGCAACAGAGAATGAAGGAATATGTTGCAATGAAAGACAACTCTATTATTTCATTTCAGATAATATTAGTCTGTTTAACTTGCTGCATGCTTCTACACTTAATTAATCCACTTGCAACTTTTTCAGAATTAAAATGTAATTATTTTTTCGAAGTATGAGTGTATTTCCAAAATCATCTTTCGTTCACAGCATTTTGTATACTATAATTAACTATAAACTACAAAACAGTCTTTTCATGTTACTTGAGCTGACAGCTGATAGATATCCTTTCACACAAATCCTTTGTTTTTAGCCCACAGCACTGCAAAAAGATTATACTAAACCTTAGAAGGATGATGACATTCAAACATGAACACTTCAAGAGTCTTCATACTTGTTTTTGATACTTTCTAATTTTTTTTAAATAAGAATCAAAGGAGTAACTAGTAATTTTAGTTTTCAACCAACCAAATACTGAATTTTCTCCCTTAAAAATAACAAAAAAAGCAACCAAGGTACAAGCTTTGGCTATTCTTCTTTTGTAATGTTCTCAATGTTATTACCATCATGCAATTTGAATAATTAAGCACTCGAAATACCGCTGCTGAAAATACCTACTTCAACAATATCCACATTTAGAAAAAAAACCCTTTTAACAAAGAAGATAAACCACATAGAAGAATGCATACTTCTTGGGTCTGCTATAAAGCAGATATTTTAACACAGTAATTATGAGAAAATAGATAATAACTATGTTATTTTATTCTGTTCTCTTTCTTGTTATATATATGTGAAGTGCTCACTAAAGGCCAAGGTCTTTTTAACACTGAGCAGTACTTACACCTTGAATGAGTATGTCATTCTGTGGGACTGAGCAAAGAGTGGACTTCTACTTCCTCTAATCAGAAAACTGAGTAATTTTTACACAAACATGAAGAAAGAAACAAAATCACTGACAGTATTTCTTAGAAAATATTTAACTGCAGAGAGCTGTGGCTTTGAATTCTAGACTTTTCTTTCTCCTCTTATTTAAAAAATGTCTCTCATTTAGGATGGCTAATAAAAGGTAATAAACCAACACATCTTTTCAGGTAGTTACTGCAAGTATATCTTATTGTACTGTTCTGAAGGAAGAAAAGGAATGGATTCTTTTGTGAAGTTAACTACACCGCCAGTTAACCAACTAAATTTCAAGAGATTTTTTGAAATGGTATTTGATAAATCTTATAAAGGTATAAATTTTCAAACCTACAGTCTATGGAAGAAAGCAGTGAACTCTAAACTTTCCTTTTCAAAAAATCATTATTAAATGTTCAGGTTTTCTGTCATGCTTATTCACTATTGATTCTATTACAGTAAGGACTGAGTTGCAGGAGCTGTCTCAGGCTTCTCAGCCATGAAGACAAAACTGAATGTGAAACTCCTGAAAGGATGAGAATCTAAGGGGCAGGCAGTGTTTCTGTTGCCAGAGGACAGAAATGGAGAGGGAGCTGAACAAGTACACTGAGTGTTCGGGAGCTGAGCCTACTGCCCTAGCTGAAGTAGGGTGGAAGGTGAAGGAGAATAAAGTGTGAAGGGAAAAAAGAACCAATGCTGGTCAGTAACCCCAGGACCGGGTGCTTCCTTATGTGCTATGCCATTCACCTGACGGGCAGAATTGGCAGCTGTCAGCTTAGCTTTACATGGTTTCAGCATAGGTAAATTTGACAGCCAATCTATAGCTATTATGCTATTCTGAGAGTGTCTATAATATTAGAGTCACTGTATATGTGAGCTATATATATTAACATTTAGAACTGAATTGGGAGTACACAAATGGGTACATACTTATATTTAGTTAAAGGGTGAATACATGAGCTATATGGCTAAAGCTACCATTACAGTCAAACTAAATCCATTGCCTAAACACAGGCAGCATTCTAGAATATTTGAAATATCTTCATAGTGGTACTGATACAGAAGAGAATTTTGCCGTACTTGAGGAGTAGCTTGGGGCTTGATACTTAGGAGGATCTTAAATAATATTAGGCATCCATAATTAACAACTATACTGAGCTGCTAGCATGTCTAGTCAGTAGAGACCAAAAAATCAGCAGACTAGAGGTATATATTTTAACATGAGCTGAACAGAATATTCTACTATCTTCAAACTGAAGTTTCCCAGAATATTGAGGGTCTCTTGTAGTTCCCATGTCATATCTGACAAACACATGCAAATGCCTTGGAAACATTTTGTTGTAGGGAATAGTACTAGCCATTTAATTAGGTAACTGAATCAAATCCTGGGTTTTGTTTGATGAGAACAACACATAGGCTAGATGCACACATGTGCATATAGGGACCTACAATTGGACATCTGAATATGAATCTAATTCTTCACTGTAACTTTAACCTCCATTACACACAAGAGAGTTCACTCCTGCATGGGCAACCGAGGTTTTTTAAGACATTTGTGAGACCTGACTTAAAGGAAACAAATTGTTTCAGGCTGAGTTCCTACTTTAGTACAGCACAATGTGAAAATCACTAGCAATACAAAAACTAACATGCATTCCACTAAAATTCAGATGTTTCTGTGCTCATCATGTAATAAAAGAACACAAAAGATTTATATAGAGGATCCACTTGGATCACAAAAAGTGGTCAGTGAGATATTACGTGTCCCAGCAGAGATGTTGGGTTACCACATTTCTGACGTTACTAAAGTGAAGTAAAAATTGCACTGAAGATGCTAGAATTTAAAGCAGGAACGACTGACACACCGGTGAAAAGTAAAATAGAACACAATTGCTGAAGGTCATTCTTCTATACTGTTCTTCGCTTATTTTGGCCATTCCTGAAGTAGTAAGTTATGTGTGTGGTACAGCCAGTCCTGACCTGCAGCTACACTAACAAGAAAACAACACAAGAAATGGCAGAAAGAAGAAGCATTACAAATAACAGAAGGAAATTAATAGCATTGCATAATTAGTCACCAAGGTAGAACTTAATAGGGCAAGAGTTTTGCAAGCAATGAGGTTACAAAATCATCAAGACCAAAGCCAGTGGGATAACAGTAAGAAGAAGTGTGTTGTTTGTCTGGAGGGGGGCTACCATGGTAAATGGTAAGAACTCAGGTGGGGAGAAAGGGAGAAAAAGAGAGTACTAAGAGGAAGTGTATCTGTGTGTGAGATATGGGCAACACAGCCTGTGCCAGGTCACCTCAGTTTGGAGGATACATTGATCTGAGATTGAATGTCTGACTTCTTTACTCATGGTAGACTTGGTGTGCTCTCGTTAATGTCAGTGAAAGAACACCCAGAAAGGACTTCTTCAAGAACAAAAAGGAAGCGGATTTTTTTTTTCTTTTGCCCATAAAACTCACTCACTGTTTCTTGTTGTCAAATGGACTTTGATTTGCCCACCTACATTGATACACATAACCAAAGTGCCTAGTCTAAGTGATTCATTTTCATAAGGTTAGCATTACCTTTTTTTTCTCTCTATCTCTTCATTATTTTTTGAGCACATTGGGAATGTATATGGGTGAACCTGCTTTAGCAGGTGGGTTGGATGAGATGATCTCCAGAGGTCCCTTGCAGTCCTAACCATTTGTGATTTTGTGGGATTCAAACTGTTTTTAAGACCAATAAAATTAGCAATTCTAGGTTCATAGATATTCAAGCTGTCACTATCCTTGGCCCCTAGTTGCCTCTTTTGCAAAGGCTTGGAGACATGAGACGTGAGAACTTGAATGCATTAGCAACAATATTACCTATTTTCAGGGAAATACAATCTCACCTAGGAAATGTAGTAACACTGTGCAGTTAGACTGAGGCCAAAGAGTTGTGAAGTTCACTGCTGACTCTGGGTAACACTGGTAATTTGCTAAGTAGACATCTCACTATCAAATCTCTTGTACAGCTGTATTAACTGTATCATGAATACTAATTTGTGACAGATCTCTAGTGTCCCTGTAAAGGAACAGACCTACGTGTTGTAGTCACTATGAACAGTTAGAAAGAAAAATATGGGCCCTGTCTCAAATAGCTTGTAAGCGAACTATATAAGCAGAGACGATACGATGTTAACATGAATAAGGGGAAACACAGGAAAACATGACTAAGACTGATGTATCTCAAGACAGTTGTGCTACTACTGGGTTTTAAGGTGTACTAGAGATGCCACAAGAATGTAGCATTGTAGCTTTTTATGAGGTCTTTCCAAAATAGGGGCTCAACACAGAGAAAAGCAGAGGGCATATAAGGGCTGCAACTGAAAGAGGAATAACAACTTGACAGGGAAAAAAGACTAATAACATCTGAAAATGTAATAGAAACTTGATCTTCATTAAGCTGAATTGCATGAAATCAAATGCAAGCCCTTAAAAAGGCTAAACAATGTATTGCACATGTATATGCAAGCATAAAAGAAAGTTGAATAGATGGGAATATACAGTGATATGCTGATTTCCATAAGCAGTTGCTATTATAAATCAATGTATTTGGCTTGTAACAGCAATTCATCTTTTATCTTGTCTTCATCACCATGACACCTGAAGGTCTGTGAGTACTCAAGCAGATAACAAACATATTTAACTCGGAGATGAAGTAACACACCTCAGTCAGAAGCAGAATTACTCCATGATAAATTGAGTTAAATAGCCTTTCTGACACTCATGTTTACTTCTCATAAAAGTATAAGAAAAGTAAAATGTGATTGCAAAATCCTCTCTATGTTTTTCCACACGCCATATCGTAAGCAATATATCATCACTGAAAACAATATGGACGAAAAGACTGTAGAATACAGAACAGGTATGTAGTTGCGTTTCTTTTATGACACAGCATTATTTAACTGGCCACATGTCCAGATTGTCCTGCGTGCCTTCTGGAGCCTCTGACAGCAGAACACCCTGATGCAATTCAAGCAGCACAGAGAGGTTGTTGTTGCTTCTCAGCAACAGGGATGGAGGGAGAGCAGGTAGTGAATTATGACACTCTCTATGTTAGGTGTGGAGAAAATAGCCAACAGGTGGATTTTATTTATTTTAATTCTCTTTTTTTTTTGTCTTAGAAACTGTAGATTTTTCAGTAATGTCCCTGTCTGATCCAAGAAGTTTGTTTTCAGCTTCCAAAAGGCAGATATGTGTCTATCCCTCTATGTAGGATTTTAGATGCCATCACTTTTTTTTTTTTTTTTTTAAAAAAACACCTCTTCTGACTTGTTAGTAATGTTGACTGCACTTTTACTCTCCTAGGTGACTGGAAATTGAGTTAAAGGGATAGTTCTCACACGTATTATTTTTGAATTATTTTTGTTTTTGAAAGGGACAGAGTGCTATATAAGTAAGTGCTCCTTTGAGAATATCTTACCAGTTGAGGTACTTCTCTTTAAGGAAGTGTTCCTTTAATGCCAGATTGACACTTCTGTACAGCCTCCCTGAGACTCCTTAGGGCTGCTGAACAAAACCAGCTTGATGGTAACGATGCTTTGACCTTGGCAGCCGACCAAGTCCAAAATGCATGAACTGTTCAGGTCATTAGAATCTATGTAAAGAAACAATGTCCTTGCACAGAATAATGTTTTTTATTGCCTCCTAATTTAGAGTTGCCCATTTGGAAATTTATCTGCGTTAGTTGCTTAGATGCCTCTATAACAAAAAAAGGTATCAGATGAGACATCACTAGCTTGGGTTGAGACATGTATAGATACAGATGTAGGTATAGATATATATGATACAGTTATATATACAGTGTGCTTTATTTTCTTTATGAATTCTTAATTTCTGCAGGGCACTTGCTAGCTATTATTTAACTTTTGAGTATTTTTTGAATTAAAACCAAACTCAAACATTTTCTTCTTCAATGCAAGGTGATGTTATGCAAATAATTAAAATAGCCAAGTAACAACTGACTTCCCTAAGTGAAATGCAAAGAAGTAACCATCACAGATTTATATCAAGTTTATATATCTTGCATGAGCTTAATATTATTCCAGTCCTTTCAGGTTCTCTCCTCAATTTAAATAACACAGTGTATCATTGGTTTCTGAACCAGATAAACCAAAGCATTCGACTCTTGAACTAAATTTCTATGTCCAAAATCACTGCAAAGATTAAATAAGATATTTGCCAAAGTTGTTTGATTTTCAGATGCATTAAAAATATGAAATGCACAAATGTTTTCTCACAGGAGTATATTTGAATATATACATATATATAGTAAGTGTCTTTGCTAATGATTACTTTTCCTTATCACAGGAACATAGCTTTCTATTTTGTTCACTGTACGGTGTATATTATCTTGGGAAAAAAAAAATCACCAAAGATTTATCGTTTTAGTGTTATTCAAATACAAAATTAGAATAACACAATTAATGGACAAATTAATATTTTCAGCTTATATTGCTTAATGATTTTATGTTGATTGCTATATCTGATGACATCTGTTTCCACTGTTTTGAAAATGTAAAGAAAAATAACAGTGAGGGTAGGTCTAGCATTTTTCCACTTCGTTGACATCTAAACTACTTTTACCGTCCTTAAAACCTCTCAAACAGAAAGTTTTGCACTTGGCAGGACAAGATGCGGAGGCTTTTCTGTAACGGGGGGAATGCACTATTGTAAGACTATACACATTCTAAAATACTACAGAACTAATTTTCGTATGTCAAGAAAGTAAACTGCAATGTGGAAGCAGGGGTAAAGACTCCTGTTTGGTGAGGTACCTGCAAGTTCTATGTATCTTTAAATATGCATTGAGAGAGAACGAGAGAATGTGCATGTGTGAATGTGTGTATATATTTATGCGTGTGTACAGAAAGTAGTAAAGGGTTACTATGGTAACAGCAGCTCCTAATTAAGAAAACAGTATTTGTACTACAAATGTATGTATTTTTGAAGCAGTTTTCTACAAAAACTTTTTTTTTTCAGGGCTTGGACAAGATAATGACATCTCCTATTATTTCTGAATCAGAAAAGGAAAAACTACTGTGTGTGTGAGCGCATGAACAGCACTAATCTGAATCACAGACATAAAGGATTCAAACTGTTTATTAATGTTCTTTGTAAC
The DNA here is from genome assembly GCA_013399365.1 of Pampusana beccarii. NCBI lineage: Eukaryota > Metazoa > Chordata > Aves > Columbiformes > Columbidae > Pampusana > Pampusana beccarii. The sequence continues at coordinate 302,470 of VWYH01003318.1, read as the reverse complement.
AGCTTGTATGATAAGGGAAAAAAAAGATCTTAATGGGAGCATTTTAAATTCAGCTGACCTTTTCCATGTTTTTCATTGTTGTTAAATGAATCTTACCAATAGGCAGGAGACTTACAAAGAAGCTCATCTATTTCCTGGTGAAAGGTAATTAAAAAAAACATGCTTCTAAAATTCATTTGCATGTATCAATGTTTTTGGATGCTAAGCAGCAGGCAAAAGGTAGAGATTGAGTTAATACATTCTGCTAATCAGTATCCCATCCTATCAAATATGAAAAAAATTCTCTTCCCCAAATCAGCAGCCTTTACTAGCTGTTTATGATGACAAAATTTAGTTAATTCTAGGATTATCCATAAAATTTGTACAGAATTTGACACAGGGCATACTGTACCCTTCCATGTAGGGATGTTGCATCTGATTCATAAAATTCGTATCTGCATAATCCCTATGAGATTAGTTATTTAACCATAAGAGTTGCAGTGAAATAAGCTTCATAGAAAAAAATTTGTGAAGGTGAGGAATTCCTATATGTTAATGAAGATGACATAATATCCTGAAAGTAATTCTAAAGAATAGTGACTCCTCTCCAAAAAATAACTTCAAGAAAAAAAAAAAATCTATATCTCAGCAAAATTTTACAGAATGTATTGTAAAACTATCCCTATAAACAAAGCACCAATTTTAAAAATATTTATTATCAAACAAACATTTTGGTTAACTGCAGAAACATTTTTGATGCCCTGGAGGGTGGGTTTTTTTTTTTAATTTGCTTTTGATTGCCAATGATATCAAATAAGAAATATATGCAGAGAAAAATTGTTTTACTTATAAAATTAGAATCCAACAAAGTATATCAGCTCTACCTTAGAGTCAAGAGTAAGTGTCAGGAAGCAAAATGAAAGCTGGGGAAAGACTTGCTCAGGAAAGTGACACCACTGTGCTGGTTAATCTACTGAGGTTTTTCCATGCATGTCTTCAGAGTTATCAGGAGAAGTAAGAGGTAAAACCACTGGATTATTCAAGAGAAGGAGTTTTATCGTCAGAAAAATTGGTAACATAGTCTTGTATAGACTGGTATGGACAATAATTGTGCAGTAGGAACCAAAAATATGCTATTATTGCCATATTCATATGTATATTTGCATTCAATATGTCATTATTCAGGTATGCAGTAACAAAAGAATAATGACCTCTTATCTCTTAGAGTGATCAAGTGACTGAAAGACAATATTTTTTTACTTTTCTACCAGAAATTCAAACATTTGAAGTACTAGAACTTTTTTCAGTAAATTTGAACTTAATACAGACAAATTACCCTTGTTGTTTTATTCAACAAACAAATAGAAAAAATATTTGTATCACAATTATTATACTTGTTTTTGTGAAGAGTAGCTGGCATTTGTTCGAGTAACAGTACACTACAGGGAATCAAAATGAGAGATTTATCTCTTTGGTTGTGCTGTTAATGAAGCCTGATTAGCAAAATGAAATAAACACAATAACAAAATGTCAGATATCAGTTATTACTGGTTTTTCTTCTGGAATATCAAAGGGAATGATGACCTGAAAATACCTGGGACTTATTGCCTATATTACTTACTGTACAGTGGAATTATGAAGGTTTCCATTTTATGTCATCGGACTTCTGCAGAAAAATAGAGGGAAAATGAAATAGGCTTAGGAAAGTGAAAACAACAGACAACATTTTTTGATCTCTCAATGCTTTTTGGTTAAATGAAAGAAAATATGATCCAAAAGATGAGAGAGAAAAATAATTATGATACAGATTATTAGATATTATGCTTTCTGTATAGGGCTAAACCGTGCTCTTACGATCACCCACAGTCATGGAGAGATTTGTCCTCAGAATACTAAGTTACGGTAGACACTATCAGACTTGTGAAGCAGAATTGCTTTCAGTGTGTTTCTCCTACGCTGAAAGAAAAAGTCTGAGAATTATCTGTAACAGAAGCTGCATGTGCTTTCAATATTTTCCTGTTCTCTGCAAGCCTGCAATGGAGAACACAACGTTTCTTCTTTTGCAAAGAACAGAAATCCACTTCCTCTCACTTCTTCGCAGTAGAATATCCCCACATCAGATTTTTTTAGTCTCTTGTGTACTGTGAATTTACAAATACATAATTTCCGAACATCTGAAAGAGGTAGGGATCCTTGGGGTTTTTGCTGTTCTCCTCCTATCTATGTAATAGAAATTAGAACTCCAGTCCTTAATAATTATATAGCAATTTTACCCCAACGTTAAACTCAGAGTCAGTGGTTCTTTATGCTAGGTCTCCTGCAGAGCTATGAAAACTAATCTTGTTGCTACAAAGCAATGGCTTGACACATTAACTAAAACTATAGTTGTATGGGAATATTTTAAATATTGAAAAGGTTTCTTTTATTGTAAAGGTATTTATACAATTTAAACAGAAGACTTTATGTTTTCAATAATATTGTTTATTTATAGAAACCTGGGATAGATCGGCATTTACTAACAAGCAAAATGTTTGAGATATCATTCCCTGGGAGACTAGAGTTTATATATAGACATACATATGTGGATAGATAGATAGAACGCATATTTCAATTTTTATAGGTAAAATGAAAATTTACAATATAAATAAGATGCAATACCAAAAGTTATCCTTGTTTCGGGTTTTGGATGGTTTTTTTCAGGGATAAACAATGTTACCATTAGAAATGCTTCAAATAAATGATGAATGAATATCTGAACCACTTGGTATGCAGACAATGAAAATGCTGTTTCACTGTACACATACAGGAATCAATAACTTTTCAAGGTTCTGGATTATTTTTTCTGTCCGTTTCGTAAACTGATGTTTAGTCTCCCAGATTCTCACTTTTATCTCAGAATTAAATACAGGTATCTTGGGTTAAGTTTATTGGTTTGGGTTTGGTTTGCGTTTTTTTGGTTGTTTTGTTTTCTAAAATTGATCCCATCTTATGCATTTCATGCTAATACACTATCCTACATGACTATACTTCATTAAAAAATTCCTTTGGTATAAAATGATAACACAATGTTTCTTACAGAGTATCACTCAGAAATCATAGTAGCTATAGAAACACGTTTTTTTCTATCTAACACAAAATGTTTCAAACAGAATGGTAGTCAGGGACAAACACAACAAATGTGGGTGGAAATATAGTTTTCTGTTACATAATGTTCTTATTTGTGGTCACTCTAGGCTTCTCAAAAGCTGATTATTAAAAAAAAAGATGTTTCTTGCAAAGATTTAAAAAAAAAAATGAACTACCTGCACGGTGGAAATTGTCAAAAGAATGGAGATATGATTGACCTTTTGTTTTGATAAAATTAGGGCTGCAAATAAGAGGTTCTAAGATACATTTTTCTATACCAGACATATAGTATGGGAATTCTCTGCAATTTTCATTATTTAGTGGGTTTATTTGTGGATTTTTTTTAAAATAAATATGTTCACTGTTCCAGATTCATACTTTGTTTTATTCTTTTAGACTTTTTTTATTAATGAGTTCAGCCTCTGACACAGAGTAATTAAAATAGCCTGATGTCTGACAATATGCCAAAAAAGTATGTTTATAAATTAATTAATCAACAGGTTTTGATATATAGGACAAATAAGATTTACACTAGAATTCCTATGCTGATATTGCTGCATCTCTGTGTTCAGTGCTGGGGCCTCAGCTATATTTAGAAATCTTCCTGAAGTCCTTATTTTTTGTAAAAACATTTCTCAGAGGTCATCTTAGTAATCTAGAATCCTTCATCCTCAAAACATAGCTGCTAAATGGATCCAAATAAAATCCAAGCTGTAGTATTTACTAGACTTTCAGATAACAGAAACATAAATGCTAAAATCCAGAAATATTGATATTTTAATATTAATAAAAATAATTTAAAAGCCACACACACCAAACACCAACATCGAGATGTGTTCGCTGAAAATAAATTCTTCAAGTATTCTTAGTTGGGATACATCTGGCCAACTGTGTATAGCTAGCTTTAAAGTTCAATTTATTTCTTCCTAAGTTAGCCATATAAAGATGCATCACACTCTGATTTAGAAGAGTGACTAGTTTAGATTTGGATATTTCTACTGAAGGCACTTTAAATTAAGTGAAACAATTACATTTGCATAGACTTTTTCTACTAAGGGAAGTCCTTGAGATACCACTAAAAAGTAGGAAGTTATTCCTGGGAAGTACTGTGATACCTTTTCCTTATACTTAAGGCACACTAAGCACGTGCAACTGATCTGTGTTTGTGAGTGTATAATGGGTCAGTGCTTTTCCGTTCTATTTCTACCCTTGTTAGAGAACATGTTCTCTATGAAAGTTTTCAGTAATTAAATTTCCCAGTCACATTCTTTACATACAAACATGGTGATTGAAAAAGGTAAGAACAAAGAAGCAATGCTTTAGCATTTGTTTTTCATGACCAATGGATGGGGCCTGGGTATTTTTAAGGCCCTTCTGAAAACCTGATAAGCTGCGGTTTTATATGTATGCAACCCATGCCTGTTTTTCTGGGGAAGCTGAAATTGAACATAAAGTCTGCAGTGGAGCCACTCCTGAGACTCTTCCTTCAAATTCAATTCAGGACGGGGAATCCAGTATTTCTTAGTATTTTAGAAAAAAATAATGAAATTTTTTGAGAGAATTTCAGGGAGAAATTAATTGCAACATGTTCCAGTAAAAATAAATGCACTAATCATCTAAAGAAGCAGGGGTTTGTTTTGTTCTGTTTAATTTTTTAATGTAGTAACTCTGTTGACCCCATTGGTGAATAACTCAAGTTGATGTCAGAGTAGCTCAGAACACAATTTGGCCCACAAGAGGTAACACAGTTGTCTAGCTATTCATTTGAGACTATTAACTTCATTGTAATTTACAAAGAATTTTTTCTGTTATTTTTTCCTGTATTCTCATCTGTTAAAAGTAGATTTATTTAGTATTGCACTATTTTCCCCACATTTAGTATTCTTCTGAGGCTATTGTTTAGTATAGATAAAAAATAATTCAGAGCCATTGAAGAATGGCATTGTCTTTGGGGAACATGCTGCTCACATTTAAAGCGTGTGCTACTTCATTAGTTTTAGATTTTTGTTCTGCTACTGTCAGATGGCTTCAGTTAAATGGATATATTTTCTCACTCAAAGGTATATGTGTGTATAAAAGAAAGGGAGAAACAATAGATATTGCTTTATTAAAAACAAATAAGGAGGCTATAAGTTACCAGACCACAACATCTTAAGAATAACTATTTTTTATTCTTAGCTTCAAAAAAACAGAAATGTATACATGGTTGTATTATCATTTACCAATCTATAGAGAAAGTTTCACAAAAACAGTGTAACAAAGACAGAACTGTATTTTGAAAATAAAACTGTAGTATGGATTCAGATTCTCAAACACTTTGTTATTCTAAGAAGGGTTTCTTTAGTCACATCAAACAGTGTTGTCTCTTAAAATCTGATTATAAAGATCAGTTTATTAAAATCAGGTGTTAGTGAAGAATGATTGAAATGAACATAGAAATATTGCAGGAATAAAAGGAAAAACATTTGAAAGAAATTATAAAGAGGATTTCTCACAGTTTCAAGAAGCAAGGGAAAAAGAGCAACAGAATACCTTCTTGTGAAGCTAATGTAATAAGAGATTTAGAATGTTTGAGAATAAAAGGGAAATGTAAAATACTGCAAAAGTAAACAAGTAGAAAGTTGGAATCATAGAATCTTAGACTCATTTTAGTTGGAAAAGATCCTCAAGATCATTGAATCCAACCGTAACATAGAGATATATGAGAGTTCCTAGCAGCAAGTCAGGAAAGGGAAAACAGTTGTAAAATAAGGAAAAACAGTGAGAAAAGGGAGATAATGTATGTACAAAAGCAAAGAAGGAACTGGAACAAGGACTGAAGAGAAAGCAGAAGGTTGTAGGAAGGAGATTTAAGCTGTGCAAGAAAAACCTGTTAAGTACGTTTACCTAGCTAATTAAATAAATCTTGATATAGTTTCAAGTGTTCACTCAATTCACCTACTTGTCATCTCCTGTATTTGCCCTTTCTTAATCGCCTGGATGTCACTGGTTAATAAAGGTGATTTTCAGAGTTTATGTCTCAATTGGGCCATATCTTGATGACCTTTCTTAGCGAGATTCTAATTCAGAAGTGGAATCTAAGAGCTTGTGTCTGCTGTTCTGGCATGTGTATGTGTGAACAATTGACCACCTACTTAAAACTTGCTGGAATTTCTCAGAGATATTTTGGAAAATATTTATTTAGCTTAATTTGAAATATGTACAAGGTATAGATGTGGATTTAAATAGGCTTGATCTATTTACAATAACACTATTGAAGTAAGATTCATTTTTTCACACTTCAGTGTTTAGGTTTAATTCAAGATTGTCAACACATAAATTTAAGTGTTTAAATGTAAGTAATCAGAATTTTTAACTTCTGTTATTGTATGTGTAGTTAATACAGTCTGTGGAGTCTGGAAAATTGTATATTTGATAAAGTATATTTAACTAAACTAGTTTTAGTGGAATAGTTACTCCTCATGTACTATAGGTACTCAAATGCAGGTGTCTAATCTGGAACTGAAACACCCATAGGACTTGATGAGTTTTCTTAAGCAGCTCCTCTGTGATTTCTTAATGAAGCCTGTCTGGCTTCCAGCTCCCACTTTAGAAGGGCTGACCTCTCTTGAGCCTTCTGATACACTTTCAAGTCTTGTGCATGTGCCCTTGGATAACCTAGCATGCCTTAAATATTGCCAGACACCTATGTTTAGGTAACTGAACCAGCAACCAGATGTCTATGGCCTAAATGTCTTCACCTGAATTAATCACTCAGGCTTTCTTTATAATTAATGAAGGCAAATAGGCACTTCTAAGGAGCAATATATCTGGACTATTTCTAGAATGAGGTGAATTTTATTTTAAAAGAGTCTGTTTCTTTTCAGACAGGACAATGGAAGCCTAGGGGAACTAACCTGAATATAGGGGTGTATGTTAAATGTTCATTGAGGCAAGGACATAGTTTTATCTCTCTTCTTAATGGAAAGGAAAAAAAAAAAAAAAAAAAAAAAAAAAACACCAGGAAACAACAAGAAACAAAACTAGAAAGAATTTAGAGAGGAAAATAATAGCGAACAACTTCTATTCAACTTTACAGTAACTGTTGAAGTAGCAAATACTAATTTATGTTTTATGTGTTGTACATTTTTTTTCACTATTTTCTGTAAATGGCTGTCTTCCATATTCATACTGCATCCATGCAAAATAGCTTTCACAATAGTATATTGCATAGTTGTAGCTTTAATGTAATTTAGTATATGAGAAGGGCAGAGTCAACAATGAGAGACCAGGTGTTTCTGCATGCCCTTCTCCCCAACATTTCTAGAATCAGCAGGTCTCCAATATTACAATGTATTATGTAGCTCTTGAAAGGCTTTATGCCATAATTCTGAAATGCTACGTACTTTTTATGGCATGACAGTTTCTGATTATGGTACATGTTCTCTTTTATAACATATGCCATACATTTATTCCTCTCCTCCCAGGAAACAACAGTATAAAATAAAAATAAATAAAAACTGACTCAAGTGGTAGAATGCACCCTGTACAATCAACAAAATATATAGCCTATATTTATTGTGTATTGCCCAGAAAATAAGATTAGTTAATTTTTGTTTAAAGAAGGTGCACATGGTGATAGGACAAGGGGTAATTGTTTTAAACTAAAATAGGGGAGATTCAGGCTAGACATGAGAAAGACATTTTTTACAATGAAGATGGTGAAACACTGACACAGGCTGTCCAGAGAGGTGGTAGGTGGCTCATCCCTTGATACATTCAAGTCCAAGCTGGACAGGGCTCCGAGCAACGTGATCTGGTTGAAGATGTCCCTGCTCATTGCAGTGAGTTCGGACTAGATGACCTTTGAAGGTCCCTTACAACTCAAACTATTCTATGACTGCAGTAGAGGGCTGGTGATGTTTCTCCCAGTACTAATTATTTTGATAAAATGTCTAGTCTATATTAACCAAAGCTCCTAAATTTATTGCTTATTTTAAATTTCTATTTTTTTTTCTTCTAATATGATATCAATCAGTATTCTATTTGCCTATTTATTTTTTTTTTCAGAAAGGATAGGAACCAAAACTTGATCTTATTTTACTTGCTCTTTTGTGAAATATTCATAATATACAATAGTTTTACATATAGTGATTAAATAAACTTGGTATAACAGAGTGTTTCATGTAAATTGCAAGACTTCATGCACCATTTCAACATAGACTATCACCTTCATTAAGAAGTTACGAAACATTTTGCTGACACAAAGCAGAGGATCATAAATTAATTTCTTCCATGGAATGTATTCCTTCTTTCTCCTGCTCAAAGCTCCAGGAAAGTTTGACTTCATGTAGCAATGTCCAGTATTCTCATAATATTAGTTATGTTGATGCTGAGAAAGCTAATGTCCCACTTACCTTCAGGGTTTTTTTTTTTTTTAATTTTAATGTTTTCTTTGCATCACTTTGGAATTTGAGGAAGAAGCTCCTATTTGGCATTTCTGAAATACCAGTGCAAATTCAGTCATATTGAGTAAGGGTTATAGCCCATTTAGGATAGGATGCTGTCGGTGTACAGTTCTATTAGGTGAGCTGAGTAATATTTTTAGTTAAAGATCTCTGACATGTTTCTTTGAAACTACAGTTATTATTTAAAATAAATAGTGTAGCATAAAGCCTCACATCATGGCTATAACTCTAAGTAAACTGCTCAATCTACAGCAGAGGAGGAAATTCCTGTAAGTATTTTTTATTAGAATACCTAGCTGCCTGCAAGCTTTTATTTTTGTTTCTTTCTTGTTTGCCTTGACATGATTGGCATCGCTCATTCTTACTATAAATTAATGCTATATTTTTTTACCTTACTCATATTGCTTTAGTATATCAAATTGTGAATGACATTAACCAACCCACAAGGTAATCGCATGGTGATACAAGAGTTACATAAATAATTTTAGTTTCCTTGTCTTCTCTTCAGGGAAAAAAGCTTTCAAAAGTTTCTAAACTGAGCACCTCAACCATCTGTACCAAAGTAATCTTGTAAAAATGTTGAAATGTGTGCTGTTTCCAAAAATGTCCTCAGTTTTGCAAAGACAATTATTCAGTTCTTTCAAACTCTCTGATACCTCAGTGTATGAATACATGAATAATAAAAGGCACATTGCAGATTTGGTCTAGGCTGTCTTACATCATATTATAAGAATGATGACAGCTTTAAGCACTAAACAAAAGATCTTTGTTAATTGCATAGATTTTAAATTGCTAAAAAGTTGATAAGTAGATTCCTCACATTAATTTCTCTTTTAATTAAATTATGTGGATGCAAATTGAGTCATTCAAATTATCTTTGGAGAGAGAGATTAGTAATTTATCACTTCTAACATTAAAAATAAATTTAGCAGTAAAGTATCAGTTTCTGAACACTGTAGCTATCCTGACTGTTTTGAGAGGATAAAAGGGATATGACTTCCAGAAGACATTTTGTTTTCCACAAAGTTTAAGTACTCTTCTATTAGTTTACTTGGTAGACTTCTGTAGTGTAATAGAAAATATCAGAATTTTATTGATGTCTGGGAACTTTTAAGGAATTATAATGCATAGTTTGGTTAAAACGATACAAAGTCACTGATTTCTTTTGTGTACAGTTAAAGGAAAAGCTTTGAGAAAAACTTAAGTGTCTTGAAGTATAAAACTTCCAATATCATGCAGTGTAATGCAGAACTGTCCATGTCTGTGCTTTTAGTTTATATGCAATGGATATGTAAGTTCATGGGTGCTGACAGGAATGTGGTGGGTATCAGGGAAGCGTTAAACTGCATACTACCCTGCATAGTAGATTCTGCACCATACATACTTCTCACTTGTGTGTGTAGAATATACTATAGTTATCATATTGATTAGCACAAATAAAGGAAGTGAGGGTCTCCACCCCATGTGTCAGGCTTGTTGGTGTGTGAACTGAATTTCGTTCATGCTGGAGAACATTACCCCTGCAAGAAGGATAAGCAATCCTTCCACAGTTAACCCAGTCTCCAGAGGAGGTGTGCTGGTATCACTCCCAGTACTGTTCCTGGAAAGAAAAAAAACAACAGAAGTCTTGGCAGGATTTTTCCAGATGAGTTGCCCCTTAGTGGCTCAACTCGTTCAGCTGCTTGAACTAAAAACAAAAGTCCTTTTTCCTATTTAGAATATGTGTGCTCTGTGTCTTTAAGTACAGTCGAGCTGAATAGTAAAGTTCTCTCTGATTCAATCAGGGGCGGTCTGAAATAGACTGTGGTAAGTACCATGTTTAGCAAAACTCTCTTTTACTATAGTAGGGTTTTGGGAGTGTACCGGTCCCAACGACTGATATGCTTTTAATTCCTGTGTTAGGGTTTTGACTGATCTTTATGTTCTGAGTGCCTGTTCCATGTCTTTCCCTTTTACAAAAGTGAGTACAGTGGGCAAGCAATGACAGAAAGCCCAGGTAGGTATTTTCTCCAATGTCCCAACATTCCCATTAAGTGCTGTAGTTCTTTCCTAGATTGAGGCACTTGTAATTGTTCTATGTCCAGTGCAACCCATCAAGTGCCTAAAAATTTTACTTCATTACTTGATCTCTGGCACTTTTCAGGTGGAATTCAAACTTTTGCTTTCTATAATGCTTGCTTCCCTGAGGCTGCCACTTCCTTTACTTATTCAGGAGAAGTTACATACCATCTCCCATGAGATTTATGGACTAGCCAGACTGGTGAATTCTATGGGAAGTGAGTTCTGGAAATGATTTGGCTTTTTTGTAAGTCTGAGTTTATTTCAGAAATTTTCTTCTGTGCAGTAGCAGAAATCAGGTGCTGTGGAACATTATTAACTTTTGACTCAGGAACTGCAGGGTCTGTGTGGATCATAGGCACTGTGGCTTCCTGGTTATTATTAGGGTTAAGGTCGATGTCTGAAAAAAGGTTCACGTTCTGTCATCCAGCAAGCACTTCTTGTTGTTCTGTTGTGTTAGTATTGAGATTTGTGCTCGTATCTATTAGAATTTCACCAGTTGTTCTTGGGAGTCGTTTGGAATCAGAATGCATTCTGCTTTAATTGTGGGTCTAGACTCATATTGAGTTTTCTGTGGGGTTTTTCACTTGCTTATTTGTTTTGGGTTTGTTTTTGTTAAATCTGGACCCTTGTTGCAGCTGCTTCCAGAAGATTCCAGGAGCTCCTGCCAGTAATGGCATTTGATAGGCTGGATCTTTCTCCAAGGGGGGGTCTTCTTCTGTCATGGTTAATAGGACATGAAAGAGCCTGGGCCTGGCTGCAGAGCTGGTGAGTTTTATCTAAATCAAATACATGTTAAGGGTATTGCAAAAGCTGGTGCAAATGAGTTTGAGCATCTAATGACTTAATGTGAATTTAAGTAACTGGTTTTCTCTGACTGATTTTCTTTTAGATTTGCAGGTTTCATAAATGGTTTTGTATGAAAAAAATAACTTGATTATTTTTTATATCACATGCTACCATTTAAGAGATAACACATGTTAATAGGCAACTGTGGTAAATATTAGGGCACATGTGGTCAGAGGGTGAAATTAGATTACTAGTGACAGAGCAATCCTGTAAGAAAATGACCTTATCCTACAACTGCTACTAACTAAACCGTACAGCTTTTAAACAAAGCATTGACAAAAACTTGTCCTTATAATAATCATGTAATATGTGTAGCAGTTTTACAGCTTTGATGGAAGGATGAAATTACTTCACCCTATTTTATTATACATTGAAAGAATTGCAAATGGTTCTTCTAGAAGACTAACATCTGCAGGTTTATGAATAAATGACAGATGATTAGCATAAAGCCATCACTGTATTGATCACAGGGCACTCTCCTTGATTAAAAAACAGACAACAAAGTAACACTGAGAAATGTAAAGACTGTCTTTGCACTAGTATGTTATCTACATGAAGGTGAGATTGCTAAGCATCTAAGACTCATCATCTATCAAGGACTTGATCTCAGTCACAGTTAACTCAAAAGACTGCTATTTAAATAGGAAGAGGTGCTTCTTAAGTAAGTGATCCTCCTCCACAATGTCTGTTGCAGTAGCACAATTCCTGCCCAAGTATGAGCACTTTACCTACGTAACAAGATTTCAGGAAGGCATTTCATTTTTTCTTTAAATATTCTCTTTACACTTTTCTGCTGCAATTGGCATTTCATGCTGAAAAGAAAAAAAAAAAAAGAACAACGGAGAGGAGATTTTTAATGTGTGAAATGCTGTTTTGATGTTTGGTTTTAAATTAATAACTCTGGAATAACGTTGTTGGTTATAATTTAAATAGTGAAAATCCCATGGCAACTGCTTTATGCAGCATGGCTTAAATAGAAATGTTTGTATCCTCAGCTCTAAACCATTTGTAGATACAAGAAAGTAATTATAAGGTATGGAGATCTTTCTGTTCTGTGGTGAAATAGCCCATCCCTGATCATAATGACCCTTAGCATGACTAAGGAAAGTGAGTGGGATGTGTTCGTCTTAGGGATCAAGATATAATACTGTTCACTTTTATTAAATATTCTGAAATCTTGTCCAGACATTTTCTTTATGTCAGGCAATGATTTATTCTTTCTTCACAGCAGAGTGTAAAACTGACAACATGTAACACTACAGATTTTGTTTTATTCATAAGAGGAAGTTACCCTGATTAAAAGATATTCACATGCTTAGAACAAAACCTATACTTCAAACTCTGAAATTATTTTAGGACACTAATGTTTTATCTGAGTTGTGCGATCTACAGAGTAGGAGAACCTCCACCCTGCAATAAGAAAAAAAAAAAAAAATTGAGCACTAATGTAGAACAGGAGCACCACTGTAAATTGCCCATTGCTTTAGACCAATGATGGGTTTCATGTCATCAATCCTTTTAACACACACTGCTTTTTAAGATAAAATAGTGTGGTGAGTTTGGAAACCAAAACACTTTCGTCACAAATGCTTGCAATTATATGACTTACCTTACTTCCCTTTTCTGTGGGAGAAATGTTGTAATTTAGAAGAAAAATTGGGCAGATCAGCAACCCACGTAATTTCACTTACTTACCAAGGACTGTAACCTTTTCATCTTAGACTGCTGAGAGGCAGATATCTCCTGTAGAGACTTTTGTCTGGGTCTCCAGAATTGCTTGTAACATTTTTTTTTTTAAATGAATGAGGAAACTTACAATTACTTTAGGCCTCTAAAGTATGTAACACTGTGCATAGTACATACTTGTACACACTATGCAGTTACACAGTTTAATCATAAGGAGACAGACCCAATATTTATATTATGAACTATATTGTTTCTATAGATAACAGAGGTCAAAAGACTTAGATTTAGATAAATGTAATTAATTGAATTTTGCCTGAGGTATCTTCACAAAATAGATTCAAAGACCAATTTGAGTTAGAAAGAGTCTCTGGAAGTCATCCAGGGCTGGCTGGTGAAACATCTTTCAGTCAGCACAGGAAAGACATGGACCTGTTGGAGAGGGTCCAGAGGAGGCCACAAAAATGATCAGAGGGCTGGAACACCTCTCCTATGAGAACAGGCTGAGAGAGGTGGGGTTGTTCAGCCTGGAGAAGACCAGGGATAATATAAAATTAAGGCAATGGACAGTACTGTGGTAAAGCTTTCTAAAAAGCTTTCTTAAATTTGTTTTGTTTATATTACACAGCATATGATGTAAATTTGTACATTTATTTTCTCATTCAATCAAGTTTTCACAAAAATCATTATAAATTTTAATGGCAATGTTAATCAATTTTTGACCTTGAGTATACAAGTATCTAGTTTCCACTTAAATCAATCTAAGTCATATTCGCATATATCTGATATATCTTTTTATGTAAGGAAAGCAGATTGGAACTGAAGCCCAAGAGCTACAGCAGAGGATAATAGTATCACTTTATCTTGGAGACTTGTGAACGGAGATGTATTAATGTTTATGAAGTACTTGGATGTTAAAGACAGTGCTATAAAATCCATAAGGAAATGAATAGTCCTGTCTTCAAACAAGAGTTTGAATAGCATGCAATAAATAATAATGCCAAGGGCCAGCTATAGAGTAGTGAAAAGAAAACGTTATAGGTTCTCCTTAAACTATCATGATCCAGCCTGTTTATAAATAGAAGTGGCTCTGAGCAACCTGATCTAGTTGAAGATGTTGCTGCTCGTTGCAAGGGGGTTGGACTGAAAAACCTTTGAAGGTCCCTTCCAACCGAAAGTATTCCATGATCCTATGATTCTGTTGAGGAGAGGTATAAGAATAGGTGGTCATGTGATCGAAGAGTGAACTATATTGTGTACGAGACAGGCAGAGAATTTTACATTTTCAGTGTATTCTAAATTCTGGCATTTTTTAACACTTCAGTGCATGAAATAATGACCTCAGTCGAGTTCTTTTTCAGTCTTTGTGTTCCTTATGCACACAGGAGGCTCTCAGGATCTTGAATGACTAGGGTCCTAAAATAAGACCTTAAGAAAGAACTATTGCTTTAGAAGTCACTGTGTTAAAAGCACAAAATCAACTGGAAACATGAAACATGAAACATGAAAGGGCATCTTAATGCTATGTGTGTTGTGTTTCTTGTTATTTTGTCCTTTCCTGTTAAGCAATAAGCACTTTTAATAGACATTCTAGATGAAAATATAGTATTATAGACTGTATGAAAATAACACACTTTTTTAGGTTCATATTCAGCAAAGTACTGAATCATCTGTTAATATATTAGCCTACACAGTTTTCAGAGCATGAGCCTTAAATTTTAAAACTCAAGCTGTTAAACAATAGGATGTAGATGTGTTTTTTCTTGTGTAGTTCAATGTACATTTTGTAGAACAGTATTTGAATAATTAAATGTCTAAACTTGGAAAAATAATTCTCCCTAGTTATAAGTTCAAAGCCAACCCAAGAAAACCAGTTATAATTTATCAAACAGTAACAGCAAAAGAGACTGAAAACATAAAGAGGAACAGTTAGGTACTTTCCAATCATTTTTATCAAAAGTTTAAACAAATTTTGGTAAGATTTCTAAGTAGGATTTGCAAGCAAGTGTAATGCAGTATTACTGATACTTATTAAAAAAAAATTAAAAAATTACTTTCTGTCTAGCAGTCCAACTAGTTATTGACTGATTCCTTGTTACTAACTCCTTTTATTTTATTTTATTTTCTCATCTTAAAATTGTATAAACAACGATGGTTTATATTATGCTTTCAGGAGTTCTATGTTTTGAATAACAATGTTCAGAATACATAACTATGAGCACAGACAACTGGGATACTTTTACTGCTTTCGTCTTTAAATATTCACAACACGAGATAAAACCTGTGCAACGAAAAGAAAGAGAAGAAGAGGAAACATATTATATTTATTAGACTGTCTTGCTTGATTTCTTTCTCTTTTTAATGTGCTGCAGGCACTCTGGTTGCAATGTTATGCCTTGTCGTATTTTATTAGCTTGAGGTTTCTAATTCTGTTTTCTCTTCTTTAAAGCTGTCATCTGTTGATATAATATTTATTTTTCAGAACTTCATTAAAAATTTTTCCAGGCTAAGAGAAGTGTCATCTTTATGTTCAAAGGCACTGATTAAAAAAAAAAAAAAAATCACTGATTAAAACAGTCACTCAATTTCCTGCACAGTTTTTTATTTAATAAGACACGCGTACACTTACTTTTTGAATCATAAATCCTGTTGCCACTTGAATTGTTGTTAAGTCTGGAGTAATACTGTTAATGTCTGTGGTTTTACCTTCTGTCAGCCGATCAAAGTTATGGCTGCATTTTTCAGTGTCAGACTTCTCCTTAATCCATAGGTGTCAAACAGCAACGATCAATGCAATTTATTGAGATCCGTTCAAATATATTTCTATGTAATCTGCATGGCCTTATTGGCTTTGATAATAATTCATTACAGCCTTTTTTTTTTTTTAAGTAGCGCTGTCCATTTAGTAGTATTGCTTTGCACTATGTATAAACATTCTATTCAAAAAATTACTCAAATTGTCAGTTCTGCTTTTCAAGAACCATGGCTTTGGATGAGTCTAATTAAAATATGATGTTCATATCCCAAAATGAAAATTCTACCTATGCAAATACTAAAATACAGTTAGCTTGTTACCTTAATCCTAGACCCTACAGCTAGAATATATCTGTTGAATAATGAAGTAATGTGGAAGTTTCAAAAATTGCCATTAAATAAATCTGTATAAAATATTTAGCAGACTCTAAAATTCAAGCACCAGACCTAGTGTGCTATTCATAGTGGAAGGGTAAACTTTTTTCTTCCCTGTTACCTTTGTGAAATCCTGAACAATGAAAAAAAAGCAGATAAAGTACTAGTGGAAGTGGTTCCTTAAAAATGTGAAATTATTGTCCTTTGAAACTGTACATTTAAGAAATCAAGAGAGGTTATTCGGTCAATAAATAATTGAAGTGTTTCCTTAAAAGTGAATTAGCTAGGCTTTCCGTATAGTTTCCATAGTTCCTGGTATTTCTTTTGGTTTCAGCCTTTAGAAAATGACATTATTGATTCCCAAGCATGTCCACTTCAAATTAAGTATCTATTTTATGGCAATAAAGTGCTTTAGTGTGATCTAGATAAACTAGTCAGACTTCAAAACATGCTGCTAAAGAAAACGGTACAGTCATTATTAGCAAAAGTACCATTTGTGCCAAAATGTGTGAAACAATCATACAGCAGTGAAAGATCCTGCAGCTCGCTTCATTAAGTGTGGAACACTATGAACATTCTTAGTTCAGGCTGTGGAACTTCAGGATTCTTATACAGACAGAATGGCATGAGTCTCATGAAACATCTGAAAGATATGTACTGAGTTTTATGGTAGTTTGTGATTGCCTTATGAGAAACATTTTGTAATTTTTTGTAAGTACCTTTTCAAGAACATGCTGGTACTAAATACAGCAGTTAAACCTATTAATCGACTGCTTTTTCAACACCACAAAATAAATCCAAAATATAATGAATTAATCAAAGGACTGACTGGAAGTATTAGGAAATGGTACTTCCGTTGTTAATTAAAATCCGTCAGTTTGAGGTTTTGAGGATTTTTTTCTTTTCTGTATTTTATTAGATGCATTATTTGCTGTGAATTCTTAG
This sequence comes from Pampusana beccarii, assembly GCA_013399365.1. Classification (NCBI taxonomy): domain Eukaryota; kingdom Metazoa; phylum Chordata; class Aves; order Columbiformes; family Columbidae; genus Pampusana; species Pampusana beccarii. The sequence continues at coordinate 285,254 of VWYH01003318.1, read as the reverse complement.
CACTTGCCATTAGTATATATCTTTCGAAACAAAATCTACAGCAAATAAATACACATACTATTTCAACCATGAGGAAGGTAAACAGAGAAAAGACCAAACGCTGAAATTCCTACATGTTGAAATCCTACTATTTCAGGCATCCAGATGTGACTGAAGTAAATATAAAGCATTGTTGCTCTTCCACTGAGCTATATACTCAATCATTATAGTATTAAGTTCGAAGAGACATCTCAGCACTGTAAAAAAACCCCATACTTTTCTCATTTCTGCAGCATCTATACAAATACTAAATTATTCATAAGTATTGGTTTCAGTGAGTAGAATCTCCTCTATTTATTTTTATACTTCTTGTACAGATTTAAGGCATTGTCCTTCAGAAGGCTGGAGAAAGATTGTAAAAAGACTTCTCCTATGACAAAGAATAAGGTATTTGTTTAATAAAATGACAGTTACCTAAATCCAAGTGGACTTAACAGTGTCCTTCATTCTGTACTGCAATTGTACCTGTCAGTTGGATAATATTAGGTTTTTGTTTGAAATATTTTCCTGGCAATATGTCCAGGGCATAAAAGTTGTCCTCTATTGTCTTTTATAAACAAACCTCTGTTGTACTCTGCTACAAAATAGACATTATGAAATGTTATACTTGATTTTACAACAGTATTTTTGACTGTGGGCCATCTCATATTAACCCATACCTAAGTGGTTGTCAATCCTTCACGCTTCTGCAGCTGATGTCTTTAAAAAGTTGAAAGTGTTTCTCCTCTCCCTATGTGTTTACTGTGTTTCACAAGACTTATTTTAATACCTACAGTCTTCTGAAAACTTCTTGTTTGAAGAATGTCCTTCTTGAAATATGTCTTTTCCATATCTGTTACAGAAGGCCTGAGGGACTATATATAGGTTGACAAATTAAATGACACTGAGGCCAATTGTTGTGGGACAGCCTGCATTAATTCTGTTAAACACTTCAAAACAGGGTAGTTGTACACGAATGTCTATTGGGAATGTTTCTTACTCTGTCAGCTCTGAACTCATGAAAAATATTGACTGAGAGAGTTGGCCTAAGCAAAGTCTTTGACAAACACTGTTGTAACCTTTTAAGGATGTGTATATGATCAAGTTCCTGTGCTGGGAAACATTCCCTGTCAAAGTTTATCAGTGGTACCTGATGACATAAAAAACAGATTGAGATTTTGGAATACACATATTAATAGTTAAAGTGAGACACAGAACTGTGAAGATTAAGCCTGTTGTCAGTCATTTTAAGGAGATAGTATGTTTTCTCTGAGGAGAAGCTATAATAGTTCTTGAAGCATAGACAAGAGTCCATGGAATATTTCTGAGGGTGCCTAAGAACTCAGAAAGAAAAGCAAGCTTATTGTAACAAAAAAAGTGCTTGTTATTCATTGTTGAAAAAGCTGAACACAAGGAGCAGGGGCTTGGATAGAAAATTAAGAGTTTCTGGCTGAAATGCAAGACAGGCTCCATGTGGGAGAACGCTTCAGAAGAGGAGGCAGTGTGACTATTTCAACAGATGTATGTGAAAGCTGTATAACTGCATTTTTTTCTGGGTCTCCAAACTCTTATGTTAAATGAGATTGCCTCAGATATCAGATTTATAAGCTTCCCACATATGAAATAGACATTGACTCTTCATCAACTTCTTTCTCTTCAAAACTTTTTTTTCTGTTTTTCTCCCATGCTAATATTAAAATTGTTGTCATTGACTGGTAGAAAAAAATATGCTAATATCACACAGAAATTAAATAGATCTATGACCACCAGTTCTTTCTCGGTGTTTACTCAACTTGTGTTCTTACTTAGAATAGAAATGAAACTAGTTTCTTCTTTTCCATTTGATTCACTTTATCTTTCTATACTATGCAAGTTACAGACATAACATATAGTATGATACGATATTGAATAATACCGTGATATGTTGTATGGTTTCATAAAGAATGAGTGGTTTCACCTGATCTGTTAAAAAAATCGTTGATTCTCTTGAAATGATAAAATTATTTTACCTAAAATCCATTGGTATATATCTAAATAGCCTCAATATTCTCTTTCCCTCTGTGGCAGAATGCTTGTGGTGCATTATGCCATGGTTCTTTGATATTCTGTATATATTTTATTATTGAAATGCTGATTCAAAATAAAATGTATATTGCAATCAGTAAAAGCAGATAATTTAATTACATTACAAACAAAAAAACAATATTTCTTCTTTTACAGTGCAAGCTTTTGGATGCCTTCTGGCTTCAATCTTTTTGTGTCATCTGTACTCCTGTCATACAGATGCAAAAATTTCATATATTGGGAACAGGGAACAGTGATGCTCTTGCAATGATACTGTAGGAAGGAATCAGTAAGACAGAACAGAATGCTGATCTATTATGTAGTTATCTGCTGCCTGCAAGGTTTAACACATTCACTTATAGGTCCCATGACAAGATGGATTAAACAAAACAAAACACAAGCAAACAAACAAAACCAAAGAAACACACAAATAACCGCCACAACCAACCAACAACAAACAAAGAAAAACCCCAAAACTGGCAAACCACTATTATTTTCTGAGTAGATTTTTTTGCCTCTAAGTCCCTTAGTGAAAAATATTTTACTTAGAGAAACATTTTCATCTCTCAGGCATGATCCATTGGTCAATCTTTAGGTTCTTGATCTTGTCTGATGTCTTGGTTATCTTGTCTATGTTAATTATGAACACTGGTTTACAACATTTTAGTAAAATAAATATAAATAAATATCTTAATTAGATTAAACAAAATTCCTCATAAGAGCAAAGTCCTGACAAAGGATGTTTTCATTGGTGTGTTCAGTTTTGATGAGTATGAAGCCTTTGATCTTGTTTTCATCACTGTAATGCTTATGGTATATTGATAAAAACGTTTGATGTGGAAGGCTGTTACTGAAAATAAAAGGATTTTTAACTCCTTTTAGCACATTATTTCATTACAAATTCTGACTTTGCAAGTTTCTTCCTCAATCAAGACAAAATCAGTTTGTTTCTTTAAATGAGCACTTGTTACAGAGTCTTACCTGCTGTAGAATTGTAGCTCCACATAAAATAAGATACACAGTGTTCTTAAAAAGCCATTTCCCCAAAGGTGAAATTATGCACTTTAACTATTTGTTTGACCTGCTCTTTTCAGTGTCCAGTGACAGGTATTCTTTAACCTCTTTACACAATGTCTTCTCATTAACCATTACCTCTATGTTTAGAAAGTGTTTTCAGTGGAATGTTTGTATTATATCGTTCTCACTTCATCTTGTAGATAATCTGATTTAAATCAGTTTGCATTCACATTGTCAAAATTCTTGCTATCTAGGGTAAGACTCATCTGTAATAATCACCCTTTTGCTTTGTTTATTATGACTTGCTTCTACTGGGACTTTCTGGTTTATTGCTAATACATTTTACCCTTGAACAACACTTATTCAACTCCATTGACATTTATTTGGAACTTCACAGTTAACAAATTAGTCCTGAAGTACGGAAAAAAAACAAACAAAACAAAACCACAAACAAAACCAACCAACCAACCAAAAAAACAAAACCAAAAAACAAAGATGACCCTCTACTTTGTTAATGCATATCTGAAAATTAGAAGTAATATACCTAAGCAAAATACAGATATACACTAGACAATGAGAAAAGTCACTTTACTGCTTGCAAAGAAAGATCAGGAAAAAAAAAGACAAAACAAAGCTTGCTGATTGATTTTTTGTCTTATACTTTCCTACCCAGTATAAATTTCAGGATTACTGGTGCTTGAATTCTGTTTGCATTACTAGACTGAATGACAGGGGAAAAAAAAAAGGGGGGGGTGGTGGGGTGGTGAGCATCACCAATTCCTTTGTGGAAACCAACGGGCTTTATCACTTAGTAGTAAGTGTTTAACAAGGTCTGCAATGATTTTGTCAAAATTTTGTCGTCCCCCTGAGAATAAACTATTTGAGAATGCAAAATTCCACTTGGAATTAAAACTGGCTAGAGATGTCAAGGACAACAGGAAGGGCTTCTTCAAGTACATCAGCAGCAAAAGGAAGATTGGGGAGAATGTAGGTCCACTGCTGAATGAAGTGGGTGCCCTGGTGATGGAGGATACAGAGGAGGTAGAGTTACTGAATGCCTTCTTTACTTCACTAGTGAGGCTGGCCCTCAGGAATGTGAGATAGAAGGGGTCAATCTGGGGCAAATCTTCAGTGAGTTAGTTTCAAAATAATCATTGAATTTTAGCCATTTTTGTTATGACAAATCTGTTTTAAAATGCATTGTATGAATCAACAATGTTAATGTACACCACATTGATCAGCCCAGAGGCTCAGAAGTTGAAATAGTTGTTTAATGTTTACACAGAGAATCAAATAAGAAATGTACTTACTGTACAAATGGGCTTAACCTAAGCTTCACTGTTAAGAAGTCACACTACTATCTCATATAGCCTGAGGAGTCACTAAACTGTAATATAAATAATATTACTTAATGAAAATAATCACTGATGAATAACAGATGTATAGCAGAGTAAATATGATGGAAGAATATACTGCGAATCATAAAAGCAAGAAGGTCTCTATCTTATCTAAAATAGTCAAAAATTGAACTGATCTAATCATAGAATCATAGAATACTTTGTGTTGGAAGGGACCTTCAAAGGTCATCTAGTCTACCTTCTTGAAATGACTAGGGGCATCTTTCACTAGATTAGTTTGCTGAGAACCTCCATGAGAACCCTGACCTTGAATGTTTCCAGGGATGGAGAATCTACCACCTCTCTGGGCAACTGTTCCAGTGTTTCACCACACTTATTGTAAAAACGTCTTTATATCTAGTCTAAATCTACCCTCTTTTAGTTTAAAACCATTGATCCTTGTCTTATTGTACCAGGCCCTGCTAAAAAGTTTGTCTCAGTCTTTCTTATAAGCCCTCTATAAGTACTGAACAGCCTGGAGCCTTCTCTTCTCCAGGTTAAGCCACCCCAACTCTCTCAGCCTGTCCTCAAAAGGGAGGTGTTCCACCTCTCTGATCATCTTGCTGGCCCTTTTATGGACCCTCTTCAACAGGTCTATATCTTTCCTGTACTGAGGGCTCCAGAGCTGGATGCAGTGCTCCAGAGCTGGATACTGTACTCCAGGTGGGGTCTCACCAGAGCAGAGTAAAGGGGCAGAATCGTCTACTTCAACATGTTGGGCATTCTGCATTTTATACATCCCAGGATATGGCTGGCTTTCTGAGCACACATTGACAAACTCACAGAATCGCAGAATGTTAGGGATTGGAAGGGGCCTCAAAAGATCATCTAGTCCAGTCCCCCTGCTGGAGCAGGAACACCTAGATGAGGTTACACAGGAAGGCGTCCAGGTGGGTTTTGAATGTCTCCAGAGAAGGAGACTCCACAAACCCCCTGGGCAACCTGTTCCAGTGTTCTGTTACCCTCACTGTGAAGAAGTTTCTTCTCACATTTAAGTGGAACCTCCTGTGTTCCAGTTTGTATCCATTGCCCCTTGTCCTATCATTGGTTGTCACTGAGAAGAGCCTGGCTCCATCCTCGTGACACTCACCCTTTACATATTTATAAACATTAATGAGGTCACCCCTCAGTCTCCTCCAAGCTGAAGAGACCCAGCTCCCTCAGCCTTTCCTCGTAAAGGAGATGTTCCACTCCCTTAATCACCTTTGTGGTTCTACGCTGGACTCTCTCAAGACTATTCTGGTCACAAAGCCAAAATACAGTGCCATATGAGCTACTATGAAAAAAATTTGCTCTATCCCAACCAAATCCATTGCAGACTGGAAGTACATAATTGATCAGAAAGGCATGCTGTGGTTTTATGCTTTAAAAATTCACAAATACATATTTCACAGTCATCTTCAAGTTGATTGCTAGCTCCATCAGCATTCTAATCCATCTTGAAGTAAGAAAGGTCCAAGACAGATTCTATTCTGTTGTGCTACTGGAGCATTGAGACAAATCTAGAACATCTTCAGCTATACACAACATAGCCAGTGCTCTGTATCTCATGGCACAAGCCTTTGCCACACTGGCATCGAACATATTTTCACTCAGAGATGCTCAATTTTATTTAATTCAAATCTTCTGTTGTCTCTCACACCTTTTTCTCCTTTGCTTTTCATCTATATGTTCTCCTGTCTTCTCTCTACTTGTTTCTTTCAGGCTTAGTGTTTCTCTTTCTTCTATAAGCAACTATAGTGTTTCATACCGCTCAGTCTTGAGCACTGTTCTACAGGTGACAGAAGCATTTATTTTAAAAGAGAGATAGAATGGCTGTAGATACACCTAAATAACAAGAAGTAGTCATTAATTTTCTCAATTCTGCTTTGGTACCTCTTACCTGCATAATTTTTTTGGAACCTGATGCAGAACTACATAACCCTCATTATGTTGTAAATTAATCCTTTCTTTGGTGATTGCCTACTTAACTAGAAGCGACTTAAATGAAATGACAAAAGCAAACTAAAGCATGAACATTCTCCTTTCAGTATTTTTTTATGCCATGTTCAAACTTGGTTTAACACTGTTGATTTCAAATACATGACAGTAAGCATGATTTAGATTTATTATTCTGAATAGCTATTTGAAATGGGAAAAGCTATCTAACACATGACTTTCAAAATCAGATCTAGAAGTATTATATTTTTAAGCAGAATAGAAAGCAATTTGCATATGTGGATGCAGTGAAGGCAGAAAGCCAAGGAGCTCTGTTTCGCTAGCTCTAAGAGTAACCTTTAAATCTGCTGAGACTGTAAGGTGCAATATTAGATTTACTGTTATGTTTTATGAAGTTTTGTCTGCATTCCTACATTTGTCTTGCAAAAAAACTATTTGATCCAAGAGACACAATTATATATCTGAGAACCTTTGATGAATTGGAGGGCTTCTCATGCAGAGAATCCAACTAATCAGAAATATAAATCACTGAAGCAGATTCCTGCTCCCTGACAGGTAAAATCTGCAGCATAAGAGATCCTCTTAATTCAGCATAATGAGGCCTTCCACATGCTGCCTGCCTCATATCCAGGCTCTTTAAGCCACCTGCTTTCTGAGCATTTCCTGATACTAATCATCTAATTCAAACAGTAAAATCTGCTTAGGTCCTTGATGCCAGAGGGACAGACCTGTCAGGAGACTCAAATCCAAAGAAAAATTTGGTCATCTCCCAGTTGTGTATCACAGAACTTGTTTTTCAGTTATCCAATCCCAAATAGAACCGGCTACCCAAAGGTGGTATCTTGAGGTTCTCTGTACAATATACAGGAATGCTGAATGCCTGAGAGATAGAACATTAAAAAACCCCTTGGTATGCTGATTGTGGAGACAAACTGGAGCTATCCAAATAGAAAACCTAAACACAGTGGTATGTCTGCACTCTGATCTTTCTCTAGAGCTAATGGGCTTGAATCAGGTCTACAAGGAGATAATATGTGTTCACTTGCATGTAAAATACACTTAGTAACTGAAAGAGTTAAGCAAGGCTGTTTCTGAAGAACACCTCAGTGATTTCTTATTATAAATCAACTCAGCATTTGAAATGACCATGCTCAGAAGCAGCATAGGTCTGCATCAGTTGAAAAGGTGCACATTTCCAAGGGAAAATTACAAGATGTTTCATATTCAGAAAAAATAAATCACTTCTCTGCGAAGACCAACAACAACAACTAAAATAACCCTGAAATTTAAAAACCTTAAGTCACTCTACCTTCTGTACGGAAAGATTACCACTAGGGAGAAAGAATTAAAAGATTAACAAAGAAAAAAAAGTACTAATAATTTAGCATACATAGGTTAAGCCGCAAATGTTTTACATCCATGTCTAAATAAAGGGCTAGGATTTAGTTGCCTAGAAATAGGTGCCACTTGATAGATCCTAAGGTATGCCACCTGGTCTCATGTTTCATTTTAGAGGGATCAGAAGTGTTCCATAGGTCTCTGTGACTACATATGGGTAGTTATCTAAGCTTCCATTACAATCAACAGAGATCAGGATCATGATCTCTGGTCAGTCATTGGAACAGACTCTCCAGGAATGGCACCAATCCTATCAGAGTTCAAGGTGGGTCTGAACAATGCTCTTAGTCATATGGTTTAATTTTAGGTGGTCCTGCAAGGAAGAGGGAGTTGGAGTCAATGATCCTTATGGGTCCCTTCCAACTTGAGATATTCTATGATTCTATGACCTAATTGCCTAAATATAGGTGATCACTGCATTTTAAGGCTCTCTAAGTATCTGGAGCATCCACATGCGACTAGAAGACATCATATCACAGAAAACGGTGCCTCCTGAAGTGTCAGCTGGAGGCCAGGAAGGGAAGGATGCAGTAGATCATCTAAAATGCCACAAACATCTGCAAAGAAATAACTGAATTGAGTCCTTTACCAAGGTAATCACTAGAGGTAAGGACACCTAAGTTTTAGTGTCCATGGTCTGAAGATAAATACCCATCCCAGGAATCTGCTGTTTTCTTATATAGGCTTTATTCAACTGAAAAAAGTATTGTATTCTTTGACCTGGCCCCATAGAATTGCTAACAAACTTAAATTAAACTATTTTTTAATTGTTATTGCTAATTTAAAAATATTAGCCATAAAAGCTTCCTTATAAAAGGGGTGAAAAATTTAGGTTTTCTCCCTTTTCACCGTTAGTGCTTGAATCATGATGCAGTAGTGTCATGTTCAGTTGTGGGCTCCTCAGTACAGAAGAGACATCAATATATTTGAGAGAGTTCAATGAAGGGCCACAAAGATGATGAAGAGACTGGAGCACCTCTCCTGTGAGGAAAGGCTGAGAGTGCTGGACTGTTTACCGCAGAGAAGAGAAGTTTTGGAGTGAATCTCGTCAGTGTATATAAATACCTGAAGTGAGGGTGCAAAGAGGACACAGACAGACTCTTTTCAGTGGTGTCCAGTAACAGCACAGAGGCAATGGGCACAAACTGAAACATAGGAGTCCTTTGAGCATAAGGAAACACCTTTTTGCAGTGATAGTGATGGAGCACTGGAATAGGCTTCCCAGAGATGTTGTTGAGTCTCCATCCCTGGAGATGTTCAAAATCCATCTAGACATGGTTCTGGGAAACTGGTTCTGGGTGGCCTTCCTTTAGCAAGGAGATTGGACCAGAAGAAGGTCCCTTCCAACCTCAACTATTCTGTGATTCTGTGAGTCTGTGATCCTGTGATTCTGTGATCCTGTGATTCTGGATTCTGTGATTCTGTGATGTGGTTTTCCCTTTTTTGGGTCTAAAACCATTTCAGTTTTGTAGGTCTAATGTACCGTATGTCAGTGTTTACAATAGGTCGATATGTTTTTGCACCTGTCTACACTTCTGATTAGGCCTCTAGGAAAATTAAAATGTTTCTCCACCAGGTCTAAGGGAAACTACTCCTTTTTGTCTTCTTTAGTTTAAACACCTAAGCAGTGTTAGCATTCTAGAAAATAAATCAAGACAAACCAAACCAAACCAAAACAACAGCAAAGGGACTATGTTAATCTATAATCCTATACAGCTACATAGCAGAAGTATGCTGTTCATGATAATTACCTAGTATATAATGAATTATTATTAAACTCCACTGCATTTCTGCCCCTCCCTGCAGCCCCCCTGTAGAAAGAATTAACTATATGGAAAATACAAATTATGTTACTTAATATACTTTTGAAAGCTGTATTGCTAGTATTTAGTCTGTGATATGTAGATACATCTAATGTACCTGGAGAAATTAAAGGAAGAGTGAATGGAAGAATGAATTAACAAAAGTGAAACTGCTTCAATGTGCCATGATTTCCCTCCAAAACTGTAGGCTTTCCCAAACTGAAAAAAAAGGCTGTCAAATCCTACATTGATTTGATACTTCAAAAAGTAGTGGAGCACATTTAGCGTAAATAGGAAGTCTACCAGGGGATTTTTAGGTTGGAATATTTTCCATTAATTAAGTGCACAGTCACTCATAAACCACCAGAAACTTAGCTGGACATGAATTAATTCCTGAAAGCATTTGCTTAACTAAATATTGTTAAATGTTACTTCCCCATAGAATCATTAATTTTGGTTCAGCCAGGGGTTAAAGTGATTTAGCATAAGAAATATCTAAAAGAAAATAATTCCTTCTGATTTTAGAGCTACAGTGCATGTACTTATTTTTTTTTAAGAGACTGCCAAATTTTGAACAGAAACATGCAAAATAAGAATAATAATTTTAAAAAGGAGTAACAGATTCTCAGGACCGTGTCAGCCTTAACTTTTCAAAATAGTGTCTAGACATGAAAGAATCTAAGTGTCATAATAAAACCACGATGAAAAGTAAATCAATAAAGTCTATCCTTAGCCTTAAACATTTGTCTAAAAATATTCTAAGGAGAAAGCCAAACTGGATAGATGTGATACATCTCAAATTTATCAATAGATAAAGTTTTATAAAGAAACTTTAGATTGCCTTAAATGCCTATATATACCTCAACTGCTTAAAGAGTATTAGAATATAGTTGTAATTGTCCTGAGTATAATTTTTTCCAGCTGTGTTAATGAATGATAAATAGGCTTCTTCAGATAAATCAAGTATTTACCGCTAAAGTGGAATTCCTCCTGAGGGAAATGAGATGAGTTGTAACTTATAGTTACAACCACGAATATACGTATTTCCATGCATAGAGGTTAAGATAAACTAAGCCAGACAAACTTTAAAACACTTGTCACATCCAGAGTTGAATGGATACCAGGCACTTCAGGAATCTTCATGCATGATTTTCTAAATATTGTCCCACTATAGGGCTGGGAAGACCAACTGAAAACTCGGGAGTTGGTCAAAAGACAGAATAGTGTGAAAAGTATCTCATTTTAATTACTCTTAAAAAAAACTTCTGTACACATAAACAACAACAACAAAAATGGGCCACCACAGTATTCCATTTATCTTACCCCCAGTGCACTTCAGCATTATAATCACTGAAGTGGCCCAGACATTTCCTATCCAAATAGTGCCATGATCTTGTTCTGAGACATTGTCTCCCAGGTTTACCTCTTGAGGATCAAAATAGTAAGATAAGGAAAGTCTGGTATATTTCTGAGTTGGAAGACACCTGTTGGAAGGTAGCAGGAGTACTCACTTGAACAGAGAAATGCAGGTGTTCTCCCATGGTCACTAATTCAGGTATAGTCTCTCTAATTCATGCTCTATAAATAGTATCAAATTTCTGGATAATAGTATAGATTCTCTGAATAATGTTGGTGTTAAGGCATACTGATGATATTCATCCACTAAATTAGACATGAACACTGGATCTTATAAAGACTAGTTTCCATTGACTTCTGTTTGTAGCTTAGTGACTTCGGTATCTAAGAACATATGAGGTATGAATGAAGCTTGGGGTTTTTTTTACTTCTGGAACTCATTTATTGCATTCCCAACCAGAGACATATATTGTTAGGTGTAAGAACATGTTAGCTTTTTTCCATAGCTGGAACATTAACCTGATGTGTCCATTTATTCACCCTCCTGTTTTAATTGTCTTTTATGCTTGTGAAGGCAGACAGCACTGTATAAGCAGATAAAACTTTTTTTCCACAAGAATACTTGCAAAAACAAACTAACAAATTTGGCTGGAATTACAACTGACTGCTACACTAGACTAATATAAGTGTATGGAAATGTTAATAATTATTGGAGTTTCCTTATGATTTGCATGCATATGCAAGGATTTTCGTGTGCACATTAAGACCTTCCTATGTGCCAGGCAGCCTTCAATGGCACCAGCACTTACGGGAAGACTTTTCTGTTAGTCTGACTAGTGTAATACAAAGTCTCAATGGAACGTACTGTTTTAGCCTTAGAACATCAAGAGTGTGCTGCAGAGTTAAGATATTGACAGCTTAGGGTGACCCAAGGACTGATTTACAGTGACAGTATACTCTTATGAAGAGCAGAATGTTGGGTTACCATCAGTGTTATTGAACCACAAAAAAATTCGAACTAGATTAAGATCATTTGTAGATATAATGTTTTATTCATAACACTCTAATAGTGAACACTGATATGAATACTTGTAAGAGACAAGCAATGCAGAATTCAAAGAAAATCGGCTTAATGTATTTACAGGAAGTAGGTATTTGTCAAATATCTTTCGGTCTTCCTTGTTTTAATGACTTGATGTGTTCCTCCAAAGGAAGTGGCAATTGTGTTTTCCATCTACATGTCCCAGTTTGAACTATTTCTTAATATTTGTCAATGAAATAATTCATAGCAGGTCACTTCTCAGAGTGCACAATCAAATAGAGTTGAATCTTAAATGGTATCCTTTCCCCCATTTATTTTTAGAAGACTCTGTTAATTCTTACAGCCTGTTTCCCCTTTGAATTTTTCTAGTGGGTCACAAAAATGTAGTTTTTCATCTGAAATTTCTTGTATCTCTACTTATCTTGGAGATGGTTGTGGCACTTTCTTAGCTAAAGTAGATGTTGGTTTACATCTTCAGGAAACAAGTCTTTTTGTTAGAATAGCAAGTGCAGTCACCTGCACTTAAACGGCTAATAAGTACCCCTGTATTTCAATGAGGTGTAAATAGGGTTTTTTCCCCTTCAGTGACTGTTTGCTATTTCAGTATGAAATGTACCTGTGCTGAACTATATTGTATATATTTTCCATATCAACACTAAATAACGTAAATGTTGCTAGTTCATTGCTAGATTCTGACCAAGAATGTCTATATTACTAAATAAAACGGGGCCAGACTACCCTTTGGCCGTAAGTTAAGTGGCACATTCTGGCCACATTTACACTATAAAAGCTTTGGCCATGTGTCTTTCCTATGGCTCTTTTGTGCTCTCTAGACCTCACATGTAGCACTGTTTGATACACTTGTCTTTTTTTTCCAGCTCGAAGTGTAGGAGATGAAGTTTCTGCGTGTCCAGACGATGTTTACACATAATGAAATTTTTGATGTCTGTTGTATTTCTTTAGGATGTGACGTGAAAACGTGTGGAGGTGATTGTAACAGTGTTGGAACATTGTATGAGATGGAGTAGTCAAACCTAGTGCAGTGTTAGAAATAGCCCCTTTCCAGAGCTATGCTTTGAACTATTGTCTCAGAAGCCTTAGTGACACAGGCTACATGTGACAGGGAATTTTCTAACACTTAAAAAATATGAAAAATCAATGATCTAGTAATTAATTTTGCACTAGCTCTGTCATATAACAGAATAGACAGAGACATTGTTGGCAGATGAAAAAGTGAGTTAAACACTCTGTCATTATAATTGGAATGTTATGACTGATCCCTTCTTCTTTAAGTATACAATGAAGCTGACTGTAGGTAAAATCTTGACCTGATAATGGTTGAGGAGTGGGCCACTTACTTTTTCAAACAGGAAAAAAAATCAAATGGAGACAGTAGTTCAAACATGAAACCAAAATAATTTAAAAATAAAATAGAATTCTTATCTAGGATTTCATTTTTGTTGAAGTTGTTTCTCGGCAAGCTTTTGCTATGTAACATAGCAGATCATGTGAAAGTAAATCACGTGTCTCTAGAAGAACATATTCAAGAGTGTAGGCAATGAGAGATACTTCAAATATGGAGAGTGCAGAACAACAAGAGATGAAGATGGAAAGCATAGACTAGAAAGAAATTAAAATTCATAAGAAGAAGGAAGAAAATACAGTTTTTCTAGGGACTTAAAATTAATTTAATGAAGTGTCTTACAACCTGGGAACCCTTAATAAGTGCTGGCTGAAAAGCAAAATTAAAGAAAATCTCCTTTATGTGTGTGTGTGTGTGTGTGTGTGTGTGTGTAAGGGTACAGAATATAGTAGAGATTTGCCCACATAATAGTCTTTCAGTATCACAATTTTTTAAAGCAGGAGTTGCAAAATAGAGCTAAAGTTTTATGTAACCTGTTTAGCAGTGTAAGCATCAGTGAGTGGTGTTTCAATTAAGCAAAGAATTTGCAAGACAAAGTTGTTTCAGTCTGTTTCAGAAGAACCAGCTCTTAAATTTGAGTTAATTTTTCAACTACTCCTAAAAAGGAATCCAAAATCTTCTCACTGCTTCTATAATTCTTTTTTTTTTTCAAAACACATGTCTTGTGCTGTATTCCAGTTAGCTACTTCATCTCTTTTCTGCATGTCTCCTTAGACTGATTTCTGACCCACTTTACCTGGTATGTATGCCTCTCTTCAGGACTAACTCTTACTGTTCTGGAAGTGTTATGCCTCCATCCACAGGGACCTTGACAGACTGAAGGAGTGGGCCTTTGTTAGTCTCACAAAGTTCAACAAGGTCAAGGCACCTGGGTTGCAGCAATCCTTAGTCTGGAGAAAGGAAGGCTCCAGGGCAAAACTATTGCAGCCTGTCAATACTCAGAGGGGGCTTATAAGAAAGGTGGTGAGGGACTTTTTATCAAGGCCTGTAGTGACAGGACAATGGGGACAACAGATTTAAACTGAAGGAGCATAGGTTTACATTAGACATAAGGAAGATATTTTTTACAATGAGGGCTGGGAGACATTGGAACAGGTTGCCCAGAGAAGTTGTGGATGCCTCATCATTGGAAATGTTCAAGGTCAGGTTGGATGGGGCTTTGAACATCCTGATCTAGTGAAAGATGTTCCTACCCATGGCAGAGGGATTGGACTAGATGATCTCCAAGGTCCCTTCCAACACAAACAATTCCGCAGTTCTATGATTCTATGATTCTATTTTGTGTAGAAAAAAGTTACTTTTATTCCTTTATTGAAATTATTTCTTTCCCCTCTAATTACTTTCTGTAATGCTCACCTAAGAAGGGCCTGAACTGAAGAGTTGGTGTCCATTTGAAATCATAAAGTGTAAAAGTTTATTTGGGGCAGTTAAAATACAGAGGACATAACAAAACATCTATTTTGGTCATGACATTTCAGGGTAGGTCCAATCTCTTGGTACTTTCAGAAGGTATTTCCTCACAGCAATCGCAAAAAATGTTCACAGAAAATATTTCTATAAGTTACCTACTGAACAGATGAACAGGGGTTTATGCCGTTATGTTTCATGAGCGTATGTTCATGGAACCTGTTTAAGTGTGTCAGTCATCCAGCCTAAGTAATAGCCTTGCAGTTGCATAGAGGACAGTCTTCCTTGCTGCCAAAAAATCTAGTTCTGGTACACAATCAGTAATAAAAGTAGTAGAAAGCAGTAACGTTTCTGAAACTTGATATGCTGTTCCGCTAACATAATGTACAAAAATTGCTTCCATTCTATTTTATTGGTTTTCTTTTGCAGAAAATTACTTGCTCATTCTACCGTGACATCTAAGAATTAAAAAAATTGCTCAATGACTATGCGTGACTGTGTTTACTTGGATGCAAAGGTGTTGCCTCGATTTAAGGCATAATCACTGTACCATGCCACTTTTACAGAATCAGACAATAACATAAATTTTCTAGTATATATGAGTACACATATGAATACTCACCTACATTTCCTAGGTGAGTAAAGATGTGTGAGTGAGAGAGAGAGAATCTAGATACAATTTAACCTACTTGGTTAAAAATCCAGTTGTACTCTTGTAGAAGAACATATTCTTTGTATGACTTTTGATATCAATGGTTAGAAAGAGAGAATTTTCAATGTAGAAGTCAGCATATGTTTCCCTTCTATGTAGTCCATTCCTTTATTCCTTTCTGTTTTCCCTTTTTCTGCCACAATCACTATAATAGGTCAGAATCAGACTGATTCTGTCATATGTATAGTCTCATTCTCTCACTAGTGACAAGATACATGCAATGTAAAGCATTGGATTTAAACAAAAAAATAACACATACTTCATGTTTGCTTTTATTGCATGAGGCAGGATCAATCTGAAGTGGAAAGGTTAATTTTTATTATGATCTTCCTTCATTTGAAGTCTTCATACTAGTTAGTACATCAGAATAAAATCCCAGAATACATTGCATGCATTTTGGATTTTTTTTTCCTTATCTTTTGAAGAGAAGTTATCCAAAATATTCCTGATATTTCAACTAGGTGTTGCTTATTTTAAATGCTTTATTTCAGACCTAGGTCAAATGTAACAGGTTCAGATACGCTTTTTACACAGCAGATCATTTTCAAGAAAACCTATTCAGCAAATATAACTTGAAAGAACCTGAATACATTGTAAACAAAATGTCCTTGTGTAGCAGAAATACATTTATTACCAGGTACACACTCAAAATAAAATGTTGTTTAACTAAGTTATACACTAAGTTAAACATGTTATTGTTTTATACTATACTGCCAAGCTTTATTACACATAGACAAATATAATTTCTTTGAGCCTTTTTATGCATTANTTTTTTTTTTCAAAACACATGTCTTGTGCTGTATTCCAGTTAGCTACTTCATCTCTTTTCTGCATGTCTCCTTAGACTGATTTCTGACCCACTTTACCTGGTATGTATGCCTCTCTTCAGGACTAACTCTTACTGTTCTGGAAGTGTTATGCCTCCATCCACAGGGACCTTGACAGACTGAAGGAGTGGGCCTTTGTTAGTCTCACAAAGTTCAACAAGGTCAAGGCACCTGGGTTGCAGCAATCCTTAGTCTGGAGAAAGGAAGGCTCCAGGGCAAAACTATTGCAGCCTGTCAATACTCAGAGGGGGCTTATAAGAAAGGTGGTGAGGGACTTTTTATCAAGGCCTGTAGTGACAGGACAATGGGGACAACAGATTTAAACTGAAGGAGCATAGGTTTACATTAGACATAAGGAAGATATTTTTTACAATGAGGGCTGGGAGACATTGGAACAGGTTGCCCAGAGAAGTTGTGGATGCCTCATCATTGGAAATGTTCAAGGTCAGGTTGGATGGGGCTTTGAACATCCTGATCTAGTGAAAGATGTTCCTACCCATGGCAGAGGGATTGGACTAGATGATCTCCAAGGTCCCTTCCAACACAAACAATTCCGCAGTTCTATGATTCTATGATTCTATTTTGTGTAGAAAAAAGTTACTTTTATTCCTTTATTGAAATTATTTCTTTCCCCTCTAATTACTTTCTGTAATGCTCACCTAAGAAGGGCCTGAACTGAAGAGTTGGTGTCCATTTGAAATCATAAAGTGTAAAAGTTTATTTGGGGCAGTTAAAATACAGAGGACATAACAAAACATCTATTTTGGTCATGACATTTCAGGGTAGGTCCAATCTCTTGGTACTTTCAGAAGGTATTTCCTCACAGCAATCGCAAAAAATGTTCACAGAAAATATTTCTATAAGTTACCTACTGAACAGATGAACAGGGGTTTATGCCGTTATGTTTCATGAGCGTATGTTCATGGAACCTGTTTAAGTGTGTCAGTCATCCAGCCTAAGTAATAGCCTTGCAGTTGCATAGAGGACAGTCTTCCTTGCTGCCAAAAAATCTAGTTCTGGTACACAATCAGTAATAAAAGTAGTAGAAAGCAGTAACGTTTCTGAAACTTGATATGCTGTTCCGCTAACATAATGTACAAAAATTGCTTCCATTCTATTTTATTGGTTTTCTTTTGCAGAAAATTACTTGCTCATTCTACCGTGACATCTAAGAATTAAAAAAATTGCTCAATGACTATGCGTGACTGTGTTTACTTGGATGCAAAGGTGTTGCCTCGATTTAAGGCATAATCACTGTACCATGCCACTTTTACAGAATCAGACAATAACATAAATTTTCTAGTATATATGAGTACACATATGAATACTCACCTACATTTCCTAGGTGAGTAAAGATGTGTGAGTGAGAGAGAGAGAATCTAGATACAATTTAACCTACTTGGTTAAAAATCCAGTTGTACTCTTGTAGAAGAACATATTCTTTGTATGACTTTTGATATCAATGGTTAGAAAGAGAGAATTTTCAATGTAGAAGTCAGCATATGTTTCCCTTCTATGTAGTCCATTCCTTTATTCCTTTCTGTTTTCCCTTTTTCTGCCACAATCACTATAATAGGTCAGAATCAGACTGATTCTGTCATATGTATAGTCTCATTCTCTCACTAGTGACAAGATACATGCAATGTAAAGCATTGGATTTAAACAAAAAAATAACACATACTTCATGTTTGCTTTTATTGCATGAGGCAGGATCAATCTGAAGTGGAAAGGTTAATTTTTATTATGATCTTCCTTCATTTGAAGTCTTCATACTAGTTAGTACATCAGAATAAAATCCCAGAATACATTGCATGCATTTTGGATTTTTTTTTCCTTATCTTTTGAAGAGAAGTTATCCAAAATATTCCTGATATTTCAACTAGGTGTTGCTTATTTTAAATGCTTTATTTCAGACCTAGGTCAAATGTAACAGGTTCAGATACGCTTTTTACACAGCAGATCATTTTCAAGAAAACCTATTCAGCAAATATAACTTGAAAGAACCTGAATACATTGTAAACAAAATGTCCTTGTGTAGCAGAAATACATTTATTACCAGGTACACACTCAAAATAAAATGTTGTTTAACTAAGTTATACACTAAGTTAAACATGTTATTGTTTTATACTATACTGCCAAGCTTTATTACACATAGACAAATATAATTTCTTTGAGCCTTTTTATGCATTAAAGACATTTTATCTAGCAAGAAATAGATTCTTCGACTTTCATGTATACAGGAAAAGGTGAATGTCTGGAAGGAGGAAGAAAAAGCAACAATGGAATAAATGTCCAGTTATTTATATCCTTAATGTATCTTAATGGATGTGCCACCACTGAAATACATTTATAAAGGGGATATTGCAGTTCACTGATTAAAATCAGCAAAGTGTATTCTTTGAGATTTTAATAGAATGTACGTTTAAAGTGCAACTGATAAAATCAATTCCCTCTCACAGAGATTGGTTTGCACATCTGCAGCCCAGTTTCTGTTACGATTTTGATTAGCCAAAAGAGCCATGAGCTAGGAAAATCTCTCTCTTCAGCTGGCTACAATGTCCTTGTCATTTATTTATAGTTTCAGTAGAAAGGAACAGGAAGAATCATGGCTGAAGTGCTACTGTTCACTAGATTAACTGAAGAAATATCTTTTGACTCTTACCATCCTTCTAAAGAAGCAGAAACGAAGTGCCAACTTCCAAACTTGATGGAGGATGCTTATCTGCTTATAAACGCCCCACCTGCAAGGCCTTTTGTCCTTCTGCAGCTGACAGGATAGTCCCTTTGAAACTCCAAGTTACATTTCTGAATCTGGTAGCCTTGCAGATGTAAAGTAGTTATACCCATGTCCTCAGATTCAGCAGTGGAAGGTTAACCACGCATTCCCAACAGACACATATGAATGCATAAAAAATATACACACATGACTGGCTACATGGATTATCACAGGCAGAGAACAGTGGCTTACCAACATCCTCATAAATACATAGCACTCAACAAACATGAAAAGCATGGATGGCCCGATTCTGTTCCTGCTTTCCAGATGATCAAGATTGGAGTCCACTGGGGGAATATATCCACATACTATGGAGCACACCCATGGATCTATGCAGCAGGTGGTCCCAAGGTGCCCTAGTCTCCCACATTTCTGGCTCCTGGACATATGAGCCCCAGAGGTTTACATTTACACTCCAGTTGCTACTACTTAGACCTCTCAGATCCTTTGCCATCTGTTCCAGCTTGACGTTCACTAGCATTAACAGGTTTCCATTCAGAATAGAGTATGTATGCACACAGAAGACAGTTAGTAATGGAATTTAATAAAAACATATATTTCATAGGGTTCATTGAAACATGCATGCCAAGGAAAAACACATGCATTCATCCAGCCGTTTTTTTACCCTTCTCCCTGCATTTTCCCAAGCTTGTTCATCCCAGATCTACTTCAGTCTTTCCTTTTCCTTGTCTTTACTCTTTGTCCTAAACATCACATAAGTCTTCCACATCCCTACATCCTTAAAACACTCCCAAGTAAATTTTACACAATTCTCATATGCTGTCCCTCCTGTACACCATAAATCTGAAGTCCTTATAGGGAATAATCCCTCTAGTCTGCAAGGAGTCCTGGGAAGACAATATTTTTGTTTGACTAATCCTGTAGGGTCTCGCATCATGGACAATTATCTTTTTGTTCTCTTTTGTCTTAGACCAGCTGGTTCTATATGCTCCATTTGCCTTGATGAGGTTACTAAGGTATCTCCACCTTTCATTGTTTATCTGACTTTTACTGGATCATTGAAATTTTTACCTTTAGTAATGTAATGTAATAATATTTTTCTAAGGATTAACCTTCATCTATAATAATCCTGGGGTTTAACTAAACAAAATTAAACCAGCCAGCCAAGTGAAAGACAATGAAAGAAAATCTTTGTTAAAGAAACTCCTTGATACAGAAAGACCCTCTGAGGAACTAATGCATTCATAATCTATATTAGGTGTCCCTTCAGGTTCCTATTGTTATCTGGCAGATTAGGTTTAATGTGCTGTTCCAATCCTTAAATCACCATTTATTTAAATGTTGAGCTTTAGAACCTTGATATGGGTCCAAAGAGGAAGTTAATGCCAGAGAATCGTCTGATGTTTCTTCTGCAAATTTTGGGAATTATCCATCTGACTTGCAAGACTTTATCGACTAAACATATATATTTAATTTAGGATGTGAGAAACTGTATTGTGAAAGACGACATAATGCATACCATCCTAAAGTAAATGGTCACATTTGGTTGGAGGATTTTTTTTTTCCCCAGAAGTGTCCCTTTCTCTCCACTGACTAGAAAGGGAGCAAAATTCCATTCAGCTGCTTAAGTATAGATGTCTAGTGCTGTTTCAGATGCTACACAGCATTTGAGACAACTGTACAAGGTTGGCAGATATGACAGACACTGAAAAAGAACCACAGCCCATGAAACATATGGAGTTCATAGAATCTGGGAACTTGAACATCTTAAATTACACTAGACAGCTTTGCAGAGACAATTAGAGACTACTCTTTGTTTTCTGGATTTCCATACTGACGTGATGAAAACCCATCCTATAGTCTTACTTAAAACATCAATACGGAATCTGGTAAGGTATCAAAGGGCAATTTCTACACTATTTTTAACTTTAACTTTAATTTTGGATCACACAGTAGTTCAGCATCGTACCACTTTTGACAGGGTACTGTGGAGAAACAGGTTAACGGACTAAGTAGACATTGTGTTGAAAAGGATCTTGGAATCCTGGTGGACAGTAAGTTAAACAGGAGTCAGTGGTGGCTTTGGTGGTCATGAAGGAGCAGCACACCATCAGTAGTACAAGGGAAGTAATATTCCCCCTTATTTGGCACTCATACACTTAATATGTTAATAAACTTTAATAATTTTTCTCCCAAATGTTTTTACTTAATTGCATTGTCATATTTATATCTTTTTAATTGGATATCATATGGATATCTTACCTGAGACAAAATTAGCGGAGTCAAGCTCTGTCTTTTCTTCGGGATAACCTATCCATGATTTCTGAAAACACATCAGTCCCTGAGCAATGAAAACTGAGTGTTTTATTGGAAGAGCACCATTCTGAATGGTTTCCAATGTCTAGAGTAAGTACTCCTACATAACAGTTCTAAAATTACATTCGACCCTTTGAAGGCAACCGTGAGGCTGATGTGGCTCCCGGTTAAAATGAGTTTGACAAACCTGGTCTAAACTGTCTGATATTGGAGGGAAACAGACTGGTCCCCTACCTCATGGTTAGCCTATAAAATTTACAATAGCAGCTGCATTGCATGTTAGGGGAATAATCACTTTGATCACCATTGTTATGTTGTCATATTGTAAATAATAATACTGGTAGCACTCGGCATGTTTTTGATGCTAAAGATTTTTTTTTTTCCTTTTTTAAACACTGTGAGTAGACTGAGTGAGTACTTGGAATCTTTGCTGGTGTAGAAAGATAGATTCCCTGAGTTATTTCAAACTTTTACCTAGGAGCAGATTATACTACCTCATTATTTCGGCTGCTGCAAGTTTGTATGGCTTGGCCTATGGATTTCAACAGGGCTGTTTTGTCTGTTGATTTCTGCTAACTTATCACAAAATGAGAATTCCGCAAGACTGGTCAAGATCATAAAAACAGAGAATTCTAATGATCTTCAGTGAAATAATCTTCTCTTGAGAGAAGTGTACAAGAAAACAAAACAAAACAAACACACAAAAAACAACCAAGAATAACCAGAAAAGTTAAGGTTAACACTACTGGGAATTTCTACTAGTGGAAAGCATTTAAAGAGTGGTTTGCTCCATGTATAGAACCCTTCAAATAGTGGATAATAAGAATCAGATTCAATTCAATGAAATTTAACTGTTTAAAATTTACTTCATGAACATATCCACTGTGGAGTTGTTGTGGAGTCTCTACCCTTGGAGAAACTTAAAACCCAACTGGATGTGGTTTTGGGAAACTTGTTATATCTGCCCCTGCTTGAGTGGGGCCAGTTGAGCTAGATGGTCTCAAGATTCTGTGAACACTAATTTTTTGTTACCTATTTATATTTCCTGAGGGGAAGAAAGGAAACCCAATTCTTTGACACCTAAGTTAGTTGAATCACTAAGTAGGATCTTTAAATCAGTATTCTAACTTTGTGCTGAGTGAAATACAGATAGCTGATCTACATTCTGAATGTGGACTTTTCTACCTTACTGAAATGAAATTTGGTAACTTTCAAAAAAATTATATAGAATATTGTAAGATTAAAATACTGGACAGTATATATCAAATACTTCATCTGGTGAAGTCCTTTTAAGGATTCACTTCTAGTGAAGTCTTAGAAAATGACAATGACAGAAGCTAGTGGCTATGCCAAATGTCACAGTAATGATCATTGAAGTGTGCCACATACAAAACTCTTGGCAGTACTATACTTATCTTGTAACCTAAACTGAACTCAATCTCATACCTAAACTTGCATACCCTTTAAAATATGATAATACTTTGCAATAAAAGCAATGCCCTGAAAATTAAAGTAGGAATGGTTGAAAATTTTGCAAGATGGTAGAAAAATGTTACAGTTTTGACATGGTGTTAATGGATGACAATTTCTATACATACCAAATTGATTAATTTATATCAATGATACAGAAATAGCTGTTTCAAAAAAACAATAATTTAAAAAAATTAATGGAGAAAATATTACAGAATGTAATTTGTTACCATTTTTGTAACTTTAATAGATGAAATCAAAAATTAATTGCTTCTAGTAGACGTGAATAGTGTTATTGTACTTAACAAGCTGGGAATAGGATTCCTTTTGGAATTACTAGAGCTCAAAGATTTAAGATTTTTTACTTGGAATTTAGCATGAAAATTTATCTAATCAGACTATTACTTTTCACCCAGGAACGTAAAGTGTGACTGCATTAGCATATAGTCCTTAAAAAGGTTATATTTTTAAAATGAATCTCTCCATTGTCTTCAGTTGTCCTGCTTTAGTTTGCTTTTGCTATGCTTACATAGCAAGTAGCACAGGTCAATAGATGCAGACCTGTGGAGTAACACCGCTGTTGCTGAGGACTCAACATCTATATTATGTACTTTAATGGGTGGGTTTTTTTATTTACTCTGCCAATAGTCTGGACCCATGATCTCAATGCCTGTTGATTGCTTTATATGGATAAGACTGAAGATCAGGAAGTGGGGGTAATTAACTGGTTTGCATCAGAAAAGCATTTCTGATTTGCAAAGACACAGTAATGGTGAATCCACTATAAAGTCTCAGGATTCACTAATTGGATTCCTTTAGGATGAAACCACACTGGAAAATGCAAGCCAGGATCCCATCTGTTGTGTCCCAGCTGTTAATAACAAGTCCTTCAGACCTCTCTGGAACTGATTCAGAGTAATACTCCCTCATATTCTGAACCACCTGTATTGTGTATGTCATATCTCCATTAGCAGCTCTTCTACCAATCATGTCTTATCAGTCTACATTAACTGTAATGAAGCAACTGTTTTGAAGTAAGGGTCTGGTTTTGTGTGGAATTTTCCTGTTATTCCATTCAGGCTCTTCTTTTCAGATTGTTGTCTATAGAAATTCCATATTAGTGTAGTGTGGACAGAATCCCTGTGATTGCCTGCAAAAGCAGCTGCTTCTCTCCATTTTCCCTATAGGAAGCATTGCCAGGCAAGTTACTCTGAAAAGAACAGGGAAAATAAATGCCAAGAAATAAAACTAGATTGTTTAAGAGAACGACCTCCAGGGAGTTGCAATGTGATATCAGTTATACATGAAATCATAGCATACAATGTTGTTATGAAAATAAACTTTCACAATAGCTCATTTCTTATTTCCACTTTACTGATTTCTTTCTCTCGAATCAGGAGACACACATTTAGGTCATATTTTTTGCTGGTGTAAAATGATTCAGATGGATTTAGCTTCACTAACTTCAAGTAAGGACATCAGTTTATATCAGCCAGGAATTTGTCTGTATGTTAAACAAACTGAAGTCTTTTTAAGACTAAGATTTCATTATACCGATTCTATAAAATTTGTTTAAAAATTACTATAAAAGCATAGTGGGTAAAAGAGTGAAGTTATTATGTTACACAAAGGAATGTTTTAACTACAATAATGTGTATGGTATGTAACTAAACAAAATGTTTCATTACGCTCAAATTGTGTATGTCTGTAAATCCACACATCCACACAGAAAAAGGTAAGAAATTATGCCTTTTTTTCCTCTCACATTTTTATTTTATAATAAAAATTAAAAAAATAAATATAGAATAACATCATATATAATTTTACAGTATTCAGAACATGTTAGGAATTAGATTATGCATCCTGTGCATTCTTTTACAGTACTCAAAACATTAGAAGGGGCTAGATTTTATGTACTGGAAGTGCACTTATATTCTGATCAATGTATAATACTTGTATAGTATGGTGGTTAATGGAAATTTGATGTAATTTTAAAAGTGAATCATTGCACAAAACCCCTCTACTTGCAGCTGTGGTATCTGTTATTCAATCTTATGTGAAGCTCATTAACTAAAGTGCTGGAAGATGAATCTTCTAATTGATACTGTAGTTTAACACATACTTAATTTTTGGTTTTCTGGACAAATCTCCACTTGTTAACAGTTCCATTTTATAATTAACAACCAACCTGCGCATTTTCTGTGTTTTTAAGATGGGCATTTATGTAACATTGACTAATTAAATCTGAGCTGACTGCTTCTTTCTTTCCATTGCAATTGGCTTAGTCAACACTCTCTAGCATCCCTGATCATACAGTATTTATAGCCATTTCCTAAAAGACACAGGATATTATTTCTGTGCAATGGAAAACATACTCAGCATTTTTTATGGCTCAGCACCACATCTGGCATTTTATCTTCACTGTTATAAAGAAATAAAATTGTATGGGTGGGCAGACTAAAGTAAACTGCATTATCCTCTGCTTGAACTGTTTTCAGATGGAAGTCCTTACATTCAAATAGTTTGTGCTGTGCTTTCTTGAGTGTAGTCTTGAGATAACTCTGAGATGTATTCTGACTTTTCTGTATGGCGTAAAATATTATTGCAAGGTGATGCCAAGAGATTATTGGTGTATACTGCATGGGACCACATACAAATTTAAGTCATGACTTAGAGTCGTATTTTATGTGCAGTTTTTAAATTCAATCCCCCTCTAAAATCTCCACAGGACTCTAACATTCTTGCTAATTTTTACATGTAACCAACTGGGTTTACATGTAATTCCCACAATGCCTAACGCAGTACACACTTTCAGAAGCGTTGTTGGGATTTCTGAAATGTGGAGGCCTTAACATTTACTTTTTTCCAAATGAATTAATTCTATCCTTATTAATTACAGTGTGTCCATGTTGTGGACTGAAGTATAAGTGCTAGCTTGAAATCAAATATTTGAGACACTCTAGCTGCAGCAGACTAGAATCATTTCAATCTTGGTTTCTTCAGGTACATCATATAAAGAAGGTACAGTATATATGTCTTTCTGCTGAAAGAATATGAAATCTTTTATGAGGCATTCAAGAATAAATTAACACAGTAGAGGAATATGAGATTATTTTGTGTCTGTAATTATGAGTATTATCTGTTACAGTCTTAATTTACTTCATACTTCATCTTTTATGTGACATTACCAAAAAATTCTCTTAGAGGAACATTGGAAAATCACATGGTAATGCACTTCTATTTACTCACACATTCGTAGCCTTACAGCCAGTGGGCTGAATTCCTCAAATATGTATTTGCTTTGGCTCTCTGTGCAGTCTCATCTATTTGCCCTTTTAGGAGAGTCATAATTCATGTTCCTCTTTTCTCACAGAATAATGTTCTCTGTGTCCATTTTTCCCCTTGTCAGGAAGTATCTTTGTCAGAATGATTGTCTCATAACCTGTATCATTAAAACATCATCAAATATAATTTTAAAAATTATCGATGTTCAACTTGCTAAACTTTTTCTTAGGTCTTTCTTTCTTTTCTTTTTTCTTTTTTCTTTTTTTTTTTTTTGTTTGAGAAGCTATGAAAAAACAGAAAAATATAATAAACTGAAAAATTAACATACATGTAGTCTCTGGTTCATTGTAAATCAACTCTTTTACAAATAAGAACTTGCAAGGAGTATCAGTTTTACAGTTTGGATCACTGTCAGCAAAGTGAATGACATAGCAGGTCCCAGTGAGATAATCTTAAATTTTCAGGTTTATCAGTTTATGTATTGCAAAATCTGGGGGATGGTGGAATTGAGATAGCACTAAGATCAACAGTAAAATTCCCATTTAATTCACTGGAGGTCAGGGTTTTACTCTATGTATTAAGTATTTTGGAATTCTTATGGGTTGTTTACTAATGAATCAAACTTAAAGATAAGAATCAGGAGGATGAAACAGGGTCAGTATTTCTGTTGTAAAGTACTCCTTATTAACCTAACATCTAGATTTTGCAAATAGTATATATGTCTCTTCTTTCTAGATCAGAGTAAATTTGCAGGATTTTTAACACTTTTAAAAAAGCAATTGAGTTCTTAGAATCATAAAATCATAGAATAGCTTGTGTTGGAAGAGACCTTCAAAGGTCATCTAGTCCAACCCCCTTGCAATGAGCAGGGACATCTTCAATTAGATCAGGTTGCTCGGAGTCTCATCTAGCTTGGCATTGAATGTTTCTAGGGATAGGGCATCAATAACTTCTCTGGGCAACCTCTTCCAGTGTTTTACCACCCTCATTGAAAAAAAATTTCTTCCTCATGTCTAGCCTGAATCTCTCTTCTTTTAGTTTAGAAACATTACCCCTCGTCTTGTCATAACACTCCCTTCTAAGAAGTCTGTCCCCATCTTCCTTATTGGTTCATTTTAAGCACTGAAAGGCCACAATAAAGTCTTCCCTGGAGCCTTATCCAGGCTGAACAACCACAACTCTTTCAGCCTGTTCTCATGAGAGGGGTGTTCAATTCCTCTGATTATCTTGGGTGGCCCTTGTCTGGACCCTCTTTAACAGGTCTATGTCTTTCCTGTACTGAAGCCTCCAGAGCTGGATGCAGTACTCCAGATGGGGCCTCAACAGAACAGAGCAGAGGGGCAGAATAACCTCCCTCAACCTACTGGCCACATTCCTTTTGATGCAGCCAAAGATATGATTGGCCTTCTGGGCTCCAAATGCACATTAACTGCTTATGTTCAATCTTTCATCCACCAGTACCACCAAGTCCTTCTTTGCAGGGCTGTTCTCAATCCCTTCATCCCCCAGCCTGTATCAAAACCAGATGTTGCCCGAGCCCAGGTGCAGGACCTTCCACCTGGCCTTGTTGAACCTCATGATGTTTGCTTTGGGCCACTTCTCAAGTTTGTCCAGATCCCTCTGGATGGCATCCTGTCCCTCAGGTGTGTCAACTGCACCACTCAGCTTGGTGTCATCTACGAACTTCCTGAGGGTGCACTCAACCCCACTGTCTATGTCACTAATGAAGATACTAAAGATTACTGGTGCCATTAAGGACCCCTGAGGACATTACTTGTTACTGGTGTACATCCAGACTTTGTGCCATTGACCACTACTCTCTGGGTGTGACCATCCAGCCAGTTCCCCATCCACTGAAGAGTCCACCCATCAAATCCATACCTCTCCAATTTAGAGAGAAGGATGGTGTGGAGGACTGTGTCAAAGCCTTTACAGAAGTCCAGATAGATGACATCTGTAGCCCTTCTCTTGTCCACTGATACAGTTACTCTATCCTAGCAGGCCACTAGATTGGTCAGGCAGGACTTGCCCTTGGTGAAGCCATCCTGGCTGTATCAAATCACCTCCCTGTCCTTCATGTGCTTAGCATAGTTTCTAGGAGGATCTGTTCCGTGATCTTCCCAGGTACAGATGTGAGGCTGACAGGTCAGTCGTTCTCAGGATCCTCCTTTCTACCCTTTATAAAAATGAGTGAAATATTTCCCTTTTTCCAGTTGGCGGGGACTTCACCTGACTGCCATGACTTCTCAAATATCATGGAGCTCGGCAACTGCATCAGCCAATTCCCTCAGGACTCTGGGATGCATCTCATCAGGTCTCATAGACTGACAGGTGCCTTAACTAGTCATGAGCCAGATCCTCACCTACAGTTGCAGGGACTTTGCTCCCCCAGTCCCTGTCTTGCAGTTCATTTTTCACTTGAGGATTGTGGGAAGAAAGCTTGCCAGTGAAGACCAGTCTTAATGTTTACCAGTCTTGATATCTTGAGCAAAGAAATTACACAGACAAATGACGGCCCTTCAAAAAGATTTGCAAACATCAATAAAGCTTTTATTGTGGATAGATACTAAGCACTGAACCAAGAACAAGTAAATAAAGACTTTACTTCAAGAAGTGAAGAATATTGGGTGCAAACTGGAACATAGGAAGTTCCACTTAAATATGAGAAGAAACTTCTTCACAGTGAGGGTGACAGAACAAGGGAACAGGCTGCCCAGGGAGGTTGTGGAGTCTCCTTCTCTGGAGAAGTTCAAAACCCGCCTGAACACATTCCTGTGTAACCTCATCTAGGTGTTCCTGTTCTGACAGGGAGATTGGACTAGATGATCTTTTGAGGTCCTTTCCAATCCCTAATATTCCGTGATTCTGTGATTCTGTGAAGTAAGGAAACAAGTTAATAAGTTTTTGTGGTTTTTTGTTCTCTTCCCCCAGAAGACATAAATTTGATAACTTTCAATAGAAAACAAACATGGCGTTAAGTAGTAAAGGACAACAGAAGTTAAATGTTTTGATTATTTATTTTCTAGTTTCATGTTAACTTTCAAAATATATACTAACATTTCAAAGTAAGGTTACATGTATGAAATTTATGAACTTCTAATTAAAGTAATAAAACCAAGGATACAATAAGGAATTGTTTGCATTCACATTTGCCTAACTGTAAAATAAAGCATGAGATTTAGAGCAAAATATTGTTGGAAATATTTGTGATAATGGTTCTCAACACAGGGAAATCTGGCCTCCTTTCTCATGTTGGCTTTGTCCTGGAACTGCCAGAAGTCTGTAGAGAAAATTCTTGTAATGTATATCTTTTTAATATCTCAAAATCCAACTCTTTTCAGCTGCAGTGAAAACAGAGTTTTCTCCTCTGTAAAGAGCATCAAAGTTTCATCAAACTGCCTTAAACTTCTATTAGCAAAAGTTGTGCTTGTACACTGGATTTTTATTTGTCACTCTTTTTCTTTCTCTCTCTCTTTTTTTTTTNTTTTTTTTTTTTTTTTTTTTAACGGTACTCTTTCTTGTTGGACTCGTTCTTGATGGTAGAGCAAGCTAACTAAAGCAAAAAAATATAAAAATATAATACCCTTTGCAGCTTTCCCCCACCTTTTTCAGGCAAGTAGATCACATTCCCTAGATCAGATTATTTTATCCTTTTGTTATTTTTTCTTGTTTGTTTTTTGGATATTCTCAAGCAGAGTCAACCCACCGTAATAATAATTGTGCATTACTGTGTCACAACTGTTTTGTGCTGGGTTAGCTGAAATTGAGGTAATTTTCCATGCAGTTAGAACATTTTCTTCCTAGTGCCTAGCACAGTCTTTTGGTTTGCTTTTAGTCTGAGAATAATAAGATAGCACTCTGGTACAGAGTTAATGTTTTCTTCCAGTATCTTTCCAGTGTATGGGATTTGGTAGGAAAAATGTAAGAACTCACTGATATTTTGCCTGTTACAAAGTGGACAAAGGACTTTTTTTGCTTCCCAGCTGCATGAAGCTGGGAGGAATCACAATGAAACAGGACCTAGATTGACATCCAGGTTGATCAATTGAGTATTTCATATATGAACACCACGGCCCATATAGAAACGGGAAGTTGCTGGGGACTGGCCTTCTTTTTGATGCCTGCCATCTGTGAGAGGTCCTGCTTCTGCTTCCATTGCCTGCTTCCCATGACTGCCCTACACCTGCTGCTATCTCCGCATTTTACTGGACTCGCTGTGCTCACAGTGTTGTCCTGCTGACATCCATTGCTGGCAGCACATGTTGCAATGACTTACTATTGCCCTGTATATTGGTATAGCTTCGTATATTTTATTATATTCACACTGTTATTCCCTGTTCTTTTAATAGTGTTACTATTAAATTTTACTATTATTTTTTACTGTTTTACCATTTCGTCCCGCAAGTCTTTCCTTCTTTTCCCTTCCTTCCCCCTGGGGAAGGAATGGCGAGAGAGCAGTTGTCTGCTCTTTAGCCACCAGCCAGGGTTAATTGATAACATTTATTTTTCCTAGTAATGCAAAAAGAGTGAAAATCGTTTTTTCAACTACTTATGCACTGTGTGTATGTTGTACAACCACAGTCCATGTAGTACTAGTTCATTATTTATATTTTTTCTAAAATCATTGTGTAGTCCACTCCCACAATAAATAAATAAATTGTGACTGCCTCTCACATGTTCATTGTGATGCTAATAACTCAGTGGAATAACTTCTTGTGATATTTGAACATATGAAGGAGCAGTAGAAACTTTCACACTAGTATGAACCTTGGTTTTACATAAATGACTGTAATTATTCCATTAGCAAAAATTCTAAACTTGGAATAAGCTAAATTCTAAACTGTGCAGTCTTAGCATAACTCCAGGTGAAAGTGAGCTCAAAGCTCTACAGGAGAAGTTTATAGATTTGTTTCAGAGTGAGGGAAATGGTAACTGAATAATCTATTCTAATTTTCACTTTCTTTTATCTGGAAAGAACTTGTCATCAAACAAAAGTTGTATTTTCATTCTGTTCTCTTTAGCTAGAATTAGATCATGAGACACTACTGTTGAAACTTGTTATCCCACGAGCTGGTTTTTGATCTGAAGTTAGATATCAAATTGTTATTTCAGAGCAAGTTCATTATTTAATGGATTTTCCTTCTTTCTTCCTTTCCTTCCTTCCTTCCTTCCTTCCGTCTTTCTTTCCTTCTTTCTTTCCTTCCTTCCTCCTTTCCTCCTTTCTTTCTTTCTTTCTTTCTTTCCTCTATTATTAAAAACTCATATATGATGGCTTTATTTATGATTATGTAGTAACAACCAGGTGTAATCCTTGTTTCTGAAAGGATTTTGCAATTTGTGAATGCTAAGGGATATCCAGTTGACTTGAACAGATGGTGCAATCACCAGAGAGAGTTAAGTGGATGTTAGTTAGGACTGACTAGTAACTTCTTGAAGGACCAGCAAAATATACTTCACAGTCTATTTTCTGTTGAGTAGTTCTGTGACACTGTGAATGAAGCATGTGTGGATTCATTAGCTGAAATGGTTGGTGCCATCAGGAATTTCACTCACAGTGTTTTATGAACATGTAGAGTTTCTAGAATCGATGTGTTCACTTGAAACTGTAGAGCTTTTGGAGAAATTAAACTAACGAATGCAGACTTATAAACATGCTCTCAGATTTGCATATATTAATAAAATTTGACATAAGAGAGTGATAATTTAGTTTTGAGCTTGGCAACTGTGTAAAATTTAGTATTACACAACAAGTCTCCAGTGGTTTTGATTCCCACAGTCAATTATCAAGGTCGACAGTTTTTTGGTTTATTGCTAGTAAATGATTTTTCCCAAAGGGGTGAATTTGAAAAGAGAATCATATAATTAATTTAAATTTGTTTTCAGTGATCAAATGATTTGTTGGAATGCCAGGAAAAGCATTCTGGGTAGAACTGGGGAAAAAATACAACAAGTTTTGCATTATTAATAGGGTAGTTTTCTCAGTTACAGGAATGTAGCATGATTAAACAACCTATTAGTCATAGAATTAATTATTTCTTCAATAGCAAAATTCTTATTTATTTTTAGTATAATTCCAGATAGTGAGGGTTTTGCAGTTTATACTAGTTCATATTCCAATCTTTGTTCTAAATTTGAACATCTCAAAACCTGGAAATAATTAGAAGTAGCATTTTGGTTCAGACCATTATGAAGACAGGTATCAGATCAAAAATATCACTGGGATTCACCCAAGTTTTCAGTACCTTTTCTGATGCCTGTTTCTTTCAATGTTTTCCTTTGCCCAGTTTTGTAGAATAAAATATAATGAAAACAATGCACAGTGTTTTGCTTTAACTCTTAGAAAATTACTTTGTGTTGGGAATATCTTTTAGAAGTATACTGTAATCTGAAAAATGACATTTGTGATGTGATTTAAATAATATAAAGAATCAAGGAATATTGGAAACTCATTTCAGGGGAAATATTGCAGTTCTTAAAGACAGTGAATTCATGGAATTACAGTGCATAATGCAACAACCAGATTATTAAAATGTCTTAAACAATTTTAAAAATCTGCAGAGTTATTTCTGTGTGTGTGTGTTTTCCAGTTTGCAGATTAAGTTTGA
Organism: Pampusana beccarii; assembly: GCA_013399365.1. Classification (NCBI taxonomy): domain Eukaryota; kingdom Metazoa; phylum Chordata; class Aves; order Columbiformes; family Columbidae; genus Pampusana; species Pampusana beccarii. The sequence continues at coordinate 252,440 of VWYH01003318.1, read as the reverse complement.
ATGTTGCTTATAAAGTTTTTATGTTGACAAAAGGAAAACATAATCAAAAGCATTTGATAAAACTCATACTAGATAAATAGAGTCTGTGAAGAGGCATCAATCAAGAGCAATTCTAGTGAACATAGCAGAGCTCCCTTTGGTTTACAACGTGCAACTAAGATCAGAATCTGCCACAAACAGACACTATCACTGATTTGTGATGACATCAAAGCTGGTAGTAATTTTCTTTATGTAATTCTGGATTTTAGGAAAGAAAAGTGTGGTTTTGTGTAGTGACAGCATAGTTAGATAGAAGGATCATACAAATAAAATACTATTTCCTGTAAGAATTCAGTCACAAATGGTCACAATACCCAGTAACACTAGAAAACTGTCACATTCATAGGGTTATGATACCAATATTGTCCTGCCCAATTGTACCACAGCTTAGACCCTGTTTCAAACCTATCGTAGATATACTTGCAAAGTCTGCTAAAGGAGGTCAAAGGAAGAGACTTAAAAGTTTTTGTATGAGTTGTATTTTGGTGCAGACAAAGAAAATTGTGTTTTTACTGCATCTGCTAACATCTTCAAATTCCCATATGAATTACAAACTATAGTGTTAACGAAACCTACTTGGTAGCAAAGCTAACCGAAACTGAATAATTGAACTTGATCCATGCAAAAATAGTAATTTTGTAATCAACTACATTTTATCTTGACTTCAAGCCTAAAAAACCAGTTCAAATACAGCTTTTAAAAATTCCACAGCAGGTTGAACAGCATACCCTTCTTCAGACTGATATGATTAAGGAGATATCTAAAATATTGCTAATGTTTAATGAGTAGATGAAGATAGCTAAATTTTTACTTGTCTAGTTTTCTTTCTGCAGAACTTTAAGTTCTCTTTGGAAGAGTACAGTGGCAATAAAAGTTATAGGTTACCTCAAGAAAAGAAAGAAGCTGCTGTCAGGGCACCTCAAATACTGCTAGGTATGTAATGAGTAATGGTAGTCAATATAGTCAATGAAGTATTGGAAAAGTATTCCTGAAGTAAAACTCTATATTGGGTCACCTGAATCATTCTCTAGGATCTGTTTACTGTGTTGGCCAGGTATTCACTTCAGCTACCTGCGCATTTACATCCTATGCTCCCTGATACTTTCTAAGATATCTAAGACATCTGCACAGGACTGATAAGATGATACAGTGTGTACACATATGCAGGCACATCACAAGAAGAGCCAGAGGCCACTAATGCAACTGCAAAGAGCAAGTTTTATTTTGGTTACCTCTCTACTGGGGGATCTCCGAAGCAGCACCTAAGCTCCCAGGCAGAGGTAACACAGTGGGGATGCAGGCACTGCAGTGATTCAGCCCTGCTTGAAGATCACTGGGCCTGCTGAGCTGGCCTGTATTTCAAGGCTAGTGGCACGCACAGCCTCCCGCTCTTTTTCACAACAAAACAGGAATCTCAGACATAGTGATAAGGTGTCTGGAGTTTCCCACAGGCCTACGTAGTCTAACACAGAAGTACTACTCATCAAGCACACAAGGTCAGCAAAACAATTACTGTAATGTATGTGCTTTTTCTACAGACAGGTGCAAGTCACTTTGAGCGTATTTACATTTAACTAAACTCCTCGGCAGTCTTGCGCAACATTCCCATACATACAGGATCTGGAGCAGAGGGAGCTGAAGGTGAGGTGAAATACCTTGGGTTGTCTGAAATGGCACAAGACACCAGATTTACAAAAATAAATTGAGCACAAGATTTATCATGTCTATTGCGGAACTGACATCTCGAGCACTGAATCAGGTGCCTATTCGTAAGAGTCTGTTCACTTCTTACATATTCTAGGTTATCTGGAGCAGCTTCAGTTATGGCTGATGGATATGTTACCGATGTCCTACAGGACACCTTAGTCCAGCTGAAGATACAGCCCCAGCTCAGAATACCATATATATGTAATCTAAAAACCCACTAGACTCCTGCATTTAGGCAACTAAATAGGTCAGTATGTATTTAGATGTCTGAGCTGAAATCCATTCCTATATTTAGGCACCTAAACATGGGAGTTTTGTAACTTCAAGATAAGGTCTATTCATGTTGATTTTGGTGGGATTGATAGTAGGTGACCTGGACCTTCCCAATGTCAGGAGGAACAAATTTCAGAATTTCAGACTTCCAGCACTCCTATTTATTTATTTAGTCACGTGACCAATTTCTGAATTGCTTAGATGCTTGTTTCAGGTGTATTAAGAACATGACCCTAACTGTATGAGCAGTCTGTATACTAATTAACACCTGACTGAAGAAATACAGTCTTACAATATAATTTGGAGAATAAGTGGAAATCAGGTTTTGATTGTTGACTCCTTTGTTTTAAACTGTAATATTAACCGTTATTACTTCAAGAAGGCATACATTCAATAATGGAAATTACTGAAACAAGGGTGAAATTGAAAGCTTAAAATATTTAGCAGATTAACCGTTGCAACAAGAGTATGGGATGGGAGGAGAAGAATGCTCAACTGACAAAAAAAGAAAGTAACCACCTTTGAACAGAGTAGTGAAGTGTAGAACAACTAAGTGAAATAAAGTTTGTGTTTAATCTATGCAACTCCTGGTAAAACAGATCTTACAGCTTCCAAGATATAATTAATTACAATTACAGGTCTGACAAAAAAGTCAATAATTGCTTGCTGAAACATTTAAACAATCAGTCTCTGTTTTTAAAACTTCCAATAATCAATCTCTGCCTAATACTTCAGGGACGTTTCTTCTGTCATGGTACACCACATGCTGGAATATCTTCACTGGTATCATCAGTATTAAGTAGGCCTAATTCTAAGTTATTTCAGTGTTGAACAAAGGCTAGAATATCTAATTGTCTCATTAACAGTGAAATTAAATAGTATCTCTGATTAGATGTTTTACAAGAGAAAAACATCATTCTCATCCTATTCGTATTGGTGGAAAACATCAATAATGACTGCATTATACTATGAAACAGCTTGGGCTGACTGATGGTCTTTTTAATCACAGACCTGAGAGAACCCATCATGGCCACATTCAGACATATCAGGAAGGGACCGTCAGGCTTGCCACCACTTGCCCCAGCAGTGACCAGTTCCTCTGGAATGAAACTTAAGCATGCAGTCATGGAGGGAGCTGAAGTGCTTTCTACATAGTACCTACTCTATAATACCATGCTCTGTGTGGTCTGGGCTCTAGGCAGCTTGGTGGTGAACACATACCTTTAATGTAAATATAAGTTTTGGAATCTGTCTTTTAGTCTTTCTTCTCCAGCTCTACAAGCCAAAGAATAAGTGTTCAGTGGAAGAAAACCATTGATAAATATGTCCCTTATGATTTCTCTGTAATATAAAGACAAAGGAAAATTATTTTTGTTTTAATGAAGAGCATAGTATAAATTCTTCATTTTCTTTAAAAGGAAAACCAATTTGCAGATGTTTATCTGCACAGAGATCCTATACTCCTTTTCTCCTAACTCAGAGGACCGAATTAATAAATTATTGCAATTTCACTGAGCAAATGTGTTGAATGAATTTGAGAAACTGGTCCTAGGTCTCTGAGTATATAGATCTATAGGTATATAGGTCTAGAAGTTAATGTAAAACAAATCAAGGTTACATTTACTTCTTCTAAGATCTCAGTCACATTGTTCATTGAGATAAAAATACACACACCTGTTTTTTAAGCATATAGAATTACAGTTTGAACATCATTACATCTTCAATGCTTTTTTCTTGGTTTTTGCTAGAAAAAAGAACCCCTTTTCTATGCAGTTTCGGTGGTTATGGTCAAATATATAAGCCAGTCGTGCCTTTTGATATTAGTCTTCAAGTCAGCATCAACTCTTGAGTAAAATAAAGAAAGTAAAAAGATTGATTGTTTTTATCAATATACTCAATACAAGATAATATGTCTATACATAAGAAAGCAGATGAAGTTAAGTATAAAACCCAAACTGAAAACTGAAAATTATCATTAGCTCATTGATTCTTTGCCTGTGAGAAGAAAAACAGTAAATCCCATATTGAGAATTTTAATAATGTAATTATATAGTCAAAATATAAAATATTTATACAATAATAAAATGTAAAATAAAAGATAATACCATTTTTAACACAATGAGATAATCCATTCCTTTCATGTAACTTAGAAATCATTTGAGAAGTTCAGGCAAAAAGGTTGTAAGTTAGGAAGCTAAGGGATGTATATACACACACATATATGTAAAGTTGATATATACATAATGCCTGAATATATTACAGATATAGAAAAGATAAATTGAAATGATACGTTAAGATCCATATATGAACAAAATATTTATTCCTGCAGCTGCCTAAGTTTTCAAATGAAGTTATTAAGATTCTTTTACTAGACTGCATTTTTTACTGTGAAGATACAGGTGTCATAAAAAAAATTAAAGGGGTGTGTTGCAATTACTGAAATTTTTCCAGGCAGACATATTGGTTTAATTCATAATCAAAACCCTGAAGACTATGGCTGAATGGAAAATTTTAATGATAAATTGATCTACTGAAATATGAACACAATTTTATTTTCTTAAACAGATTTTTCACTTTTTAGCTCCATTTGTCCTTGTTTACAGTAGATTTCAGTAGACTGAAACAGATGCTTTAAGTACTATTGCAGAAAGAATAATATGAAGAAAATACATTCTCTTACAATTTGTACAAATACAGCCCATAACATGCATCAGACATGGCTTTCATACAAAGTTATTAATTCAAAGCATTCATGTTTTAAGTATGTTCATGGTTCTCAGTGAGTATTGTTAAAGGAGGTGTGAAAAACACTACACAGAAGCACAGATTATAACATTTGGTGACTCACCTGTGGTAAATGGAGCATATATTTTCATCTCTCCAGACATGGGATTTTTTTTTTTCCGTCTCTCCAGACACGGATTTTTATTTTATTTTATTTTTTAAAGCAACTTACTGTAAACAGATCCACAACATGTACAACACAGTTCTGGTGAACAGCCTGTGCAAATGTCATTTTAAAACAAATTTAGTTGTCTACAGTTGAGCTAGTCACCTGACTCTTTCTGTATTGTCATCTATGGAGATACACACATCCTTAAGTAAACCCCATCTCATCATAAAGCACATATCTATTTCTGGTTGGATGAATCTTGTATCAAAAGTTCAGAGCTAAACAATGTCCACAGTATAGATCTCTAAAGTTAGCTGCAATTAATTTCATTCTAAGAGTCATGAAAATGGTTAATTAGGGCATTAGTATGCATCAGGCTGTATGAAAACAGTTAAATAAGGTATTTACCCTTGCAACAACTTCCTGTGTATTTCATGAAGTGGCATAAATGAGGCAATTTCTCAGCAGTCAAACTGATGGTCATTCTTTCCTATACTGAGAACTTTTTTTCTCTTTTATGGGTTACGACTTACATGCTTTTCAAGGTCACAACATCCTTCTTCCCTTTTTCCTGAATTAAAGTCTTTTAAGTGAACTTGTTTTTTTTATTGTCAGAATTATTACAAATACTGTAATGTCCTGGGATATTTCTGGATATTCCATTCATTAGATTACTATTAAAACAAAAAACACTAATTGCATTTGCTTGCATTTCATTACTTCTGTTGCACTGTGTGTAGTGATTTAAAGACAGAAAGAACAAAGATCTAATATATGCACTTCCATTTTATACTCTGTTCTCATAGTGCATTTCTTCATAATGAAAGAATATTTTTTGCTTCTGAGGAAACAGCTTTTCTGCTTTGGAAAGTTACACCTTCCTTAACATAAACGGAGTGTTAACAAAAAGCATTTCGGCAAAGGATATATCACAGTTTTCTCAGGGGAACATCCTTGTAGCCTGAGAAGTAATTAGGGGAGGTTGCAGAGAGAGGAAAGAGAGTCATCTAAATAACTGAAGATATTAAAAGTCAGTAGCAGACAACACTCCAGTGAGCTATAGTATGGTCAGTCTTCCTTGCTTCCTGAACTGTAGGCTGATTTTAGTTTCACCGAAGATAATTTTGTGGGTTTTTTTTTCCTGTGTTTACACAATAGGTCATGTTCTAAAGTGAAACATACAGCGTTGCAAGGTAAACACAACCTTTAAATTATAAAGAAAACACGTATACTGAATAGCAAATTTACTTATATTTTAATATCCTCTGGGTAAGTAGTGTGCAAGTTCATGAATATGAAGGAAGGCCTAGAAAGAAAAATAGTAGAAGGCTGAAAGAGTAAGTTTGCTTTTTATAAGTTATCTGTTACATTTTGTCCTCTCCACTGTTTCATTGCTGTGATATTTTCAGGTTCACAGTCCAATGTTTAACTGTCCGTCTCATCTTTGTAAATGTAGATGGACTCTGCACTATGAAACTATATTGAAGAACCAGTCAGGAAGAGTGAATCACTAATTTTTTATCTAAAATGTATTCACTTTTTCAGTTATTTTTTTCAATTAAAAACAAACAAACAAACAAACAAACAAACAAAAAAACAAAAAAAACCCTCAATGATTACCAGAAATAATTTAACTAATTAGTTCTAAATAATAAAATTTTCTTTGCAAGGACATTTGCTCATAACTGCTATAAGTGACTTTAACTTTGTCTTCAGTGTTTCGATTCACATTCTTAGAACACAAAGTCTTTTAGAGCAAATAGGAGCACTAAGTGAGCCTTGTTTTTTTATATACATGTCAAGTTCAAACACGTTGTGTTATAACTAGGTTTTAATGCATATATGTATATACATACGTTCAATACATTTTACTAACTTCAGCAGACACATACTTTTCGTTACAGCTCATGCAAGACTAAAAATATGATGTAACACTTAATGATTAGAATATCAACACACTTTGTTAAGCAGGCAGTCAATTAAAATATATCAGCTCTCATTTCTTCATTTTGTCAGATTTCACTCAGCAGTAACATAGTTTGCAGTACTTGTGAAACCACTGTTTAGTATCAGCAATGCTTTCTGGTCTAGTATAGACAAATTGCAAATAATTACCTGTGGTGGGTTGACCTTGGCTGGACACTGAGTGCCCACCTAGCTGCTATATCACTCCTCCTTCGCAGCTGGACAGGGAGAGAAAAGTATGATAAAATACTCGTGTGCTGAGATAAGGACAGGGAGATCACTCAGCAATTTTACCATCACGGGCAAAACAGATTCAGCTTGAGGAAACTAATTCAATTTATTACCAATCAAATAAGAGTATGATAATGAGAAATAAAACCAAATCTTAAAATATCTCTGCCTGACCCCTCTTCTTTTCTTGGGCTCCACGTCACTCCTGGATTCTCTGCCTCCTTTCCCTGAGCAGGGAGGTGGGGAATGGGTGTTGCAATCAGTTCATCATTTTTTTGTCTCTGTCACTCCCAGGCTGCAGGTGGATATTTGCTGCACCGTTAACCTCCATGGTCTGCACGGGGGCAGCCTACCTCACCATGGTCTTCATCATGGGCTGCAGACGAACCTTTGCTCCAGTGTCTGGAGCACCTCCTTCCACTCCTTCTTCACTGACCTTGGTGGACACAGAATTGTTTCTTTCACATCTTCTCACTCCTCTAGTCAGGCTGTTGCTGCACAGCAGTTTATTCCCTTTCTTAAGTATGTTATCACAGAGGTGCTGTCACCGTCATTGATTGGCTCAGGTTCAGCCAGTGGTGAGTCCATCTTGGAGCCAGCTGGCACTGGTTCTGTAGGACATAGGGGCATCTTCTGGAACCTTCTCACAGAAGCCACCCCTGCAGACTCCCTCACTCCCCACTTCTAAAACCTTGTCATGCAAACCCAATATCTTAGCAAATTATTTTTCTAGATGTTAAAACAGCATAAAGATTAAGTATTATAAAAAACCCACTTATTTTCTGTGACCAGAAATAAACTTCATGATTTGGGACATACAGATGGATTAACACTGACTTGGAGAGTAAATTTATGTGTTTTAGATGTTGTCAGGGTTTCTCTTATCTTTCCTCGTATGGCTTCTCTATCCCCATATAGTTTCTCTTTCCCCATACGGGCCACCAATTAAATCTGCCAAGGTTTAATTGCAAGGTGACAATAAACCATGGCAGATGCTCTCTGTTAATCCTTCCCCCACCCTCTCCTGATAGGAAAGATGATAAGGAGGAATAAGGAAGAGAGACTTTGCAAGTTGGGGAAGGTTTAAAGGTTTTACTAATGCTACTAATAAATGAAGAATATATATATATACAAAATATACAAAACCCAATCTTGAATGTCCCAGGTAGCAGCATTTAACCCCTCCTGTGGTGGGCAGAGCTGGCATGGTTCCAGCAGCTGCAGGGCAGGCACCCAGAAGTCATGGGCAGGACTTCACAGCAAACCAGAACTGGATTCAGGGATGCAGGGTCTCAGGCCTAGGATCACAGGCAGACAGGCAGGGTCCTCTTTAGATGCCAGCCATGGTCAAAGAGAGTGAGACCCTCATGATCTCCCTCTTACATAGGATGTATGATGCTTATGGGATGGAATACTCAGTTGATCAGTTTTAGTCACCTGTTCTGTCCACCTCTCCTTGCACATACGCCCCTGTCAATTATGGGATGTTATCAGAATTCTTAGCTATCATAGCAATAAATCTAAACATGAGCTTCTTCAGCATTTCATTGGTCGCTCTTATCAGTTTCAAGCACAGTGTCTGAAAAACATGCAGGCAACAATTCAGAAAATACAGTTACTTAGAAGTACTCAGCTGAAAGGAAAATTCACTAAAAGAGAACTAGTCTTGTTTTTAACAAAACCAGGACAGATGTTCAAGAGAGTATGCTGGATTTTTATACCTCTACTTCCAGTAAATAATCTTGGGGATGTATCTGCTGGAACACAAACTAGCCTTTGTTTTACAGAATTGGGGTTATACAGCCCACTGAGACAACACAAAAAATGCAAATAAGAGTCAGATCACGGCTCAAAAATCCTGAAATGTCTGTAATGTATTCTCAAAGAGCATTTTAATGAGAAAAACAAAACAAAACAAAAGCAATACCAACAACAAATTACATTCAACTCACCATAGATATATACCAGTACAGAAAAAAATCTTCTGCTTTCAAGTGATTGAAGTAAAAAACAGCATTAGTGCTTGCTATTTCCAGATGTGAAATGTCTGTTATTGGATAACTACTTCCTGAGATAAAGCATGTAAAATTGTTAATCAGATGTTTTCTATGCTTAGAATAAAGTAACAGTCAAATGAATAAATCATTTCCTGGCTTGTTACTTGAAATTCAGGTACCAGCATGTTATCTCATTCTAAATTGTTATATGACTAAGAGATAGGCTTGACCTTTTGGAGCTTTGATGACTACAGTGTGGTTAGCTGTATCTTAACTTCCTTTACAATAAAAGGAAACAAATAAAAGTAATTGGCATGCGGTTAAGTTAATTCCAGTATAGTTGTCTAAAATATCAAGTGACCTAAAAGTGTCTCTATGTGTTCAGATAAATCCCCCTGGTATCTGCTGAGTACCTGCTGACACCACTATGAGTGGTGTCCATCAAATGAAACATGTAAAATGAGAGTCAAAATGATTGGACAGCATTAGTAAAGGTTCAAACACGAACTGAATGATCTTTCATTGTTCATGTGTTAAGAGTTAATGCACTTTAAAAATGTTGTAATTTTTCCAAAGTTGGAAAACTTTAAGAAATCTTGCAGAGGTCCATTCATTTCAGTTCACAGCTGAGAGGAATAAGAGATTATATGCTAGTTATAAGTCATAATCACAAATGCAAACCAGCTAGGGTTTTTTGTTTGTTTCTTGTTTTGTTTGTTTGTTTGTTTGTTTTTGTTTGGTGTTTTTTTGTGATTGTTCTTGTTTGTTTGTTTTCTAGTCCTACTTGTCCCCACTGTTCTATTAAAAACTTCCTTTTTCAAAGGAAATTAAGGACCAGGAACTCTCATTGTTTCTCACATATTCAGGCTTCACAGCACAATAAGTACAACATTTATGATAGAATTGCCCCTTGGAACTCTGATTTCTCCCCTCTGGCCCATAAGTCCTTGAATTGTCTTCAAAATACTAAAATCACAAGTTAGTAATAAAAGGCATATACTGGAGAAAAAAGCCAGCAACAAACAAAAAGCTCTATCTCGTAGTCCAATCTGCCAACATTTCTCCTGCATTCAGTATTATTTGGACTGAATAAACAGCATTGCAAAGACCCAAGCAGAGACAAAAAAAATCTTTAAAGAAGCATAGGTAATGGGTAGTTACAGTCATAAAACCTTTGCATTTTTTTTTCCAGAATGTCCCTTTTGCCAGGAATGTTTATGAAAATATAATAACCAAGGGCATTTCTGACTCCATTAGAGATTGGTTTCATCCAGTGGTTTCAAAAGGTCTTATTGCTGTAGCAATGAATAACACATTTTGATTCAGCATCACAAATATATTACAAAACTGTAGAAAACTCTGTCCAAATTAACAATGCTGCATGGAAGCATCAAAAGTGACCTCTTGGTCAGTGAAACATGTTCCATTATAGTCTATATAAATCTTCTTAGTAATAACAAGTCAATATAGATTTTAAATTGAATCTGACTTCCAAATATGCCTTAGCTGTTTATGTTGCCTAGTACAGAAAAAAGAGAGCTTGAGCATATATAAGAATTACATTTCTCCCAGGAATCATAGGAAAATGTTGTTATTGTAAGCAACAGTCAAATTCCATATCAACTATTTAATTACTACCATGAAGTGGCAATGATAAGGGGTTTTCTTACCTCTTTTTCCCCATAAACTAGGACCTGAGCTATAAACGAGTCCAGTGTCACCTCTCCTTCAAAGTTATATCTTATTTAATACCAGTAATTCATATTACCACAGATCATAAAGCCGAAGAAGTGCTGAAATACATTGCAATAAAGAGTCTATAAATAACTGTATTGTATCATGACAATACCTAAAAGTGTTAGTGAAAATTAATTAAAATACTTATATATGTAGATAAATATAGCTTTTTAGGAGTAATAATAGTTTGGGAAATATTGTCATTTACAGTAAGGCTTCTTTATACAGGATCACTGTATTAACAAACCTGGAACTAAACGGAGTCATTTTGTTTCCAAAGAAAATACAGTAGAAAGAAAAAAATATCAGAATCTGAACATCTTACTGTCAGGATGTGTGTTTCGGGTGCAGTGCATCATATTAACATAAAAATTCTAACGTATTTATCCATCAGTCCTGATAAAATTATATTAGATAGCCTTGATTTTTCAATGCTGTATATTGCAGCTTCTTCCTTAAATCTGTTCCTTTCTGATGTGGTTTGCCCAAGCCCACAACTAGGACCATGGTAGCCACTTGCTCCCCCTCCTCCTTCCCCAGGTGGTATGAGAGAGACAATCAAAAAGGAAGGGAGAAACCTGTGAGTTAAGAACAATTTAATAAGACAAAATAATAATAACAACAACAATAATAATGACAATAATAATAGCAACAACAATAATAACAATATACAATAGATATCTATAAAAAAATAAGTTATACTCAATGCAATGGCTCAGAAATTCTGGTGGTGCTGAACAGCCAATCCCAGAAAGGAGAACACTTCCCTGTCCCACAAAGCTAATCCAGCAGGAGAGCAAAAGTAAAAAACGGCCAAAGGCTAACTGCAAAAATGGCAGAACGGTGAAAGGCTGAACTAACAAGTCGGAAAAGAGGAACTCCTGAATGGAACTCAAATGCAACTCCAAATGGAATGGAACTGCCATTCAGAAAAGTCAGCTCCTGCTATATAAAGAGTATGACACTAATTGTAATAAATATTTCATTGACCAGCCTGGGTGTCAATCTAGGTGCTGTCCCACTATTCTTCCTCTCAGCTGCTATCTTGCACTTGGAAGTTCAAAAAGTTTTTGGTCTCCCTGGCAACAGCCAAAACATCAATGAGTTTTTACATAGCTAGCTACTGAAAGAAAACATTATCTATCCCAGGGAAAAAAAACAATGTTATTACAGGATTTTCACACTAAATCCAAAATACAAGACCATGCTAACCACTAGAAAGAAAACTCTAACTAGTATGAAGAAGAGAAACTCAGTTTCAGCGGAACTATCACATCTTTAAATCACTATCTATACTATTCACAGGTAATACCAAATCCAAACCATCATTTCAACCTTTATCAAGAACATTAATGGTTTAAGAAATTTACAGCACTTTGCTGCAGCTGAAATCAGATGTGCTTGAACTGACAATGAAAAAACAGTGATCAAATTCTAAAAATTAATTATAATTGTAAATGTCACACTAGAAATCGCAACAATTAAAAAAATGCAATTTCCTAGCTCTTTTGTAAAGTTATATAGACCTTCACAGTGCTCACATTCTAAGATGGGTAGAAACAGGCAGTAAAGAAATTAATTCTTCTAGCAGTTCAATGTATTCAGCACCTAATCAGTCAAAAGCAGTTACTGGATAATAGTAAAATACTGTCAGATCTTCTTAGGTAACTGGATGTCAGGACTTTGCCAAGCAGAAAGGTCTAGATGATGGGAGAATGTGGAAAATAAAGAAAGGGTAGAATGAGACCTAGCTTGTGGGTACCATGTGCTATGTCTGTGTCTGATTTTATGACAGGCATAGTATTGCAATAGATTGCAGTCCAATATTTTCCCCTTAAGCAAATGGTAAGCAAAGGGTTAACATTTGCTACAGAAGAATACTGTACAGTTTCTACTGTTCTTGATGTATATTCCACTGCATTTGTCTGAAAGCTGTACAAGTTGCAGAAGTTAAGCATAAAGAAGGAATTTTTGTCCAAGATAAACAGAAATAGCTCAAGTGAAAGGCATTCTATGATGCTTGACAATTACATCTGGAAAGACTTAGACTAAGAATATATTCTTCAAAGAGGCAAAAACTAGGCTTTTCTTGTATATGCTATTTTTCTGTCACACAACAGAGCATCATATAACACCTTGCAATATTTTTCCTGTTAGCTGACTTCTTATGAGGTGGTTGGGAGGTGCGGTAATATTAATACCCAGTATCTCAGTATATATTAGTTATAGCAGATATAATTTTTCAGTGATTGAGAATTTCTCCAGAATTATTTTCTCACAAGGAACTAATTTTCAGCAAGAATATAAGAATCTTCAAATTGTTTTGTGGTCTATAGGCAGGGTTCAAGATTCCTAGTTTCTTAAGAACTTTAATGTACTGCTTTTTATCTTGCACCCATTTATACAAAAATACACACTCACAGTATGCACATACTCAAATATCCTAGTTGTAGCTCAGGAAGACAGAGGCAGAAGCAGGAACAAAATCTCTATATTAAACATAATATCTACTAAATATATTCAGAACCCTGATTTCAGAATATTGAGAATTCTGTGTTTGATCTGGTTTTGAGCATGACTATTACGTATGTGAAATCCCTGACTACAGCCTAAATGTATGTTCTATTTCCCATCTTCCTTATGAGTTCATCAAAAACTGAACAGTGAATTATGAAACGATTTTACCACAGTATGACAAATGGTGGACTGAAACAGGAAAAAGATAGGATAGAACATCCTCCATCCACAATGTGCCTAAGTTAGTCTTACATTATATGACTTTATATACCTTTCCCTTTTCTCCCAGAAGAATCTGCTGTTTAGTCAAGGTACAGAATTAAACACATTCACTTAATCATTCAATAATTAATTCTTTCTTATTCATGGCTGAGACTTTATTTCTTGCATATTTCTCAAATAAATAATTACCGGTTCCTTCTGTGGTATTTTTCATGGTAATAATCAGTATGAAATTTAAATACTTCTCAGACATTAATTAATTAATTTGCACTGTGTTGTATGAGATGAAGAGTCCAATATCCTAATTTCACAGATGTTTATCATATGTGAAGAAAGGAATGCCACAGAGAATAAATATTCATAAAATACAAGTGTTCAGCCTGGTGTACTCTGGATCATATTTTAAGATCACCAGTACTTTAGCATCATATTTTGCAGCACTTTGTTTTTTTCTTCTTGTCTCCCCTGCCCCATCCCTGCAGCTTCCAATAACTTCAGTCACTTCCTAGAAGGATGAGCATTTCTGCATAACTTATCCCAGTAATCAAGTCAGACATACAAGGTAAAGGATGTTAAATAAATTACCACTTGTGGAATTAGAGGGTTAAGTGACTTGCATACTGTGATGCAGAAACTTTCCTACAGAGGAAGGGACTGAATTCAATTCTGTACCTATTCAGGAAGGTATCATCTAAATTATTTTCTAATAACATATACTTCTTTCTGTATAATTGATAATTTAATCTTGACACATTTGCACTTGTTTGAATTCTCATTTTATTTAACAGAATAAAAAAAAAATATAGCTGTCTAGCAGGTGAAAGACTTCTTGTTTAGCTGCTGAAGACTGAGTAACTTTTCTTTCTCAGCAACAGGACTGGAAGCCTTTTGCCAGTATCCTCTTTTGAACCCTTCGCCTTTCATTCGGACAAATTAGAGAAGATGCAGTGATCCTGACTGGAAGGCTGTTGTACTTTGAGGAGTTAATGAACCACATAACAACTGACCTAAGCAGGCATGTGCTGTGTGCTACAATGCACATTATCACTTGACCTCCTGGACTGTGCTGTGCTGCACATATTCTTTCACAGAAGATGAACCGAGATAGCTGAAGGTAGTTAAAAAGCCTGTAGGCTGCACCCACTTGGCAACAGCAGTATAGCTACTGGCTTTTATCTTTATCCTAAAGAGAAGCAACATCTCCTATAAACATTCTTTTCTATCATAGCTCTTTTCAGAAAATCTTATAAAATCTCTGGAGACCACAGTACCCACAAATATCAGTTTGGACAGGAGCTATGCAGCATGTCATGGCCACACTGCAGGTCCATCTAATGTTGTATTAGCTCAGGGTTCTCAGCATCAGAAAGGATGTAATATTTTATAACTGGTTCTAACCTTTCCTAGGAAGTTAATCTAATAACTGTCTTTCTTGAGAGAGTTTGTCTCTTTCTTGTGGAACTCGAAAGAACCAGCACTTGTTGGTGCAAAACAGAAGAGGAGAAAGAAAGTTTTATTTTATTCAATTTTTCAAAGAAATATAGGCCTTGCCTGTTTTAGCAATAAGATTATGCCTCTTCCTTTCTGCAGTCCCGTGAATGATATTGCTTTGCTAATAAACTTTGCAGGAGCCAGAAATATAAGAAGATTGATAAATAATTGAGATTATAGACAAATCATATTCTAAAGATCAGTTTAAAACATCACAAGCATATGTTCTCTTATATGAATGAATGTAACTTTGCATCATGCTTATGGACTCTAATCCATAGAACAGAATCACAAAATCAAAGAATGTCCTGAGATGGAAGGGACCCACAAGGATCATCATGTCCAACTCCTGTCCCTGCACAGGACAACCCCACAATTCATATCATGTGTCTGAGAGATTTGCCCAAATGCTGCTTGAATACAGTCAGGCTTGGGCTGTGACCACCTCCCTGGGGAGCCTGTTCCAGTGCTCCACCACTTGCTGAGTGAAGAAGGTTTTCCTAATATCCAACCTAAATCTCCCCTGGCACATCTTCTTGCCATTCTCTTGGGTTCTGTCATTGGTCACCAAAGAGAAGAGGTCAGCACCTGACCCTCCTCTTCCCCTTGTGAGGAAACTCTAGGCCACGATGAGGTCTCCTCTCAGTCTCTTTTTCTCCAGGTTGAACAAACCAAGTGACTTTAGCCACTCTTCATATGGCTTTCCCTCTAAACCCTTCACAAACTTTGTGCCACTCTTCTGGATACTGTCCAGTAGCCTCATATACTTTTTATAAGGTGGCACCCAAAACCCGCAGTACTCCAGGTAAGGCTGCACCACTGCAGAGTATAGCAACACAATCACCTGGCAGTACTGTGCTTGATGCACCCCAGGACACGGTTGGCCCTCTTGGCTGCTAGTGACACTGTTGAATCATGTTCAACTTGCTGTTGACCAGAACCCTCAAATCCCTCCTTGCAGATCTGCTCTCCAGCCTCTCATTCCCCAGTCTGCATGTACAAACAGGGCTGCCATGTCCCAGAACACAGGGTACTGCAGATGGTCATCATGGGGTCTGGCAAGTGGTCTTAAGTTTAGTGAAGCATTGAGCAGTGTCAGATTGAGAAAAAGGTTAGGAGTCACACATGTATGAACTGGAGAAACCAGAGCAGAAGAGGTTAGATTTATTTATATTTGGAGCTGGTGAGATATCTAGATTCATGTGTCTGATATCTGCAATTCAGGAGGTATTGGAATAACCGAAAATAATTGTGACAATCAGTGAAGAACTGAAATGTGTACCTTACAGTAAAAGATTACAAGAACTCCGACAAATTAACAAAGATACAATGAAATTGCTGTCTTGATCACTGTCTATTACTTTCACAAGCAAAATAAATTTGGAAGTTAAGTGGATGAAGAAATACTTGACAAAGTAATGATAAGACCTGGTAGTTGAAGGATGAATTTATGTAGCTACCTTCCTACAATTTGTTCTTGCTTTAACTGTCTGTTAAGTAAAGTCACATAACTTTAAATGTAGAATAGGGATTTTGCAAAATGACAATTTACCAGTAATAAAAAGACCAGAAAGGCTCATTTTAGATTTGTCCAATGAGAATTTTTAATTCTGACCATGTTTCCCTGAAGACATACTCTCCATATAATAGAAATTATTAAAGGGCAGTTCTATAGACAACTTATGCAGAAGGAGAGATATGAAAATTATAATTGGGTTTTTTTCTGCCTTTATAAGCTTTTTTTTTTTTAATCTAATTTTATCTTAAATAGAGCTTTGGTCCTTTTAGCGAATGCTGTTTTCATTATAATATCGTTGTTCACACTGATGTAAAGATCCTAATAAACTATTGTCGTTTGTTTTGTTTTGTTTTGGTTTGGTTTGGTTTGGTTTGGTTTGGTTTGGTTTGGTTTAGTTTGGTTTGATTTGGTTTGGTTTGGTTGTTTTTTTCCCAAGACTCTTTAATGTCTGTGCAAAAGGTGATATTTTATATGGGAAATAATTAGTGCCGATACGCTTGATGTTAGCTGCATTGACCCAGTTAATTCCATTGGTTTCGTATAAATCCTCATGGCATTTTCAACACCTTAAATTCACATCAAGAAGTGTGACAGATGATACCTTTGTAAACATGTAAATACTTTTTTCTCTCTCTGGAGAAAGGGAAGGTTGTACATTTTCTGGAAGAACAAGTAGCATGGGGAGGAAATTTCAAAAGATTGTGGGTTTTAACAGTTATATGTAGAGATTAAAGAATTCTAATTCAGAAGAACAGAGAACAGACAGGTGCTAGGGGTTTAAGATACTTCTAGGAACCTCCTAGGAACAAGGGAGTCTATGCAGAATTTGTTTCCAGTCACTGAGTTGACTGAAATCAAGGCTGAAAACAAGGACCTACCTGAAAGGATACAGTGGGAAGTAGGAGAGACATATAAAAGCCACATTCTTTCCCGTTATCTATTTGTTGCACCTTATATTGCTAAATAAAAGAGATCCAGTAAACACTCTAAAGCACTAAGATTCATTTTTCCATTATGTAAACGTGAGTGAAATTCTTGCTTCTGTTTTGGAACACTTCATCTACTTCTCTACAAGAGAAGTTATAGAAAGGAATAGTTCTAAGCAATACTGACATGAACTACTTGGATTTAGACCTACAAACTGGTCTCTCATCATCTTTTGTTTGGTGCTGAGATATCTTGTTTTGTTGTGGGATTTTGGGAGATTTTTCATTTGGTTTGTGGTTTGTGGTCAGGGATTTATTGGTTGGTTTTGTTCCACTTTTTAAAAAGTCCTTTGACCATTTTTCATGGAGTTGATTGAGAAGAGAATGGGTAGATGTGGTCACCTTCAATCTTTAGCCATTTTGGTGTCCAAGGAACTATAACAGAGAGACTATGTAGATATCTGTGAAACAGGTTCAGAGTTACCAGCTGTCTAATGGCATGAAAGTCAGTAAAAATGGGAGGTAAGCACAGTGTAAAAGCTCAAAGGAGTTGCATGTGATCTAGATCAGATCCAAAAGAATTATAACCATCCTGGGATAGCATTGTGCCTTATAGCTTCGTCATTTACAAGTTCAAAAATGAATTTTTAACCCAGCTATAAATAGCAGTGGTGCCACATGATTTAAGAGTATCAGAAACAACAATAAGTAAATAAAAATACGAATTTTTTCTACTCATTTTTGTAAAGTGCAAACATTCAACATTAGGATTCAAGAAAAAAAGAAATCTAAGACAGATGTCAAAGAAATAGAATAGGTTATGGAATTCTATTGAGTTTACCAGACATAGATCATACTGGACTAGCACGATAAGTTTCTGTGATAAAATACTCTTAATTCTGCCTACAGGAATTGTGGCAGATCACTCCCTCAAAGATAGTGAAATATTTGCTATAGTGTCACACGGGATTGGAAAAGATACGAATTAACAGACGGATTGCAGAGTGATTGATCACTATCTCATAGGAAGATAGAATCACGCAATACTGTAAGGAGAAATAAAAGTCTGAAGTGAAATAACAAGTAAAAATGAACAAGTATTTCCCTGAATTATTGGATATGTGCTAATGAAATTTGCTTCTGACACAGACTGGAAATTTGTTGTCAATACTTCTGAATACAGAAGACTGAGATATGACATATAAAGAACTTAGTAAACATGAGTAATAAGAACAGAATTAAATGAAACAATACAGGTAGTAAAATTATTGACCAAGGGACTGAAACCAAATATGTCTGATACAAACTGGGACCTTATTATTAGATAATTACTGGAAAGGAAAATCGTCTAGCTGTAGTAGTTTCATCACAGCATAACAAAAAGGTCAGTTAAGGAATAAGAAAATAATCTAGAATCCATTTGCTATTTTTTTTTGTTTTCTTCTTCCGGTAAGGTAGTTTAAACAGGCAGCTGGGATTATTGCCTCTGTTCAACGTCTTACTGGACCTTTCCATAAGATACAGTATATAGCTTTAGTCATCCACGGTTCAAGAAGGACGAACTCTAACTTGGCTAGTACAGAGAAAGATTAATAGGATGGAATGGAATTTTACAAACAGAAAATAAAATGATTTGTCTTGTTCACTACAGAAAAACAAGTGCTAGGAAATAATGCGATCGTTGTCTGTAACTATGTAAAAATACAGCTTGAACTGAAAGACAGCTTTGTTAGAAATAGAAATAAATACGTGAAACAAAACCAAAACTGAAAACAAACCAAACCAACCAACCAAACAAACAAACAAAAGAAAAAAAGAAAAAAGATATTATGGGAAGGTTCCTTCCCATTAAAGAAGTTCTGGAGAAGACTTGTGAAAGGATTTTTAAGACCTAAGAATAATCTCATTTCCAAATGCAGTTCTGTAAGTGAATTTAAAAAAAAAAAAAAAAAAAAAAAAAAAAAAAAAAAAAAAAAAAAAGGTTATCGGTCACAACAGAAGATCATATGGTCCAAAATCCCATTTCAAAGCTAAAGTATTTGATAATACAAAATACACAGTAGAAGGAGACTTAAACAACACTTCAAGCGCAGGTCATCAGGACCATGAGCTTTTTAATTTGCACTAATGTTGAAACATTTTAAACAAGGTCTTATCCTGAATAATTTCAGATATGATTCCTAAGAAAGACAGTGAAAAAATGAGACTTTAAAATACATTTCTACTTTCTTGAGCCTCGGCTTTACTTGAAGTTACGTCCTTCACTGCTTGCCACTGTAACTGACACTGTGAGAAAACTCCCATCATTTTCCACTGTTGAAAAGGTAACCATAGGACTTTAGAAAATCCCATAAATAATTTTGACTTGGATGAAAATCTGATACATGGATTGAGTTTGTTACAACCACGTTAGACCAAAGACAGTTGTCCACAGTTTAGGAAGTAGCTGAGTAGCCAAATTTATCATTTACAGAAGCATTTAAATACAAAATATATTTGCCTCAATGCATCTTGCTAGTCTGAAGTATTTTTAATCCAAATTCCATAAACTTAACAGAAATCTTTCATGTCTCCTATTCTGTGATAGGAAAATGTGAAACACAGTTGAAATCAACATAAAAGCAAAATATCTGAACAGATACATCCAGTACCATGTTAAATGTCTTTGGTAT
Organism: Pampusana beccarii; assembly: GCA_013399365.1. NCBI lineage: Eukaryota > Metazoa > Chordata > Aves > Columbiformes > Columbidae > Pampusana > Pampusana beccarii. Next base: position 232,251 of record VWYH01003318.1, on the reverse strand, counting down.
CCGACAGCTCTCCTTGGCACTGATAAATATGACACAGGGCATACAGGAGATACCGTCTTTTCTAGAATGGCAGCTGGAGGACAGATAGGATGAAGTAAAACATCTAATGTATCTATATTTAGGTTCCTAAATCACTTTCCCAAATATCTTTTGATTAAAGGTCATTTCATCTTTTAAAAATGATTACATATGATTTTGTTTTCTTTAGTAAAAGCTTGTCCTCATGCCCTTATGTAAATAACTGCAAGCCACTGCAAAATAAGAAACGGAGTAGCAGAAAAAATCTGCATTTTCTTGACAAAAGACAGTAATCAACAGTAATCACTAGGGAGACTATTATGTATCACGTTATATACATGACAGTAAGTTACATATTAAATAATATGCATTGTTAACAATAAGTAATATGTTACGGATTTATGATATATGATCATATGAAATAGTAATATATGTATGCGTATAATAAGAAAGAACATATGATATTAAATTGCTGTGATAGCTTTCATCTCCTATAACTTTAAAGCCTAATTTGGTTGTTTACATCTTATTTTGGTACTTTTAATTGCCTTCTAGTCAGTGAAATGAAGCAGACACTTTTTGAACCAGATTCACCCATTGTCCTGACTTGTGCCCTTGTAAGTCAAATTTTCAGACAACTAGCTGAGGTCATGGTATTTGCATTGTAGACTTCTCCGTTTGGTCAAACATATCCCACCTCTGCCAGTCAGATCAATCCCACACTTCCTAATTATGTTTCTTCTATGCATTTTTGATTCATATTCAAATTGTTTTTGTCCTTGTTGCAGTCAATGAACATTAGTGAGTTCAGTGACACTGGACAGGCATGTCTGAAGACTTTTTTTTTTTTTTAATTCAGCTACATGAATTTCCTCTCATGAATTTCCAGTAGTCTGCCTTGTTCAAATGGATTAATACTGTGGAATTGCAGGTAATGAAATTCTCTCTGCTGAATGACACAAATATTAAAACCAACTGTCTGCACTTCACTAATACCAGCAGGGTCCCCCAGTTTCAATTTTGTTGAACTAATTCATGCCACTTCAAATTTTATTACAACTTGAACTTTCATTCTATAATTAATTACTTGAGCAGTATGAGTGTGGAGATTAAAGCCTGCTTTTCTACATCTTAGTTCAGACACAAAGCTTTATTTTGCAGTATCAAGATGTCCTGAAGCTAGTACTTCTATCTAGATACAGAAAATTTAGTTCTGAAATTTTGGTTCAAGACATTTACAGTACAAAGTTAAAAATTTATTTACCTGTCTTTCCAGCTGTTTACAGTATTAAAGAGACATCAATATAGGAGACACCCGTGTTCCTCTGAGGCAGCAGCTAGAGGCTAGGAAAGTTACCCAAGAGTTTCTTGAAATGGTACTGGACACTTATATTTAGGTAGCTGAATCACATTCGGAATCTAAGCTAGCAGACTGGTTGCTTTTATATCAATAGAAAGAGACAGACACTTCCTGAGAGCAATTAATCTTACCTTGAAAGTGTTTTCTAAGAGATGGAGAATGACTTGCAACTTGGAGGAACCAGCCTCTCTCCATTGACTACAGTGAAAACAGAAATATTAACGTGGAGTAGATGACTAATTTTTGGATGGCTAATTTGCCTGAGATGTTTGTTAATCAAAAGAGACAAAAGTATGTCTCAGCTGTACTGCATGTGAGAGACATCTGTAGGTCCTCTGCCACAGATGGTAGAGTTTTGGTACTAGGGAGGCAGAAGAATTGTACTCACACTAAAATGTGGATAAGTCTATGTCTGATTTGTAAAAAGGCAGTAATGTAGTTATCACGTTATAAAAGAAGGTAAAGTCAGTCTCTGTGTTCTTCAGAACCTGGTTCAGTGTCTATGTCTGCAAAAACATGTATGAGATTCTCTGGTGAATAAACTAATGACAGAGTTCTTTTTATTAAGGAAATGCTTCCTACTATAAATTGGTTCCTTAAAACAGGTACTCAACTTGCATTAAAGTGTTCAAGTGTCTAATGAATATCCAAAGAAAGACATTTTCTGCAGTTGAAACAGACTCCAGGGAGAAATATCATCCATTAATTTTAGTCCACTTGGGGCCATTTTGACTATATGAGACATTCAGGTATGCTCCTTCAGAAACTGTTTCACCCATGACCAGTAGCACATGGAAAATAAATACCTTGTATTTAATCTATACTGAATTAGTCTTAACAATTTACACATTCTGATGTTGCTCTTTTAGATATCTAATAGAGAAGATCCGCATGTCTTGTTCCATCTTTTTCATTTCTTATTGCACTGGTTTTGGCTGGGATAGACTTAAATATCTTCATAGTAGCTTGAAAGGGGGTATGTTTTGGATTTGTGCTGAAAATAGTGTTGGTAACACACTGACGTTTTAGCTATTGCTGAGCAGTGCTTACACAGAGTTAAGGCCTTTTCTGTTTCTTGCACTGCCCCACTAGTGAGTAGACTGGGGATGCACAAGGAACTGGGAAGGGACACAGCTGAGACAGATGCTCCCAACTGATCAAAAGGATATTCCTTAACACATGACATCATGCTCAGCAATAAAACTGGAGGGGCTAGAGGTTGACAGGGACTGGCATTGCTTGGGGTCTGGCTGGTCATTGGTTGGTTGGTGGTGAGCAATTGTTTTCTTTTTTGCATAATTTGTTTTTCTTGGGGTTTGTTTTCCTCTTTCTTTGTAGTTTGTTTTTGTTTTGGTTTTTGTTGGTTTATTTGGGGTTTTCTGTTTAGTTTTGTTTTTCTTCTGTTTTTTTCTTTTTTCTTTTTTTTTCTTTTTTTTTTTTTTTT
>VWYH01003318.1:185590-229418 GCA_013399365.1 Pampusana beccarii | reverse complement strand
TTCCCTTTTATTTATTAACCTGTGTTTATCAATCATAACCCATGAGTTTTCTTACTTTTACTCTTCTGATTCTCCCCTCAACACCACTCTGGGGGAATGAGTGGGCGGCTGTATGGGGCTTAGTTGCCAGCTAGGTTAAACCACAACATTGATAATAATGTTCATAAATAATCATATTTTATATCTGAAATTCTCATTATTTTGTAAGCATACTTTGATAGTTACAGCTTATTTTTATCTTTGTCAAACGAAAAGAGATCAATTTCTCTATTTATTCATGCAATTTAAGTTTCTGTCCTTGATCCTGTGACTTTCCCTGAAGTAACAGTGGTGATATTGTTTCCAGCGTTGGTGAAGTATGACTGGTCTTTCAGCTTAGTACAATTTTGTAATACAATCCGTCACTCAACCTTATACTCTCCAGAAAAAGTGAGAGAACATTTTTGACATAACATCTCTCAAATGGCAAAGAAAAACGGCATATTACCTGAAGGTCACTAAAGGGATGCTTCTGGTAGCTCTAACTACTTTCTGTGCATATTAAGGTCACTCATGAAATACAAAATTAACCATTTTTTCTGTGTACATTTACCAACATATGCTGTATAAACTGCACTGGGCAAGGCACTCTAAGTACAAGACTTTCATAAGAATGTGAGCATTATCATTGTAGGGGACTAAAGAAAGCAAGTGCACATAAGAAAACCATTTATGTTCTTGAACATGGGGTGAAACATGTTTTGGGGTGAAACATGGGGTGAAAGAGTTTTCCAAGCCTTCATCATTCAATAAAGACCTACTTGTCAGCCACAAAATCCAATTTGAAAGAGAAACTTTCTCATTTTGTTTGAGAATACAATAAAAGGGCAATTTATTGGTTGCTGTAAATGTCACTTCAACTGAGTAATGAGGATTTACATAAAGCTGACTATGAGACCTTGAAACAGAGCAATATTCCTCAAGATGGTTTGTTTTCCCTTTAATAGTATTTATGTATTCTGTTCCACAAACTGCTGAAAAGTGGCCTTGAATATTGATAAGCTTTTGATTAATTCACCTGAAATACACACATGAGAATAAAAAGCCAGATGAACTCTTTCTGGTATCTCTATACAGTTCCTGTTACGCAGAAGAACAGGAAACAGACTCCTCACACTTTTCAATTAAAGATAACTCTATATTAAAACCTTATTTGAAAACATCTAGTTTTGGGGTCCTTGTGGATTGCTACTATTTTAACATGAAAGGGGATACAGCTGCCCAAAGTTGTTTATGGGAATCTAGTCAATGATGCCCTCCAGAACAATGTGGAAGCATTAAATATACTGATCTTGTAATGTGTGTATTCATTTCTCAAGTTGAAAATCTTCTGCTGTGGTAGTGGCACCAATGGTTGTGAGTTTCCACTCAGCCATGAATTTTAGGGAAAAAGAGCTAATTTGCACAAATTTCCTCTATGCATACTTAAAAATACCCCAGTACTTCCAGCAGGATGTTATTGTTCGTATGCAGCAAATAATCTACCACTTAAATCTTCTTTGTATAAGGGAAGAACGGAGATGCAAAGTATCTACTTCCTTCCAGTTTTCAGATTCCATCTGGTTAGGATCACTGACTTCAAATGCATAGATCATTTCTTCTCAAATTGTTGGACGCAGATTGTTCCACATCTAGTCAATTTGGTTGATCATGGCTTCACTTACGAATTGTGCTAATTAATCCCCATGAAATTAATAACCAAGTTCAAATACTGGCGATGACAGGCCTCTGTTAGCCTTTAATGAGTACTTGAAATATTAGGAATTATATTATGTTTATTGGTCATGCTCCAACAAAATTATTTCCTCTCCATTTTGTTCAATCATGGTATGATTTAACAAAAACAAAGCTTTTGATGTAGAAGATGCCTGCTGCTTCCATTTCTTTGAGCAAATCATCAAATAAAAATGTAAACATACCATATGTATAGGAATTCTAAAATATTTTTGGTAGAATGGGAGCACAATTAACTTTAAAAGCATATTTAAATTCTAAGCAACTGTAATTTTGTATATTAGTGTTTGTCATCAAATTGGGATCAAAGTAAGTAACACCTTTTTACTACAAGCTTTCTCGCTATTTCTCATGTGTTGGTTCACAAACAGGAGATTGTTGGGGGCTCTAAGTGCCCTTTGAATAATAATGCCTCCTGCTGCTGTGATAAAACATATCTATGACTTACAATGTGCTCTTGAGAAAATTCCATGCAGAAATTGAAATTGTCTTCTGCGATCTCTTAGGAACATAACCTGCTTCAAGTACAGTCAGGTGCTCAGAACAGAATGGCAGACCTGAAAGTCTTTCTTGTCACTAAACCATTACAACTAGAACTAATTAACCTTCTGCCTGATGTTCTGTAAAACCGTTATCATACCTATCTAGAAAGGGATTATTGTTTTGATATGGGGGACATCAAAATCAAATTTTAAAGTGATATAGTGTTCTATTTTATTCTATCCGATTAAGCTAAGAAATTTCTGAGGTCATTTCTCAGCCTTTGCATTTATAGAATAGACTGGAAACTAACCACTTAGAAAGCCCTGAGATTTGCGTATTGCTGATGTAAGGTTTTAATATTTGTGGTGACATTGAAATTTACTGATCTGACAGGCAGAAAGACTGCAGACAAGACTATTCTTTTTTACCCTTTTAGATTCTGTCTCTGTGGCTCTCACATAGCTTGGACATAACTAAAGAAAACAAAAAATAGTAAAGGGCATGTGTCACAGGACACCTACATCTTACAGAGTTTTGAGTTGGATTTTACTGTCTTTTTTTTTTTAATAAACAACCCCAAATATATGCAAAATATTTGGATATCCAATGCCTTTTATAGTGAAGGTAATGACACAAAATATAAGAGAAAATCTTCTGGGGAAAAAAAAAATGTATAATTTTATGAATAAGAAACATTAAAACAAGGAGGTTTTGAAATAAATCTCCTGTTTCCTTTCCAGGTGGTCTTCCTTCTTGCCAGACTTTGGGCTTGCCAGACTTGGTGGCTTCCTTGCTTAAACAAACTGTACAACAGTTGTGCTCATAAAGCTTTCTAGCTGATGTGTACATGATGTGCATGTGTGCCCAAATGGATATAAGTGCATTATAACATGGTGGAGCATTAAAAGAACAACACTGTACAAACCAAGAATAATATAGGTTATTTATTATTAATATAAAACTAACAAGACAAGAATATTTAGTTGTATGTTGGAAAAGAGAGGAGGGAGAAAATCTGTTATCCTGTAAAGAGTGCTGTAACTTTTTCCTACTTACCACTTTTTTTCTTAGACTTGGTTGACATTTGCCTGTGTGTAAGCTGGTGAATAGTCAGCAAAATTCCCACTTTGGGTTTCTGTGCCCATGCACAGATTCACAATAAACTGTTAAATCATTTAATATACTCACTTTTCCATGAAAAGAATCAACTTCATTCAACCTCTCAGTAAAAAGAAGGGTTGAATTGCAGTTATGCAATGATTTCACATCACTCCACAATAAAATCAGAGTTTAGATGGGGTGCTGGGATCTTCTGACTCTCTTTTGCACACTGCCTTTCCTACTGAGTCAAAATTACCACACATCCACCTCTTTAACTTGGGAAGGTGACAAAGGAATCTCCACCCAAGGGCCATGGTACAGGCATTGTATGCTCTTTGCTCTGCTGCACACCTTCTACTCCTGTACCTTCTAAGACTGGGATGAGTGTCCTTATTGCTTAGTGCCAGAGGGAAATAAGAGTCAGGAGAATTGAGGGCTCTACAGCTCCAGAACAGACGAACCATGGTATTTTCGCAGTAGGAGCCATTTCTGCTTCACGTTTTCCTTGTTAGTCCTGGAAATACAGTAATACTGCTGCTGGTTTTGGGCCACGGGCTTTGTGCTGAGATTGCAGGTTGTCAAAACTAAGCCTTGTCAGGCTTTTTATCCAAACTTGGATCTGCTGGGGCATGTGTTTTCACTTGGTTTATCTGTAACAGCATTTTTTTCTAATGACCAGGTGTCTATGTCTGATTAATTTTGTTTATATTGCATTGCATCACCATAATTTTCACAGTAGAACGGAGTACTTACTCTATGTGGAGTGAAATGTTTGTAACACTAACATACTAATGTGGTATTAATAGTATACAGCCACAGAGACCTGGTTACCATAACAAAAGCCTTCAAAAACAAGGATGCAAGATGCAGTGTGCATGTGCAGGGCATGCATGGGAAAACAAGAGAGGGTACAGAGACTGGCACTGAAATTCTGAAAGATGTAAGAACACCTCATTAATGGTCAGTGAACTTCAGACCTGGGAACTAAACAAAATTGTGGTTTGGGTCAACAAAGTAAGCAACGTATGGGTATCTAACATGTACAACAGTCAAACATGATAAATTCAAATATAATGTGAAGTTTCACACCAACAAAGAAAAAAAGTGCAAAGCATGTTAGCAAACATACAAAATGCCAAGTGCATCTTACTGTGAGGAGGAAGAAATCATTACCATTGCCTGATATTCCACCATGACAAAGGACTCAGGATGCTGATATTGAATACATATTAGGATTCCATGGTGCAATGCAAGCATTGACATAACAGCATAAATTGGGTAAATACTAGGAAGTATGTTTATATAAAGTTTAACTGTACTGTTTCTGTTGAGACTTTTTTTCTGTTTCAATATTATTTGCTTTATTTCTTTTTTCTATAATAATTAGATATGGGTTAATAATAAGTTTTTTAAAGCTTGTCAGTGAGAGAAATGGGATTGTTTTTGCCTCCCTTTTTCCTCTTGCTGCCTGATGTTTTTATGCTACTCACTTGTTATCAAAAGTGGGGAGGGGCTCATCTGCTTCCAATACTACTTGTCAGCAATTTTGCCAGCTGCCAGCTCTGGTGTGCTTGGCAGGATGCCCTGCCCATTTGGAGTCCCTTGTTCTTACCTTGTTCTCTGATATTCATCTTGCAAATTCTGTTATTCCTGTTACACTTTTTCATGCTACTGAAGTACAATTACACAAGTTTTTGGGTTTTGGTAGTTATGTTGCTCACATAGTTACCTAAAATGCTTATATGTTATATGTAGCTATAGCCTCACAATGTTACAAAATATTTATATACTGTTGTCAGTTACTTTAATTTAGTATATCTACTTATATTTAGGTTCAAGCCATACCAGTTAATGCACTTTTAGGTATTATAGGCTTCTGCTTTGGCTACAGCTGAAAAACCTTATTTTTCAGGAAAAAAACCAAACCAACCAAACAATCATACAGAAAAAACCCTATATTTCTCATATTCTATTTCTCAGCTTTTTTGGAGAGGGAGTGAGGGGTGTTTTTTTTGGTTGGTTGGTGGTGGTTGTTGTAGTTCTCTTCATTTTCTTTCTGTTGCAAAGTTCAGCTTATTATACTAATTCCATCTGAGCTGTTTTACAGGAAAGGGTTATCTCTGAGATGGTATGTTTTGCCCTCTTGTGATATGTAGAATGCATATTGGTGGATTTGGAAATGTCTCTTGATTGCCTCAAGCAATGCCTTTGGTGGCAAAGAAAACATTATTGAATTATGACGGAGATGTGATTGATGAACAACAGATGTAAAGAGCTTAATGTAAGTCTATTTGATAAATGGGATCTCATTTCTTTCTCACCTGCTGAAATGTATAGAATTCAAATTTTCTTTTTTCCTCAGTTGTAAGATATCTAGGAAAAAGAGTACTCAATCTCTTCTTAAATAAGTGTATTTCACATGCTTATTTAGTGATGGAACACAATGTTAAAATTCCTGGTTCATGTTAAACTTCCTTATAGAGAAACATATTTTATATATATATTCTGAAGGGAATTCAGTTCAAATTTTCTGCTTAATGTGTTTGTGTAAGTTTTCTGTCTAGAACCATAAATCTGTACATTCTAGAAGACATATAAAAATGACTGGAGCATCTACTGCCAAAACTGTACAAAGAACAACATATTTGCAAAAAAACCCTGGGGCAAATCATGGAACATTTTTATGACTCAGATCCCAGTTCCTAACCTTTACATCCATAACCTCTCCCTTTGGTCTCAGAACCCTAACCCTAACCATAACCCTTATGGCAGCTTGGTCCTTGAACTGAGGTCCCCAGCAGCATGGGTGGCCCAGAGCAGAAAGGTGTGGAAGGAGCAATACAGACGCAGTGCCATGCTTCCCTTGGCATGCCTTTTGCAGCCCCAGTGTCCCTGAGAAGAAAAGTAGTCTGAACCAAGTATGTACCTTTTATGTATGTATCAGCAAAGTTGTCCTGACTGATCCATATGGATGGAAAATCCAGACTGAGAAAGGACTTGAAAGGGTTCATAATCTTATTGTTCATTAATAGAAATATTATGAAATGAAAATTTCTGTTCATTAATGTTGTAATAAAAGTTTATCCAAGAGGAGAATCGTCTGTATATGACTAAAGATGAACTATTAAAGAGATAAAACAACACCTCCCCCCAATTTCCAATCTTGAAGTCTACTTCTTGGTAAATTATATGGTTGAGGAGAAAGAGACGATGGTTTGTTTGCTTACTTGCTTTTTAATTTTCTTCTACTGACACCTGCTACTTATTTCATACAAGGGGTTTTTGTGTGTGGTTTTGTTGTTGTTATTTTCCTGAAACAAGACAGAGCATATATGGTGTTATTCTATAATTTATTTGAAACATGAAAAATAATAATAATCTTGCAAGATCTGTATCATAATATTATTCTCAAAGGACTGGTAGAAGAGCTGTAAAGGAGACAGAAGATATAGAAGCTCAGAGTGCAAAAAGAAAAATCTACTGCCAGTGGAATAAGAGGTGAGAGGACAAAGAGAAAAAATTGAAGAATCTTGAAGGGAGGAGAAGTAGGAAAAGTATACAATGCCCCCAGATAGAATACCAGGCTGCAGCTCTTGTGGGCCATTTCTGTGAAACATAGAAATGAGAACAGCAGAAACATCTGGTCATTGACTCTAACTTAATTTTTAATGTTTAAGTTCCTTTGATCATCTTAGAACCTTTTTCTGGATTTTTCTTACGTCCTTTTAATTGTGTATTGAACTTCACACATTCATATGTGGTGCATATTACAACATACTCTTCACACGTTGACTGTAACAGAATGCCAAGCTACTGTTTTCCAAGCACAGTCTATAATTACAAGATCTGTTATATGATTTATGGATGTTTCCATTAAAAGCTATCATTTTGTATTTTGTTAGTTATTTTTTAGATGCAAATTGTTTCGGACCTATCAACAGTAAATTTTATTTTTATTTCATCATCTGTTCACTCAATGTGTCATATTACTGACTCCTTATCACAGCTTTAATTTTTATTGTGAATTAATTAATTCATGATTAATCCTTGGAACAATAAAGGAATGTCATCCAGAGGGACCTCGACAGCCTTGAGGAATGAGTACATGTGAATCTCATACAGTTCAAAAAGGCCAAGTGCAATGTCCTGCACCTGGGTCACAGCAATCCCAGGTATCAATACAGACTGGGGGATGAAGCGATTAAGAGCAGATGTGCAGAGAAGGACTTGGGGGTACTGCTGGATGAGAAAGTCTGACATGAGCCAGCAAAGTATGCTTGAAGCCCAGAAGGCAAATTGCATCCTGTTCACTATAGTTATCTTCTGATTCTCAAAACTAGACCAAGAGTTCATTTAAATTAACAGGCTGCATTTGCAATATTCATTGGATCTTAGATCACATCACTAAAAAACAGAGAGGATGGAACAGAGCAGAAATACAATTTTTTAGAGTGAGTAAAAGCATAACGCAGTTTAACAGATCAAGAGAAGTGATTCTGCTCTTCTACTCTGCTCTCATAAGACCTCATCTGGAATTGTACAGCCAGCCCTGGAGTCCCCAGCACAGGAAAGACATGGACTTGTTAGACAGGGTCCAGAGAAGGGCCATGAAGGTGATCAGAGGCACATAGCACTTACTTGTGGATCTCATCTATTACCCCTGTAGCACTGAGGAATTTTTATTTCATATCTGTTTTTTCTTCAGTTCAAAATGTCTGAAATAATGCAAGGCCAATTTTGAGGCCTATCAATGATATTTTTATAGCATGAAAAGGAGACTATGTAGTTCAGATTGTGTGTTGAAGAAGAACAGATACAGATGACCTAGAAATACCTAAAAATGTAAATCCTAAGCCTAATAAAATAGTGTTATAGGACAAAAAGAAGAAAACTTGCTGCAGTCTTGGTTATTCTACACATTGAGAGGGGTCCAGGAGCGAGTAGTCTCAGAACAACATCTGGATATTGTTTTGGTGAAAGGTATTGGTTTAATTCAAAAGGGAGCTACATAAGTGAACTCAGATTTTGATAGTGTATGCAGTCAAATGCTGAGGCACTGGCCTGAGGTTTAGCCAACAGAAGAGACCATGAGAAAGTGCTGAAAAAGACATGAGGAATGGAAAGAGACAAGCCAGGAAGGAGGAAAAGCCAGTGTAGGCAGGGCAATAAGAAGTGTGAGAAAATGGAGAGAAGGGGGTAATGAAAGGAGGTTGGTCACCTGTAAACAAGCTGTTTGTCAGCATGCTACTCTGACTGAGCCTTAGGCCTGACCAACGGAGTTTGGCCTATCTTTTTATGAAACTGTGTTTCTAAATATTTTCTGTTTGACCTTACTCTTTGTTTTCTCTCTGAGTGTAATTTGTTAGTGCATTTCAAGCTGGGATACCAGTTAAGGAGATTTGCATCTGCACATACCCAAGATCTGAGACACTGACCAAGGAAAGGGCCCCAGGTCTGGCTTTGGGTATTAGATGAGCTTATGCTAATGCTCAACTAAAGCGGGAAGGAGAAACCTCTGGGCCTCAGAAGTCCACTGGATTCAGCTTCTAACTTACATGTTTATGCAGTGAAGTTGCTTCAGAGTCAAGACCCAGGAGTGAACAGGTTGAACTGAGTAATTTGACATTTTAGGTATATCTGTTGTGGCAATAAAGCTGCTGATTAAAACCTGACTCTCAGCTGACCATCTAGGAGCTCAGAAAAAGTGCCTACACACCCCCTCCATTACAGCACACATGTTCCAGAAAATAATGGTACCATATTTTACAGTCACGCATCTACTTGTTTCTCCAGAAAAAGGAGCAGTTAAAATGTGATGTGAGTTTCCTAAGGAGAAAATAACCAGATGAAGAAAGCAGCTCATGCTCCTTGAAATAAAAATATGCCACATCTTGTATAAATCCTTCTCAATAATTTACCATAGTGCTATCACATTTGAAAACCCTAATAATAAATTAATGATCTTTAAGATGCAAATCAGTGATGCATTCAAGGACTGGTTTTGACTGAAGGATGTCTTCAGTAGTCCACTGCTAGATTGCCCTGTGGGAACTGATCTCTATGAGTGTTCCTAAATCACTTGTGTTGGTTACATTTTAGTTCTTCAGGGTTAAGATTTTTTGCTGGCATTTTCTGTTTTCAAGCCTGTATCATAAATCCTGTTGAATTCAGCTCCACAAGAAGCAGCCTGCTTGCTCAGCAGGCTACAACAGCATGTTCTTTTTATCTGTCCAGGGAGTTTGATTTTGACTCTTCTGTATTTTGAGGGAAGAACCATGGCACTATTAATTTGAATAAAAAAAAAAGCTTTAATGAAAATCTTTTACTTTAAGCTTTCACTCACTCTACAAAATTGTATTTCTGCTCTGTTCCATCTTCCTTGTTTTTTAGTGATGTGATCTAAGATCCAATGAATATTGCAAATGCAGTCTGTTAATTTAAATGAACTTTTGGTCTAGTTTTGAGAATCAGAACATATCTATAGTGAAATACGCCCTTTTTGTTTTAACAGAACAGCAAATGTGGCCTAAATTTCTATTATAATTTTCATCTTGTGTATCATAAAGTTTTAGTACATTTATTTTTTTCTGAATGGATATAAAACCAAAAATAAATTATCTTTGAAAATTATAGTGAAAAGTTTCCTTCTACTCATTTTGTTCAAAATATGTTTATAGTTAGTGTGCATAGCACCCTATATAATGAGTAGACCAAAATCAAATCAGTTTGAAGTTTCTGAAAGGAAAAAGTATTAACTTGTTATCATGTTGGAATGAGTGAAAATCACACTTTTCTTATTCCTTTCTAAATCAAATATTCTTATATCCGATGCATTGCTTTTCTGATCAGAAGGGTGATCATTGATGAATTGTATTGTCAACTGTATGTTTGCTGGCTTAAGAGAATCAGTTAGAATATTTTTAAATATCTCAACTGTTATTTTGAAATTAAAAATCTCTTTCTTCTTGCACTAGCTGGTAGTTGATAGAGGATTAAATATTGTAAAATGTAATTGTAAAAAACAGAGCAGATATTGTAATATATATTTAATTTCAAAACAAAAGAGAACAAAACAAAACAGATTTTTGAAAGTAATAACTTTTTTTGTTTTTATAAAAACCTATAGGTTTTAAGCAAAAAGAGGACAACATTTACTGTAGAAGACTGTTTCGTTGCAGTGTTTGCCCTCTAGGTCTTCTCATAAATTACATCTCCTGACATCTTCTTCAGGCAAGCCAAATATGTTCCTAGGTCTTGACGAAGATTAAATCAAAATGACTAACACATCCTTCTTTAACAAAGCCCTAAACATAAATCAAAGTACAAGAAAATTATGACTACAGGACAGAAAACAATAGGTTTACAATGGAATTGCCATAGAATTTCATTTATTTTGGGGACTGATTAGATGTTAGTACTCACATCTTGACTAAATAACATGACATGCCTTATTTATCTGCTTTTCATTGTTCCATTAAAATAAATTGCTACAAAGACCTCTACCTAGAAAGGTCATGTACTATAACCCTTTAATTTCCCTAAAATCTTACTGTAGTCTCCTAGTTCTGATTAGCCCATTCCTACAAATTTCTGTCGTTTTAAATGATAAATCTATCAACTCTGTATGAAAATAAGACAATCTCATGCTTCTCTCTCCTGTATTCTCACAATGGTGAATATGAGAGAAGTATAAATTTACTGAAGATTTAGGCATGAGACTTACTGTTTCATTGGGCCACACTCCTGCAGCATTATTGCTAAATTCAATTATGGAACTAGGATTTTGTCATTACTAGTAAAAAACATCAGGTGCCATGTTGGCTACATAGAACTAGGTCTCAGGACTTCTCAGGGCTTGAATCAGTTTTAGTTAGTTTTAAACTGCTTCAACAACTGTAGTGGTCAAGTTGCCTGATGCATTGTAGCTTCAGCTTGGTGAATGACACATGGAATATGGGTCTGACAAAACTGGGTTGCCGTTGTGTAAGAAATAATAAACCTCTGTGTCAAATGAGGTTGGAGACGACTGTTGTGCAAATTTCAGACATGGGTTGGGAAGCAAGCAGAAGTATGTAGTAGGAGGGCCCTGGTTTGAGTTAAGACTAAAGAGGAAGAAGCCACCACCATCATCAGCATACTGTCAGAAAATACCCTGTATTGCTAATGTCTTGTCACAATTTCCCATCCCTCTTTTTCTTTACAAAGACTGACAAGTATCAACCTTACATACCAGTGTACACAGTTTTAACACCCTTGCTTAACAGTTCTGTATGTAATATTAATGGTATTTTTCAGTATTAATTAAATAATTTGAAATATTAGACTTTTTAAACTACAACTGGACTAACAATTAATTCTTAGCTCCATAAGCAGTATGTTTCATTTTTCTCGTAGCAAGATTTTGCATGTAACGGTACTTAAAGGTGAGATTAATAGGAACTTAATTCAATTTCCCACCCTAACCAATAACATAATTTGAGATACCTAAGGAGCTGAGGCATCTGTGAGTGACTGAGCATTACGAGAGGAGAAGCAAGAGATGAGACGGGATACCCCACCATACTTGAAAGAATTCAGACAACCACTTCTAGTCAAGTGAGCCAAACCCTTTCATGAAAGATGTGAGCCCACTTGGGTATTCCCACAGTTGATCTGACACATAGAAATGGTAGGGTCTCACTCGTTCCCTTCCCGTTTCAGTCAGGGTTTCTTGCTCACTGTGTCAGAAAGTTCTGTAAACTGGGGTCATCAGCACTTTCTGGCATATTTTAGAAGCAAGGAATACTTTACATTACTCTGAAGGAATTGAATGTATGTGTCTTGACTGAAATAAAAGAGGCCTGAGTAAAATACTTAAACTTGACATAAAATTTACGTTATCTTGCCTATCCAAATAGTTGAATTCTGTACATAGGTAGATCCTCACCCAATGTCTTGACAGTTGCAGGTTGCCTCCTGAATTGCCTAACTCGGTACATGTCCAGGGTAGGAAGGCTACATACTGGCACCTACAAGGCAGATGGTACATTACCAAATATTGAATAGCCCAACTTCATTTACTGTAATGAACTATTAACCTCAAACTGGTGATACCCATATTTCAGACAAACACCAGTAAATTTCCTTGTTTAGAATTCAAAAAGGCAATGCTAATACTTCCTCAAAACTTAAAGTATAAGAATCCTGAAGTAATACCCCATAGGCAAAGGAGTTAATTATAGGAATATGTGTTGCATAAAATTTTATCTAAGAATAACAAAATACTATTGAACAGAGGGTGTCACAGGGTGGTAGAAAAACACACCCTATCTACCATGACCTCAATACTTATTTTCCCTTGTTAAAATTAATAAATCATGTAGCAAGTCTTAAACAAAATAAAATTATTTTCCAAGAAATAAAGAAAATAAAAGGTGTATTAGGGCAGCATCTGGTTGACACTTAAGATTTATTATGAGGAATGTGTCTGCTACAGGCATTTAGAACATGTTTTTATTATCATGATTATCAGATCTATATACTGCAAGACACTAATGGAATCCATGTAAAATATTGGCAACTGAGCACATTTCTGTCAGCTTGGGTGAGAGCACACAGTATAGAATTAATCCAAGGGATTTTTTGTTCATGTGCTTGGTTTTTGTGATGCTGAAGTTATCCCTACTATATAAATACAGGATCTGTCATACAATCTGAGTAGAACAGAAAAAAAAAAACTGTTCTTGCAAAGTTAACTTGTCAAAATTTGAGCAGACCTGAATCTGGAGAGTGAGTTTGTACTAAATCTGGGAAATGCATCTTGTGGCCTTGGCTTATAAAGTCTTACGCCAGCAATGCTAGAGTGTGTTAGTGAACTGTGAATGTAGGATGTTTTTGCACAGCCAATCATCCTTTGAAAATGCAGATGATATCTGACTCTTTTTGATCAGTATGAGTAATTAAGTTTTGGAAGGAGTTATGGTTTACAGGTACAGATTGCTAAAGGTGTTCCGAGGATTGTGGCTTTCCATCCATTGACTCCCTAGCTCCTCCTTTAGCCTTTCCACTGCCACAAATCTTCCAACAGTATCCAATTCATTGTATTCCATCCCACCCCACCCCATCTTTATAATTATACATCTGATCTTGGTTTCCAGATTGATAGCAACAACGAACTTCGTATGAAAACTCAATGACAGGTGACACCACAAACTAGACACATTACATTTTGAATAGGTTATATGAGAACAAAACCAATATGAGATAAATCTCTTCATTGTGAAAGACATATGAGAGCCTTCATTCAGAATGGACCTAACAGTCAGTTTTCCTTGTATCAGATCAACTATGTCACCTTTAATCAGTTGATAAACTGTGAGCAAAACTGGGTAGTGGCTTGGTGCTTCACATAACTAACTTCTCAGGTCTACTATACCTAGCTAGATCTCTGTTAGAATTCTATGATAAACAATTACTATGAAAACAACAAAGCTAACTATGACTGACTCAGAAGGACAGAGATGACTTGGTTGGGATGAGATTTTTAAAACATTAGAACAATGTCAATAGAATAAAGTAAACGTATTTTAATTAAACATTGCTGTGTGACATTAATTTGGTAAAAGAAAACTGACTTTTGAAATCTGTTATTATGATGCTTCTTGCAAGATGAAATGTTATAATTCAATTGAAAAATGGGAGATATTGATTGGACAGAGTGAATAAATGAAAGTTGACGAGAGTATGCATCATGTTAACTGCTGCTGTGTAACTAGGGTTAGATAAATCGTTATTTTTAAGCAGTAAATGTGATACATTATACTTCATTTTTGTCATTAATGAATTTTATGAAGAATTTTCACCCACTTCTTGTGTAGTGTTTTGAGAGGTCATTTGCTACTATAAACCATGTTTCTTGTTACTCAAAATATTGTTTATAATAAAATTGAGTTGATAATGCAAATGAAAGGGTTTATTTTCAGATCAGTTACAGAATAATTGTTTGTTCTGTGTTCTCGTAGTCTGCTCAGTATTTCCTCTCTCCTGTTGGAGTTTAGTTTTGAAACTCAGTATTTATGAGAAACCAAAACGTATTTATTCAGAAAAACGATCTGGCTACTTGGAAATGTTACATCTTCCTTAATTGTTTTATTAATTGTTTTTAATTGTTTTATTATGTGACCTGTTTCTAATGATTTCAGAAATGTATACTTTTTGAACTTTGCTTATAAAGTAATGTAAAATTAAAGGAAATGACAGTATTAAGTATTTATGTGTTGTTATTGTGATCAAATTATTAATTTAATAATTATCTGGGAAGTTAATCCCGGATTTTTACTTAGAAAGTTTTAACTGAAGACATTTTTTATTTCTTAAAACATTTTTGTAATTTATTGAGGATTTTTTTAATATTATAAGAGTTCTGACATTGAAATATAACACGTTCTGAAGGAAATACGCAGCTTTGCAGTAATATCATAAATTTTTCATAGGCTTTTTCCTGTGCAGCGAATTCATCTGCAGGTATGCATCACTATGCTGCTTCATCACAGTGGTTGTACCTATGCCACCCTATTAGGGGGATGCAGGAGGAGTTCTAAGGCTCCCAAGCTGACCCTCGTGCCAGAGAATTACCTACAAATGATACAGTGTTGGTACAACTGGAGGACTACAGAAGCTGTCTGGGGTCAAAGCCTCATCCAACCTGTCCTTGAACTCTTCCAATGATAAGGCATCCACGCTTCTCTGGTTAATATTTTCCAGTGCCTCACCACCCACATCTTAAAAAATATCTTCCTTGTATCCTAGTTAAACCTACCCTCTTTCAGTTTAAAATCCTTACCCCTTGTCCTGTCACTACAGACCCTGGTAAAAAGTCTTTCTCTGTCTTTCATATAAGCCCCTTAAAGTATAAGAAAGCAGCGATTGGGCCTTTCCAGATCCTTCTCTTCTCCAGGTTAGACAACCCCAACTCTATCAGCCTTTCTTCATAGAAGAGGTGTTCCAGCCTTCTGATAATTTTTGTGGCCCTCATCTGGACCCTCTCCAACAGGTCAAGGTCCTTCTTATGTTGGGGACCCCAGAACCGGTTGCAGTACTCCAGGTGAGGCTTATGAGAGCCTAGCAGAGGAAGAGAATTAGAATTGCCTCCCTTGACCTCTTGGCCATGCTTCTTTTTCTGCAGCCAAGGATACAATTTGATTTCCAGGTTGTAAGCACACACTGCTGTCTCATGTCCAATTTTTCATCCAACAGTATCCCTAAATCCTTCTCTGTGTGCCTGCTCTTAATCCATTCATCCCTCAGTCTGTTTTGATACTGGTGATTGCCCTGATCCAGGTGCCAAACCTGGCACTTGGTCTTGTTAAACTTCATGAGGTTCATATAGGCCCACTCTTCAAGGCTGTCAAGGTCCCTCTGCATGGCACCTCTTTCCTCAAGCATAGCAACTGCACCACTAAGCTAGATGTCATCTGCA
This sequence comes from Pampusana beccarii, assembly GCA_013399365.1. Taxonomy (NCBI): domain Eukaryota; kingdom Metazoa; phylum Chordata; class Aves; order Columbiformes; family Columbidae; genus Pampusana; species Pampusana beccarii. Next base: position 213,604 of record VWYH01003318.1, on the reverse strand, counting down.
AACTTTCTGAGGGTGTACTCAATCCCACTATGTATAACATGTTATTAATAAAGATATGGAACATTACCAGGCCCAATACAGACTCCTCAACCACTTGTTACTCATTCACACTTGGATATTGAGCCATTGGCTGCAATTTTTTGGATCCAGCTGCCTACTTTTCAAACCTAGAATTTACCACATTTCTCACATAAAAAATAAATGAAAAATGCATATTCCCCAGGTACTATTAAAATACAATTAATAACCAAAAATGGAATGTCTATTCTATGGAAAATTATTTAACATAGTAAATGAAACTATCAACCTGAAAATTCTAAATGTTTGTTTTCTTGCAGCACATTTTTTTTACTTCATAATGTGTAATCACACTCATGTCAAGCAGTTGTTAAATGCCTGACATCAGAAAACCACATTGTCTTTAACAGTTGCTTCTCACTCTTCTGGTTAATTCACAACTTTAGTACATATTACTCCTTCATTTCACTTATAGTAGTTACGATTTTGTGATAGGGGCAGCTGCTTGTAAAAGGGATTTTTTATCTCATGAAGTATATATTTATTCTAAGAACTGAGAACTGCAAATGCAACAGAACAGCTTTGATTCCAGATGTCTGAACTAACAACTTAAAGCAGTTTCTGTATTGAAAAGTCCATGTGTTTGCCAAATATGTTCACAAAATGATGAGTGGGCAATCAAGCTTTTGGAAGTTACTACACCAAAGTCTTTATTACTGAAATTTCAGCACGTAAGTATTCTAGCACAAGACAAACAGGTAACAGCCAATGAGCACACTGAGATCAGATGGATGAGAGGGAAGTCCAGGTAAGTTCCACTTTATCTAAGATAATTATTTTAAAAGTTATTTATCTAGTTTTAACAATTCATCTAAGCAACCTTCATAGCCAAAGCAAAGGATAAGTAGCTTAAATGATGATATATCATACCCCAAACTATGTGTCTGAGATAAACGATCTGGTCTGGGAGCTGCGTAGGAAGTAAGGAGGTAGTTCTGCAACTTTTTTTCTTTCCCCGTGCCTCCAAACTTTCCCTCTTTTCCACGCAACTCTATGATTTCCTGTGACACAATCCTATTTCTTTTCTTTATAGAGAAAGGTAGGTCTCATTTGATACTGCTAAGTTTTTTGTTTGTTTGCCTGCTTTTGCTCTTTAGCTGGTATTCTGCTGCGTTAGTGATTTCTACACTGAGGCCTGAAAAATACTAGAGCCAGCAAAAGACAAGCAGTGAAAATGTACAGCAGAAATCAGGGGAATGTAATGGAGACGAAGGGGCTATCACATTTCAGCTATTTTGAATACTTTTTGCTATAGCTGAAGATAGATAAATTTTTACACACTTGTATCATTATGGTTGCTTATATTTTATATTCTGACAGTTATAGATTATCATAATTAAAAAGTTACAGTGAGGAAAAAGAAAGTAAAATTATGTAGTTAACTTCACTAGAGTTTAAGGTAAACCTGCATTTCAGCTCACTGTGGATACAGAGAAATTTTACACTACTAAAGATCTAAAGCTTATGACCTTGAGGTTATGGTGTGTATACTGAATGCAGTCCTGATAAAAAATACCCGTATTTGATAGACATTTGCCTTAGCTGTAAAAAAGATATGAAATTACACTTAACACTTCTATAAAATAGGATGTAACTTGTCTTGAATGTGTACATGTATTGTAGTTTAGCAGGAAGCTAAACACTACACAGCCATTTTCTCATTGCCCCCCAGTGGGATGGGGGAGAGAACTGGAAAAAAGTTAACACTCATGGGCTGAGATAAAGAAAGTTTAATAGGACAGAAAAAGAAGGGAAATGTTAATAATAATAGAATGCAGTAGCAATGCACAACACAGTTGCTCACTACCCAGCCAGTCTCCAAGCAGTGGCTGCCACCCCACAGCGAATTACCCCCAGTTTTATAGGCTGAACATAATGTCATATGGTCTGGAGTATCCTTTTGGCCAGTTTGGATCATCTGTCATGGCTGTGTCTGCTCCCAGCTTCTTGTGTACCCCCAGCCTACTCACTGGCAGGGCAGTTTGAGAAGCTAAAAATTCCTTGACTTAGTGTAAGCACTGCTCAGTAACAACTAAAACATCTGTGTGTTATCAAAAATATTCTATCATAAATCCCAGGTACAATACTATACCAGCTACTAGGAAGAAAATTATCCCAGCTGAAACCAGGACAACGTGCAAGTGTTTTTGAAGTTAATTTTTAAAATGCCTTCACAAACCCTTACTACTATTTTATTATTTGGTAGTTGTTACAAAGGGAAAAAAAAATAAAAAAATGAAAGAGCAACAACAAAAAACCCTAAAACCAAACAAATAAACAAAAGGCAAACCAAACAAAAACAAAAAAAAAACCATGGATATTGAGTAGATCATGAAGCACCCTGGAAAGTTAAAACTTGTGTTTACTATGACACCTATGTCTTCCTCTCTTTAAGGGGAGGTGGATTTTCATTTGCCAGTAATGTCAGCCGTGACTGGACTAGACATTTAGACCCACACATCCAGAGGAGTAGACAGAATTAAGCACACCCACTTTGTTACTGCATTGTAATTACTGCTTAAGAGCATTTCATGTCAAGCCAAAACTTTGTGTTTCTTGAATTAATGTGCTTGTCAGAATGTTTTATATTGAAAAAGTTTTCTATTAAGGTTCCAATAGAGTTGACATAGAGCTGATAATAAGTGAGGTCTTTTTCTTTCATTAATTTTGCCCAGTTTGCTCCCATTTTATTAAAAATGTAGGCATTCTGCGGTACAGACAGAGCATTACAAATATATTAAGTATTAACCAAATAGGTGCATAAATGGAGGCTGTAGAAGTTAAAATCAAGAAAGCTGTGAAGTAATGATCTTGTTGTGAAATGGCTTGCCTAAAGCATACCTTTCCTTCAGCAGCTAAATGTAAGGAAAGGCTTCTTAGGATAATAAATTGTTTAACAACTTTTGAGAGCAAGAGCTGTCTTTTCATATGGCACCAGCAGAATCTTTATTTAGCATCTAGCATTATTGTAATGTAAAGTAAAGAAGAAAAAAGCAAAGCTAACCAAGCCAAACCAACCAAACAGTAAACCAACCAAACAACCAAAACCCATCAACTTTCCTAAACTATGCAGAGCTGAATTACCTCCTGAGTGACAGAGAGAACAAACACCTTATACTAATTCTCAGCACACCAATTATCTTTTTGATCCGAGAAGAGTCTGTCTTGATTTTAAAATCATCACATATTTTTGCGGAAGATAAAGACATTGAAATTGATATAATAGGTGATCTCACAGGCAGTACAGCAGTGAGTAATATTTATTTAAATATCCCTGCAGGACTTTCAAGTAATTTATTTTGCTGTGGATATAATATGAAAATGGGGTTAAAATAAGAGCTTATTTCTCTTTCCAAAACTCAGAACATTCTTTTTTTTTCGAGTATATATGAAGCTTTCCCTAGAATTAGGCTTTTGATTACAGAATTTGCAAATCATTGAGTTCATTACTATGTAAGGATGTCAATTCATAATGCTGGTCGGAGAGGATACCAATACCCTCATGTATTTGGAATCATTACTTCAATTAGACCAGTTAAATTAGACCAGCTTTTATGTAATTTAATGTGCAAAAATAATTCTGCATTTGGTAGCATGTACACATCAGTCAGTTTAAAAAAATATAGCAGAGAATTTGTTTAAAACTAAATCAATCATACAGTTTTGCTCTTTTTATTAATGCCCTGATATTAAGTTTACAGACTTATGAGACTTGAGTTCAAATGGCTAATGACAGAATATAAATACCATCATGAAAATTAAAGTATACTATACTGTTGATTAAAAAGGATGAAAGGTTTGCCTATCTTACCATTTCTCATACACAGATCTCAGTCAAATACAACCAACCGAAGATCTGTCCACATCTCAGCCAACGTTTAATCAGAAAAACTTGGAAGATACAGGTTTACTATGAGATAGTCTGCATAACTCAACAGTCAATGTGAGATCCCTCTAACTTCTCTATCTAACTAAAAGCTTGCTGCCTCGTCTGAGCTGATCATATACACTACACCATTTGCTATGGATTGCTCCAGAGACAATTATCACACGTATTTTGCAAACTGACTTCAGAATGGACTGAATTGATCTATTGAATGTCCTGTGTATCTCCACGGAGTACAGAGTGAATATGTGTGATAAGCTTAGACTAGAGAACTGGCTTTCAAAGAGTTTAAAAATACAAGCTAAAGCCTTTCCAAGTGTCTAGGTATCACAGCAATAGACAATGTGTCTATTGTCATGGCAATACATAAGATTTGAGATTTGGACACTCGTATCTTCTCTTTGAATTTGGTGGGCAGCAGTGCAACAGCTAAGCTTAACTGTAATCAGAAATGCTTGCAAATACAGAAAATTAACATTCAGTAAAAAAGTCTGGAAAGTAACTGGCATTAAGGTCCAAACTGTTCCAAGGAGTTTCATAGAATGAGAACACAGAGCTGAAAGGGACCATTAGCTTTAAGTTCAGTCTTCTGCTGTTGCAGGTAACATCCTCTAAATATGTCATTGTGATGGTCTGACCTTGGCTGGACACCAGATGCCCACCAAGCTGCTCTATCATTCCCCTTCTCTGCAGGATGTGAGGAGAAATTAAAACGAATGGGTTGAGTTAAAGCTAGTTTAATAAAGCAAAAACAAAGGCCATGTGTGGAATTAAAGGAAAGCATAAGATTTATTCTCTACTTCCCATCAGCAGGCAATGTCCAGCCACTGCCCGGGAAGTAGGGCTTCAGTATGTGTAGCAGTTGCTCCAGAAGACAAACATAATAAACAACAAATGCCTCCCCTTCCTCCTCCTGTCTCTTAGCTTTAATTGCTGAGTAGACTTCATATGGTACAGAACGTCCCTTTGGTCAGTTTGAGTTAGCTGTCCTGGCTATGACCCTAGCAAAATCTTGACACCACAAGCCTACTGGGTGGCAGAGAGGTAGAATGTTCACAGTATCACACAGTTATCACAGTACGCTAGGGATTGGAAGGGACCTCAAAAGATCATCTAGTCCAAACCCCCGACAGGAGCAGGAACACCTAGATGAGGTTACACAGGAAGGCGTCCAGGCGAGTTTCGAATGTCTCCAGTGAAGTCCTTTTCAAGTCCTTCTAAAATAAAATAATTTATAAACCTATATGCGTGTGTCTGTGTATTTTAACTATGAAGGGAAAACCCACAGTGAAACAGTTTTACAGGTCATAGGAGTTTCACAAAAATGGGAGAAAACAGGAGAATCAACAATTGCTTGTACTTCTTTGTTAGGAAGATCCTGTCTTAGTAAATCTTACCCTAATCCCAAGTTTCAGATGCTACAAAGAAAGAAAACTAGATGATGAAATTTTGATCTTCTCACTGAGAATTCAGTACTACTGAATTGATCTATATATCCTATTGACATTGCTTCTAAACAACAAGAGAAAAAAAAAAAAAAAAAGAATACCTAGGTGAGAAGCTACAATAGGGGAATAAAGAACAGAAGAAGAGAATCAGTCTTAAATTTTAGAGGTGACCAGAGAAAATTCTAGTACATTGGATTCTATCACTCACCTTATCTATTATTTTTTTTTTTCTACAATTATGAAGAAAAAAAGTCCCACAATTATGTTCTCTGTTTTAGAACATTTCATGTATCACTAAAATGATTAAGAATAAATGTTACAGTAGTCACAGCTTCAATCCTGGTTTGCTTTTGTCTGCGTATGCATTGTAGGGAATATTTCTTAGAGTCTTTTCTTCATAAAACTTACAATTTCAACAAATTAACTTCCTACCAGAGCCCATAAAGTGTGCCTTTATATCTTTAATGTCCCAAACTCAGGTCCTGAGTAGTTCCTCCCAGGATTTACTTGTTGGATTTCATAGATAGAAGAGACAAGGGTCTATAAGGAGCCTACTCAATGGAACTGCTGAAGGCCTATGAGGATGGTAATTTCTAGTTACTGTGTTAGAATTCCCCTTGCTTATTCCTCTAAGTATGTTAAATATGGCTAAATACAAATGCGGTTTTAGTTGGTTGTAGAGTCTCCATCCTTGGAGGTACTCAACACTCAAGTAGACACAATCCTGAGCAACCTGATGTAGCTGGTCAGAAGTGGGACCAAAAGATCTCAGAGTTCTCTTCGTACTCAACCTTTTCATGACTCTGTGATTCGATATTTACCTGTGTAATTGTTTCCCACTTAAAGAAACTAGTGCAACTGAAAAATTTATGAACTGAAATCTTGGACCATATTAGACTGATCAAGAGGGCTCATTCCTCATGTTTATCCCCCCAAATCTGTCAAACATCTGCTCCCTAATGATTATACTTCTTTGGATTCTACCTCTGACTTTGCAATGAATAGAAATAGCTAATCAGAACATGTTTGCAAGATGAGGCCTATTTATTGACATCAGAATCAGTGGCATTAATTATTTTTATCCATATCTTTCAGGAATTGCAATGATAAAATTCACCGAACCACCTAGACTACTTTCGGGGGGTTGCAGTGGGGTGTTGCTTTTTCTATATATATCTCTATATACAAACACACAAATTTATTCCTTATGGCATAAGAAATCAAATGGCTGTTGCAGCATAACATGTTCCATCATGTTTGATCTGGACAACTTTCATATGCTATAACAAAATAATTTAAAAATAAAAAATGTCATTGCCCCTAAAGAATGAGCAGCAATTTTCTGCTCTGGTATGCTAATGTAGTCACTTTATTATTAATTTGGGTCACTTCCTCAGTCGTACATTATCCTTTAGTTCATTGGCTACTATACAAGCATACAAGCTGCTCCTGAACTCCTAATATTAAAAGTATGTTTTTTGCAAAAGTGAAGCTACTGACATTATAATATGTGCCTTTGATTATCTCTTTTTCTTCAGCACTTCACTTACAACTGAGACGATATTCAGCATATTTCTGTATATAATTATACAGACAGACAAGTCAAGGATCGCACTGTACTTCTGTTCTATAGTTCTACATAATTGCTTTCAATCTAAGAATGCTGAAGGCCAATTAAAATGGACAGTTACTGAGGTTTTATTAGTTCAGTTACAGCTATGTAAGCTTTGAAATTTCCAGACTCTTGAATAACTCAGTATGCCTGAAGGTATGTTTAGAAACTTCCATGTACCTTGACTTGTCTCTGGTAAAATAAACAATTTTATTTTAATTACATAATTAAGGGAACAATGACTATGCCAAGAACTGCTGAGAAGACCAGCAAAAGAAGAGTATATAGCAGCTATTTTTTTTTTTCCAGCACACTAAGGCAGGGTTTCAAAAGTATCTATACATTGTAGGGAAAAAAAAAAAATAAAACGAATGAATGTGCTTGACTAAAGTGGTATTCAAGAACAGAAAGTGAAAGTTAGGTACCTGTACATCGCAGATATGTCACTTTTCAAAAACTGACTCCTCCAGGCAAGTACATATCTGTTTCCACAATCTGTGTAGTTCAGCATTTACTTTATCTCTAAATCCTAAGAGAGTTCCTAAATTAGGAACTTTGCTACTCATCTCCTTGAGAAGTCAGTCCAGCAGGATTTTAGAGATTTATATGTCTTCCTCAAGATAAACTTTTATGCAGCTCACCTGCTACTTTGTCCTATCTGCAGCTGGTAGACTTTTAAGCTTTTTTAGTTGAAAAGACAGACAAATGGCACTGGTTTCCTCTGTGCCTTCCTCTAGAAATTATGTTCTTCCTTCTCACTCCTTGCTCCAGCTTACATGTATTAATACCTTTAACCTTTAATTAAATGCTAAGATGGTTTTGTAAATGGTTAAGTGTTCACAAAATAATATTTTACATTACACCTATTGTTTGCTTTAGAGGTCAATCTGGAATGAAGAGAAGCAGCAATCTATAATATATAGGGAAGGAAATCTCCATAGACAGAGTGGCATTTGCTTGAAGAGCAAAATGCTTGTGCATTTACTTATGCTTTTTCATTACAATGAATATTCCAATAACACCAACAGGTTTGAATTCCTACAGACTTTTATCAGTTTGAATTAGAAGAAGGTAACTTGTGATACACAGAAAATTCAGATCACCCAGGTGATACGTATTTTAAAAAAAATAATTTGTAAACAAATCTACTTTCCTGCAGTCTGTACACAAGGGCAGGTTTGGTTTCTGATCTTCTTGTTTGCAACGAACTCCATTCAGCTCTCTGAAGGTCCTCAGGGCATGTCATTGTGTCTCCACCACATCTCTAGGCTAGTATTGAATCTCTGAGTCTCTGCTGAGACACGATACTTGCAGTTTCTCTCATTCCTGTGTGAACCACCCGCACACAGATGAACATCCAGCTGAACAAGCTTGTACCCCTCTGTTTCATTTGTTGCAGATGGGAAAAAAATAAAAACACTAACATTATAATGTATTACATAAAGAGTTCCCTATTCATTCCCACCTTCAAAAACACAATTTTGAGAAGTCTTGTTTGTGCACAAGGTGTTAGAACAAACAAACTAATAAGATTTTAGGGTTTCCACAGAGGGAAGTTTTTCCTGTCCTTTACTGTTCATTCTGTTATACAAATCAAAACCAGGTATTATCCACAACCGTTCTTTTTTTCTCTCTAAAGAAACAGCTTGATCAGCATATTTATAATTCAAACATCTGCTATAATAAAATGTTCTTGATATAAATTTTTTTGCTGTATTATTTGTTTATAGACTGTGTAGAGATTATTCTTGATTTTAGAGAACAAATTTGATAATCAAAAGTAAAAGTAGCTAACCGGCATGTTCTCCTGATACTTTCCTGTGCCATCTACTCTAGCTGAACCTGCTTTAGCAGGTGGGTTGGACTAGATGATCTCCAGAGGTCCCTTCCAACCCCAACCGTTCTGTGATTCTGTATGTCTTGGAATTTACCCTTTCATTTAGTTGCTGTTGTATTTTAAATAGATTTTTTTGTCTTCCTGAAATTGTCTTTATATATTTATTTGACATTACGTTGTCTTACATATTTACACAGAAGGATTTTGCAAGCTGTAAAACTACGGGGAAAAAGAATAAAAAAGGATGAGCTGTTTTGTTAGTTGATTTGTTTGTTTGCTTTTGTTTTGTTTTCATGACCAGAACTGGCATAATGACTTTGGGTAAAAACAGTGGCAGTGTCTAGATATCTATTTTGATTTTCACAAAAATTAATTGCCTTATTCCTTTTCTTCTAATCAAAAGTTGGAAAAGCTATATGAAACATCTATCCTTTCTGCTGAAAAATTACTATTGACAAGAATGTCATTGTCATTTTTCTTATGTTTTCTCAGAATTCTGATGTTACAAAATAGGACCAATTTTGAGGTAATTTCCTGTTCAGCAACTTAGAACATACAAAACAAGAGGAATTTAAAAAATTAATTTATTAAATACATTTGTCCTTATTACTGAAATTGGAAACCTTTTATCTTAAACTTATTTGACTGGATTTAGCTAAGGATTTTGAAAAATCAATTTAAATATTTCTCCCTCTCTCCCTCTCTCTCTCTCTCATTGTCTTTGTCATGTGAAGATCGGTGAATGGTGAACTGCAACTGTCACAGATCTGTCAAAATTAACTAAGTCAGAACAAACTGGTCAGATACTTATTACTAATATTCTCATAGTAAATTCAAAGAGAAACCAAAATTAGATTACATGCCTTGATCAAATTCAGTGAACCTGAAGGAATGATTAACTTTCTTCTAATATTATCCTTTTTTTCAGCCATAGCATCAGCTAAGGAACATTGTATCTTATGAAGTTTTGTCAAGGAAGGGCAGGAAAAGTTTAAATGATAGAGTTTTCCCATCAGGCCAGAGTCCAAGTCTAGCTCTTAGGTCTTGGCAAGGACAGGATTACCTGGAGGTAGAGAGAGAAGCCAGAATTCTAAATGCTAGATTTCTGGTCGAATCCTAAAGTATATCACAAGGTCCCTGGAAAATGGAAATGGGAGAACAGAAGATCAGAGTTGTATTAGGCCTGATAAACATCATTCATACTCTGTATATTTCAAGCCAAGGGATTTTTTGCCAAACAATTTCTTTCGTCCTGTGAGATCACAGGGCTCAGTAGTGCTCTATCAGGAAAACAAACAAACAAACAAACAAAATAAACAAAACACACACACACAAAACCAAATAACAACAACAACAACAACAAGAGTTAATAACAAAATGTATCTAGGAATTCAGGCTGCCAAAGCAGGCTCACAGACTCACCATTTTGTGGTCTTCAGTGTGTCATTGGTTCTTCATTTCTTGAGATTTAGAAGTCAGGGTTGTTCACTTTACTTTCTTGGCTCCCAAAAGCAAGTATCTCCTTGACATGTTTGACTTCTTTTTCAGGACTTCCTGCCTCAAAAATTTTCAGGTCTCTCTTCTTGCAGCTTTATTTATAGCTCCTGATCAATAGAGAAGTAGTTTTAGATCTTTGACTAGCAGTTTGGGCTGATGCTTTGTTCAAACACAGTAACAAAATTTCTTAGGTTATTAACAGAGCAGTACAGCTTGCCTAACATTCAAATATATTATTTATAACTGACATACTGACTGTATAAGAAGCCTAGAGAGTGCATCTCCTCCTCCGATGTTCACTGTTCAACCCACAGAATGTTTTCCATCAGTTAAAATAATGTAAGCTTCATAGATATAAGCACCTCAGTGAAATGAACCATTCCAAGAGTCAGGGAGATGTAAAGGCAATTTTCTGTAGCGTGTAAAAGTTAAAGCTTATGTCTTTACGAAAAACAATTTTAATACATTTTAAATCAGCTAAGTCAACCATGTTTTCTGGTGTTACATATACATAAAAAAATATAAGTACAGTCAAAGATATATTTGTTAAAACTGCTGCCAAATTCAAGATGGGAAGACAGTTATAATCAGATCAAATTCGGGATTTGAAGAAGAGATAGACTTTTGCAATTTCCTAGTCCAAATGAATTCTTCTGAAAGTCAGAGTTAGGTTAATAATATGATACAGTGAGATATTATATCACAGCATATTTCTGAAGTCTGGTGATCATATATTTCATAGGATGTGATTTTGACATTAGCTTTCTCTGTTTTGTTTTATTTTATTTTATTTTAGTTTAGTTTAGTTTAGTTTAGTTTAGTTTAGTTTAGTTTAGTTTAGTTTATTTTATTAAGAGAAGTCTTGCTTCTTTTACAATTATAATTAAATTACACCAAATTTCTAGGTGATTTTAAAAAAATAATATTAGTATCTATACTGTAGAAAAATAGCTCTTACAAGGTGGAAGAGTTGACACAAAAACTGGTTATGTTGCTAAATTTCTTTTTGATTTTGTTCAGATGGTTTAATTCCAAACCACTTTCTGGGATAATGATACTTCCATCTTCACTAGGAGAAAGTAAATAAATTAGAGAGTAGAAAAACTGTTATAAGAAAAGTACTGCAAATATCTTTGAGAAAACTGATGTTGTTTTTATCTAGAGATGACAAATAATATCATTCTAGGTTAATACATTTTAGACTCTTACTCTGTAAAAACTTTTCACATGAAAAATGGACACTATTAAAGATTGCTAGTATGTGAGAAACTCAGGTCAGTGTCTGCTTTTGTTTGATGCATCTCCTAATTGAATCCTCAAATCATTCTGCTCATTCTGAGCTAACTTTGTGCATTTATATTTATGAACAGGTCACCTCATGCTTAAGGGGGGAACAAAAATTACATTCATTTTAAACTTACCTAGCAAATTAACAGGGAAGAGAAAATAAAAGTGCTGGATGAGAGAGGTAAGCAGGGATGGATATGACAGTTCACCATGTTGCATTGTTCCTCCCGTGTCATCTTCAGCATTCCATGTGCATTTACTAGTTATTTATGTTACAACTTCTTCCTTCAAAAGGATTAATTTCATCAGGCACATTACAAAAATGTTTTTTAAAATCTTCTATGAGGACAGTGATCCAACCTACACCTTCTACGCAAGCAAATTAGTTTCTTGTGGTATACAAAGGACCCCATTCACTGGAAGCATCAATACTGTCAATACGAATCAATGAAGCTGAAAATTTTAGCCATTTTGGTTATTTTTGAGTAGTGTACTTTTCATTGCTGTTGGTTCTTAGGGTACAGGACTTCAGCATCTTTTCTTGGATGATTAATATACATATATTCTTTGCCCAAGAAAGAGAAACAGAAGCTATTTGAAACCATTTAAGATGACAGTAGCTAAATACTTTGTTTACTTTCTCAGGTAAGAATTCTGTCAGCTGACTCCACTCAAGATATCTTTCATCACAATAACTTCCCTTTCACATGAACCATAATAATTTTAACAGACTTCAGAAATAAATAAATGGAAACTGTAAAACATTTGCTTTCCTGTGATGAATAAAACAGGAAATGTAACAATTGTTCCGAGCCAAAGAAATATTATTCTCTCTATCCAGCACTTGAGTTCAGAGACCTTTTGATTACATGTGCCCATGTCTCTGAAATTTCATCATGTTGAGGAAAAAAAACAAAACAAATACCCCCAAATCATTCCTGATACAAGTAATCTCATTTGATTTTTCTTTGTTTTATGGTGTCAGAAGTCACACTTTCCTTTCATTTCCCATCCAAAAGAAAGAGATCTCAATATAGCTGCATGTGAACTACTAGTATCTGTGTTTATACAAAGATACAGAGATATTTGCTTTGTAACTCACTCTTTTTAATGACATTTCTCAAGGCTTTTGTTTAAGTTAAAAAGAACAGTCAAAATCATTATAATGAGATGGTAGTCACACAATCCACAAAGAAATTAAAATAAGAAATTGCTGAGTTGTCACACTTGTTATATTATTTGAATGTACCTTAGTCTCAAAAGGGTGGGAGACAGCACTGGTTTACACCTTTGTGTTTAGTGTGATCAAAAAAACTACAAGCCAATTAACGTCTGTTTACCACAAAAAATATTGTTTAAATTACACTGACACAAAATTAATATACCCAGTGATAGATATTCTGTGGTGGGGATGACCCACTCATTTTGTTTTCTTTTTTAGAGGACAGTCAGAGTAGAAAGTGCTTGAGTCCTTTGAAGGAGTCAATAACTATGCTAATTATGGTGATCCAGTCAAGATGGTACCAAAGTTTCCAGACAAGTTCTCACAAAAGAAAAGGTAAGGCTCTAGGAAACAAGTTACAGAAATAAAGGCTGAGGTTTCTTGATGGAAACAACAGTTCAGAGAATCCTTCAGAGATATACATAGATTTTTGAGCCATTTAGAATATTCAGACATTAAAAGGACAAAATTTGCAGTTGATATAAAATTATTCAGGATATTCCAATGACATGCGGAAACAACTTTACAACCTATAAAGTCATAAAACTTTACAACTCGCAAGGTTATAAAGCAGGTATGTTTATTCGACGTCGGACACGTGACCGGTCATCCCTTAATTTCACGTGTAACTTCTAACAATAGAAGGTGTGCTTAAATACAGTAAAGTGTTACATATCCATAGTACCCCCAGGAACGCCTATACATATTCNNNGAGCCCAGACTGCCGAGTCAGTTGAAACCAGTTTGGTGCCCTCCTTTTGCTGAAAATCTTCGTTATCTTGTCTGGGTGCCATAAAACTTATCAGCTGGGCGCCATAAAACTTCTTATCTTTGCATTCAGTGAGAGTCTGTTTTTCCTAACATAACTGGTTACATTAATCACTAGACTAGGCACTCATTATGGGGTTAACTCTTAAAGTGTTACTTGTGAGTTCCCTCTATCACTAAAGTGAAACAAAATGTAACGAAATACGGAAGGATGTAATGATTTTGAATGCTCATGTAACAAAATGAAAGACGAAATTTAATGCTGATAAGCAAAAAAATAGCTAATAGTGAAAAATATAACCCTAACCTACAAGAAAGATTGCAAATTTAGCTGTTATCACTTGGCTTCCATATTAAGAAGTAAGAATTATTGAATAAACTAAAACTCTCAGCTTGAAAGAAGAGCTAAATAAGGTGAGCTATTGCATAGGTCCATAAAATTATGAATACTGAGAAAACAAACAGGGAAGTCGGACTCGAAGTTCTTAAAGGTCTTTTCCAGCATAAAAGATTCTATGATTCACTATTTCTCCTGATGTAAAAACTTCTGATGGTTGTCACATATCTTGCTTGAAATAAATAAAAGGAAACACTTTTTGCACCTTATGATTAAATTGTGGAAGTCTTTTCCATCAGATATTGTAGTACCCCAAAGCACAAAAGTGTTAAAAAAAGAACAGAATAAATTAATGAAGAGTAGATCCATCAATAGTTAATAAGCATAATGGTGTAAGTGAAAACTCCAGTTAGAGAAGTCCCTAACCTGAAAATTGCTGGAAAATCTAAGGATATACTGGAGTGAAAAGAAAATTTTAGTTAGTTAGTTAGTTAGTTAGTTTATTTCTTAGATTAATCCCTCAGCCAATCTTTTTTGCAAGTATCAAACAGGGGGTTGGTTGACTTGCCAGACCTTTGAACTGATTCAGATTAGCTCTTTTTATGTTCTTATGCATAACTGAATATATGATGTTCTTAGCAAATATGTTTGTTTAGTGTTCTTATGACTTTTTAATAATATTTACCCTACACATAGTATTTTTTTCTACATTACTTTATATAACCTTGCATATATATCATAGGTCTAAATACATGGAAACATTGTGTCTTAATTTGTTAGTGCAGCCAATTGAATGAACACTTATAAACAAGTATTATAAATAATGTCTCTTTTCCAGCTATCCAAGTATTCTGAAACAAAACTGAATGTATTTCACACTCACAAGGATGGCTCAAACAGAATTCCTAGTAAATGGTTTCTTCATAAAAACATCAGTAATTGTTTCTTTACTTGTTATTCTGCTGTTCCTAAGTTACCTAAATTACCTACAAGATTGGCTTCATTTTCTTGCATGATTTTACATAAGTTTTCCACATTTCCACATGGCAGCAACCTGAATCTTAGCTGCAATTCCAGGTTTGTGTTTTTTTTGTTTTGTTTTGGTTTGTTTTGTTTTGTTTTTTCACAGCATATGTTGTGGCCTGGGGGAGTACAAGAAACACTGGAAAGGCCTCTTCAGAGCTGGGGTAGCCAGCCACCCCATGGCTCTTTTATGCGTTGTCTTCTAAGCTCCATTTATTGGAGGGGGAAACAAGGTAGAAGTACATCTGACAATTTAATAAACAGTGCAACATTTAGCAGCTTGACCTGCTGTATTTCAGCCAGTTTTGCAATCCATTACCCCCTGCAATACATGCCATTTGTCCCCAGCTACGACTCTGGTGCATCCACAACCCTCAAGTGTTTGGCTGCTGGTGCCCAAGGCTGGCTCTGACATGGGGTAGCTGGGTGACCTGGGACCAGTCTGCAGGGGTGACAAAGAGATGATAAAAGCCTTATTTGGGCCTTCCCCCTCTGCGCTCAGAAGCTGCTTTCAAGCTCAGGCCCTGGCCCTTGGTTCTTGCCTGTGCTGTGTTTCTCTTGAAAGCCAAACAACTCAATGCTTTCCTACAGTTAATAATTAATAGCTTCCACCAAAATAATTCTAAAAGAATCCACATACACAGCAGTATTCTTTGCACAGGTATTTTTATGCTTTTTGTATTCTGTGGGATTTCTCCCACTAACAGCATAGAGAGGAAGAAGCAGCAACAAATATAAAAACGAGTACAATCACTAGACAGACGTGCAAGTCTTAAAGAGTGCAGTTCCTTTATATTCAATACACACTAGCAAATATTAATTTCAGTTTCATATTCATATCAGTTTTAGCATGCATGCTAATTTTCTCAAATGTGCACTAGCAGAGCATGATTTCTTTCTTTTATATGTGAATCACATCCTCCCAAAGTCATCTGTTACCTATAGCAGATGTTACTTGATCCGCAATTTACAGCACTGTATTCTGACCATAACTTTTCATCGATTCAAACACAGTAATTCTACTGTCTGAGAACTGTGATATCCCCATGACCTTTCCATTTTCTGCACTTTATTCCCCATTCACTGATTATTTCCATGCAATTTGGTGTAGTTTAGACTTCATTATTCTACTTGGTAGCTCTACTTCATTACATGTGGTTTTTTCACATATTGAATGGAGATTTCATGTAACTCAGGTTTTGACTGCAGTGTGCAATTTTTTGCTACAGGCTCACTACAGCGTGCATGTATTTGAGAAGATGATTAGAAAAAGCTAATTTTTCCTCATCTCTTGCCCCCAAAACAGAACACATGATTGCAAATGAAAGACTAGAAGGAAGACTCTGGTAATACTTCCAAATATGTCTATTCATTGTTCACATGCAGAGCAAAGCTGAAGGTCCAGGCAGTATCATCTGCCTCCTCATGTTCATGTGAAACAGGCTCATGTTTCTTTCAAAGGAATTGTTGCACAAGTCAGTGTTCAGCAATGCAAGTGAGGTTCAAAATTCTATTGAAAATTTTAAATAAAACATCAGTAAACACTGTATGCGTTACAAATAAATATGAATGACAGAGTAAGGTAAAAATAATGCAATACGCAATTTTAATAAAATTATTCTAAGCATTAGGTATAACTATACCATAAATGTTTCATTCCCTTTCAAAAAAGGCAAACTACTTGAAAATCATTGAAATTACTGCTCTCAACTCACAAAGAAACTTTCAGAATTTCTGCAGTAAGATGCATAGTATGTTACCTCAAAAATTTAAACAGAAGACTGAGCTAGTAAATATGTATTTATAATACGGTCTTGTCAGTCTTGAATTTGGAATGTTTCTTTCATTCCCAACCTTTAAGTGTTTAACAACTGTAATCGTAATTTTGAACTGAGATATGTTTGGGTATACAATGCTTTCCCCTGCATATCCTCTTCCACTCCTTCCTCAAAATAAAATGGAGCTGATGACAACTACTGTTTCCTGAGGTTATACTGTTTAGGAAAGATAAATGAATGATGAAAACTTGAGTCTTTGCTGTCTATCAAATTGGAACTTGGATGAACCTAATCCTAGAAGGAGACAGATCTGGGCTTCCCAGCTGAATGGTACAAGCAGTATATTTTTAAAGTGCACCATAGTAAGCAACATTTACATGAACTGCCTGTTCTGGAAAGAATTTCACTTTCATACAGGCTATAAAAATCGTAAAATTTGATGTGCTCTGTGTTTTTTTGTTTGGTTGGTTTTGTTTTGTGGTTTGTTATTGATGTTGGTGTGGTTTGTTATTGATGTTGGTATGGTTTGGTTTTTTGACTCTTCAGCTTTTTAACTTCCTATTGTCTTTGATGGTTATTAAATGAAAAATGTTTGGATGGGGGATAATTGCTCAGTACTACAGTCATAGTAGAATATATAGCAAGAAAAGTTTGCCTCTAATTTAATATAGAAATTACAGTGAAAAGCCTTTATGCATTGAAATCTTTCAGCATTCAGAAATTTTACTTTTAATTTCTATGTACTGTTGTACATAGACAGTTGCACATAAAGATTTCAATGAAATCTTTCTTCATTCAGTCGCTGCACTGTTGGTGGCAGTTATGTCAAGTGAGACATTTGTTTCACTCAGGTTTAAATTAGATGTCAGGCAGCTAGAATCAATACAGTTACTCTAGCTTAAAATAGAGAAAGATGACAATTCCAGAGATGGTGAGCAGAAGGATCACTTGCTAATGCGAGTGAAAATAAGGGACAGAGTGGAGTTTTTGGAGGGAATTTCTGAACTAGGATAAAGCTTTTCTGGACACTTCATTATACCTAATCTAAAAAAGCCATGAGTCTCAGTCAGCAGATAGAATCCTTGTGATCGTGACGAACAATAAGCAAAATATGGTAAGATGTAGGTAGAAAACTACACAAGTGCTTGCTTTGTTCTTGTGTTACTCACTGAACAGAGGTAAGGAGTGGCAGTGATGCCAGATCAAGACATCCATATTTCTCTTAGGTCACATGATTCCATGGGCAACTAGAGTCATGTAGACAAGGATGCCTTTTTTTTTTTTTTTTTTTTTAATGTTGTGCCATTCAGCCATTAGATTTAAATTCTATTCCCATTTGTATTCATGCATATTCAAAATAAGCATGAGAACTCCATAATGAATTAAATAAATTTCTTCTGGGGAACAGCTGATTTATTGCAGTTGATTTTTCTATATTAATAAGGGAATGGACAACTAGATATTTTAAACATCCAATTTTCATAACACTTATAGGCCATCGAGCAGATGTTTCTAAAACTTTCAAAAATATCTAGAACTACTTGTAAGTGGAGATCAACAATTGACATTAAAGTATCAGATAAATATATATATAAAAAAACATGTCATAGTGTTCCATAATGAAAATATAAGTAGCATTAAATACATGAAAAAAGGAAAATTTTATTATGCTGATTCTTGAAATACAAGCATAATTCACAGAAATGTGTAGAGTGTTTATCAAAAGAGTAAAAAATGGTAATTTCACTGAGAATATGCCATGATACAGTCTATAATAGGGGCACTAGCCATGAAAGACTGAGCTTTCTATATCAATAGGGTAGGTAATGAAAATATGAATTCACTAAGAAGCGTTCTGGTGATTTTCAGTCATTGTAGAATACCAACCCATTCTTTACAAAACAGGTAACTGAAAAATGTACGAAGTGTGTTTATTTGATGAAAAATGCCAACATGCAGGTATATTTTTCACAATGAATGTGAGCAACTATTTCTCTTTTTTTTTTTCTCTCTAAGACAAAACACAAGCTTAAGAAATCCTTAACAGAAGTAATTCCTTTTAAAACAAACTTTTCCCCCTTATTTTCCTTTTTTTTTTTTTTTTTCCTTCTGAAAGTGCTTTGAAATAGCTTTGAAGTTTTTTATGTATTAAACTCACAGGGAAAGTAGCTTCCAGAAAAATAATCTATTTATCTTCTCAAACATGTAAACACTGATTGTAGTCAGTATGAAACGCATTCAGGTACCTAAACCACGTCTTGTTTCTTGACGTTTCATTTAGTAATTTTGCCTTATGCCCATTCAGCAGTAAAAGCTGCCAAACTAATTTGGCAAAATAAACATTTTAAAAGTGAAGTTGCGTAGTTATAAACTTATAAATCTTCAAAACACACTTTTCTATACACATTCATCTTTTCATTTATACTATTACCAATATTAGAACAGCAAAAGGCAGTTGAATATGTTGTTTACAGAAGTCCCATTTTTAGATCAATAAAGTAATTAATAATAGAGCTATAACTTTTTTTGAACAGCAGTCATATTCTTACCATATCTGAGATTCTAACATTTTTGTATGCAGTTCTTCACTAAAAGCAGTTTTAGGGGAAAAAAAAAAAGATATATCTCAGCAAACTAATACTAGTAGCTCATTTAATTTAATTCAGATCTCAGCTTCTTAGACTCTACAATCGTAAAATAGTAAATATGTTAATGCCACTAAATCTGTATACAAAACACAACGTGACAGATTACAGGACAAGTGACATTTGCTTTTGTTTAAATTGAAGATTATATGTAGCCTAAGTTTTTAATATCTAAAAAGTAATTAACTAGTCACTCAATACAATCTTTCATTTGCTAAATATCAACACTGAAAGTGACATAAATTACTTCTGTGGTTAACTTCTTTTACTTTGATTTGAAAAATGACTGTTCAAGCCACAAAAGATGGATCAGAAAGCTTCCTCAGTTCTAGGCTATAACTTTTACAGAAACAGCAGCATTTTTCTGATGCTAAGAGAATCCAGTCTGAGCAGACTGATTGCTTTCCATTTCTAAGGTGAGACTCAACAAGACAAATGTAGATTTTTATAATGCATACATCTATAATTGAGGCTGTTATCTAGTCAATGAAGGAAAATAAACATTTCTACAAAAGTATTCCTATTTTGCACGTCTAAAATATTTCAGGCAAATCCATGTCCTAAAATTCCCTGTTTCTCCACTTCAAATCAAAAAAGGTCCTAAGCATGAATTGCTCAGACATAGACATGCCTCATACATATGCTGTAGATAAAAGTAATCCTCCAAGCCACATCAACAGTTGTTGCTGTTTCAAGGTCTTATCAAGTTAAGGAGGTCCCCAAGAATTATATCCCCAAGAAATCTCTGAAGTAATCGTGCACATCTATTGTATGGAAGAATGCTTAGTAGGAACATCAGAATACACAAATAAATTGTTGTGAATAGCCACAATTTGTAGGAAAAAATTTCTTAGTAAACTACCTCATGTATTTGGGCATTTGTTTACATCAAAGCAGCACTCTCTTCCCTTAGGAGTGAAGAGGTTCTAAGAAAAATTGTCCTTGATGGTTTTATAAATAGAGGAGGATAGTGTCTTATTCCAGAACAATGAAATTATTAAAATATGACTACATAGAAAATTAATGCTGGACAGCACAGCTCATTGATCTAGCAAAACAAACAATTAAGTTCTTCAGTACAAAGCTAAGTACTGACTTACAAAGAAAGCAGAGAAAAAAGAAAGGAGCCCACAGAGCATATCTGATCTCCTGATACTAGAAGCTATGGAGTCACCCTGGGAACTTATACAATGAAGAGCTGCATTGCAGAAACTCAGGTCTAATTATATCTCATTGACTATTCTGTACAACACTTAAACCTTCAGCGAAGAAGCGAAGAAGAGTCCCTTGACATTATTTTCATTGTCCATTCACACTTTCTGAATTCCCAAATACAGCTTTTTTATGTGTGACCTAAGTGTCTAAGCTTCTCTCACAGGCAATGACAGGCAGGATGTAATTTGCTTTCCTAAAACTGGTTATCTATTTAATTTCAAATGTTTTATAATGCCCATCTCAGTCCCAACACTCCTTCAGAAGGGCATATACAACCCATAGAGCTTTTGCCTTATTTGCTTGCTCCTTATAGGAACATCAGATTCTCTAGGACCTCTCAGATTGTACAAGATGTCTGTTATTTGGCAACTTCGCAGAGAATCCGATGTTAATTAACTTTAATGGCAGGTTACACATCTATGCAGGTATGCATCTAAACTGAATCTCACCTCAAGATTTGTCTGAAATTTCTCTCTACTGTTCTTCAAATGTCTTTTGAGTCACACCAGGTGCTTTTGTCTAATAAAATGCTGTCCTATGGTTCTAGGAACAGTTCACATAAAGGAGCGCTCCCAAGAAGTTGTACGCACAAGCACCAGACTTTTCTTTCTCTAACAGACCAGTTTACATTGCATTTTACTGCTGTACTTTTAAATGGCAGCATCCTCACACAGACTCAGACCACACTTCAAAACACGTGATGTATGCCCTTCACTTCATGCAGTTGAAGAACACTGCTCTGAAAGTTATTGCAAAGCCCTCAAATTATTTCAGATAGTTTTAATTCAGGAAAAGAAAATAAATAAAAATTATAATGAAAATTGTTAATTTAGCATTGATTCGCCCACTAGATGAGAAACAAGTCCAAAAACCATCTAATGTGGACAGCTAGCTTGTGCCAGGGGGAGCTGGCCCTCTACTATGGATGTATACCACCTGGTTGAAGAATCTGTCCCTCTATTATTTAGTGCTATAGACCAAGACAAATGGCTTAATATGTCTTACTGGTCAATAAACAATAACCAAGATCAAGTTTCTAGAACTTTAATTCCCTTCACTGATACAAAAATACGGAAATTCATTATTAAGTGATATTAGAATTTTTTTTTTTTTTACTCTCCAGATCTACAGGCAAGGTATGAAGATACTTAATCTGTCTACAACAAACCAAAATATTGCTTGATGTTCCTTGCAAAAGGTTTTCATTCCATTCTTAACAGATTAGAGTAAGTGCAATTAGCATGATTAATACCTCATGCTATTACTCATTGTTTCTTCCACATCTAGTCAGTTAAGGCACGGACAATCTTTTGCAGGGAATGAGATCCACGATGTCCATTGTACTCCAAACCTAAAAAACTCCACTTAAAACACTATGGTATACTTTGCAAGAAAGAAAAGTTGATGGACAGTCTTTATTGACTTCTGATGGGAAATGTCAGTGACTTTGAGGGCCAGGGGCAAGGCGAGGCAAGGCAAGGAAAGGTGAAGCAGAGTAAGGCAAGATTCTGCTGCTCACTCTGAGAAATAAAAAAACAGAGTTTAGTAATATGCTACTGACTGAAAAATCTGACTAAAAATTACTGAATTAAAATAAACAATTTTTGTGTGCTATAGGATTCCTTTGGGATTTAGATAATTTCTTTGGTAAGGTAATATTTCTAGTATTTGTACTGTGTAGTCAACTCTTAAAGAAAAGGGGGTTTTCAAGTTATATTCAACACTCTTTTTCAAGTAGATGTCATTGCCAAGGCAATGCACACTTCATGCACTTCGTCTTTTTCTTAAAAATAAGGTTTGATTGTGATTTGACTTAGTTTGTCATACATCTGACAATGATTTATTTCTCACTGATATCTAGTCCTCATTCTCAAAGCATAAATAATGTGTAAACGTGTGTATATGGGAGTGTGTGTTTTTAAGAAAGTTACCCATTTCTCAGCAGTGAGTTGGAGTTAGTGATTGATATGATAAAAGCTGTTTGACATAGAGATTCTGTGTTGTTACGTTTATGTCATTTCATTACTCACAGCAGTATTTTTTGCAATTACTAACTACATTTAGCTATCAAAAAACTTCACAACTTTTGCTCAAGAGTGGAAGGTATTTTTATTTGTTAGTCTACAAATGAACAAAACCTGAAAGATACTGTGATGTAGTAAACCTAGAAGTATAAAAAAACCTGAAACACTAATTTACCAAAACAAACAATTTTCTTTAAGAAATCTAATTAAAGAATATTATTATATAAATCCTTGCTTAGGAGGAAAATGACTACTTAAAACTCTTTCTTCGAGGTTAAAGAGAAAGACAAGAACTAACCAAAACAGACTTCCAATTTTTCTTTGTTCCATTAATTGCTGGAGTGAGAATAGATTGCTTTTCTTTGGTAAAGAGATCATCAATACAATTTTAGGTGTAAACATACAGAAAAATAAATACAAAATAAACAAAGCAGATTGAAACTAGGGCAAGCTGAGCATTTTAAAAGCAAAACTAAGCTTTTTCTGAGCTACATATCTGATCAAATGTTTCTTGTAGTCTTATAGTATCAGCACTTTACAAGAAATTCAGGACAAATCCCATACTTAGACAAGCTCATATTAATCACTGCCTAAGCGAAACAGCAAATGCTAGTATTTAATTTCGGAAAATGTTTATGAATTATTCACTGATATAACTTTGTCCTTCTTAAGGGCTATCAGTTTAACTTTCTTCCTTCACACTCATAACTGTCTGGAATTACAGATTCTGTTATGATAAAAACACAAACAATTTTTGCAATATAGCAGAGGAAAACTATTATTTTAGTTCACTCATATAACTTCAACAAAAGTTGTACATCCACTAGTCAGGCCAATAAATATTGCTCATCTGTTCTATAAGTATTGCATAAATGTGAATTTATGCACTAATTCAAGAAAAAATGCTATGATCATGTAATCAGTATGCATTTAAGAAATAAAACATCCTTTCTGACAGAACAGTCTTAACGTGCCAGTGCTCATGCTTGAAACTACTGAGACAATTATTGCGAAAGATTTTACATTTTGCAGACTACAAGTCCAAACCTTGCAGATGTTATTTCTACATCCTGCATAAACAGAAAACATCTCAAGCTTATAAGAATTTAAATGTAATCCTTTTATTTTCTTAATGAGTAAAAGAATCCACAGCCAATACATCTCAACATAAGTAGAGTTAAATCAGAAATTAGTTGAATTATATACTTACACACATACACACACACATACACGTGCACACAAATACAATCCTAAACACAAATATAGATATATGTCTCCCCCATTCTGCAATCTGTTTTAACTAGAGTCAGTTTTAATTAAGAAATATAATAAGTTACTAGTTTTTAGTTCCTAACTGGAAAGAAGAACCTGAATGTGCTTGTAGCAGTGCTTTTGCCTCTTGTTGCACAGACAATTTTAGGTTACTTACTTTCTAATAAGATAATCTTCACCTTAAGGGAGATATAACTCATGTTTAAGCCAAGATCAAATAACCATGTGGAGATATTTTCAAAGTCTATTGAGGGCTTTTGTCTTTCCTCCTTTAAAAGCTCCAGCAAGAAAAGCAGAAAGAAGAACCAACCTAGTGTACTAGCAGGATCAATAAATGCCATCAGAATTATTTTCTTTTCAAAATTCACCAGATGCTTATGCCCACATTTTATGGCTAATTAAATCCCTAGTTCAGAGATTGGAACTTTTGTTCTGAATAGGGCCTTCCTCATTCTGAAAGACTGAAGTCATTATCTCTGGACAGAGTGGGAGATAAAGAGCACCGCTGCAAAGAGAAACATGACTACTCAAAGTAGTCTTAACAGCATTTAAGAAAATATTTAAACAAAACAAACAAACAAACAAAAACGCATTTCTAGTATTATCCTGATTGATTTTTAACTGTTTTGTCTACAAAACCGTCATTGATTTCAACTGATAGCAAGGCATGGAGATGTAGAATTGGGTCATTAGAGGCTTTTGTCAGTGCCTAGAGAAAGAGATGATAGCCTGCTGTTCTCTGGTTACCCACTTCGTGTGTTTCTAATGCTTCTGTCATTTCTATTTGCTTGTGATATATTGCATACACCTATGGGGTTGCATAAATAATAATTAGGACATTGTAGGATACCAAGTTTCATGTATGGCTTTCATCTGAGTGACAACCACTTTCTGCTTCGCTACTTTTATTGTCATTATCATCTAATCTCTTTCCAAGCTTCTCCACAGTTAGTGAGCTTAATATAAAAAGTCTTTGAAACAGTTTTAAATTTGCACATCTCACAAAAGAAGACAGGGAGGTCATATTTGCAGCAGGACTTTGTATTGAAAATGTAGAAGTCAGGCAAATTAAGTGCATGAAATCTTAAAATAACAAGTTCTGTATGTATTTGGTAACTTCATTATTAACTCCATAGAGATGCTTAAGTAATGTTCCAGCTGTAGTGTTTATTTCCTTTTCAGAAATTCTGCTCTCTTTGTGACATGGTTGAAAGATAAATACATAAATATAAAAATAAATAAAATGCCTCTAAGGTAAACTGTTCTGAAAGCTTACTGTCATGAAACTAACATGATATGGAAGTTAGAAAAGATATCTCTAGATCCTTTGTTTTCTTTGCTGAAGTGTCTTTTTCCATTCCATCTCTTGGAAGAGTTTCTTCATCTTTCATACTTAGAATTCAAATAGAAATGCTGTAGGAGAAGTTGTTTATTTATCTATTTATTTTAGGTATTGCCTGGTATTCAGTGGTAGGATGAATGGGAACAGTCCAAAGCTGCATCAGGAGAGGTTTAGACTTGATGTTAGGAAATGTCTCTTTACAGAGATGGTGATCAAATGTTGGAACAGGTACTTCAGAGGGGTGGTGATGCTCCTTGCTTGTCAGTGGTTTAGAGGCAGCTGGACAATGTCCTTAGTAGTTTGCTTTAACTTTCGGTCAGCCCCGAATGTGTAAGGCAGTTGGGCTAGATGATTGTTGTAGGTCACTTCTAACTCAAATATCTATCCTATCCTATCCTATCCTATCCTATCCTATCCTATCCTCTCCTGTCCTGTCCTGTCCTGTCATATTTATTTATTTCACTAAATCACTCTTAGTACTCTTATTGTTATTTCTTTTATTTTCAATATCTCCTAGGGTAGGTGGTCATGGCATTCCATTGAATCTGGCAGTTAGAGATTATGCATTAAAAAGTATAGTGAATTCTGATTAATTTTTCTGTTCCTATACACTGGAATTTGTTTGGGTTTGTGCAAGTACTGCTTCCCATGCATCTAAGCCACAAACTGTACTGTCATAATTTTATAACCCCTTTATAATTGCACAATGGGAAACATACACCATATAAGGTAGTTTGATGTCAGAGGTTACAGTAGGTTAATGTACCTTGATTAAAGCAATGAAACATTAATAAAAGTATAAGGGAGTATCATCCTCCCTATATGTTACAAGAGGCACAAACCATTTATTCTGATTCGCAACATTAGAAAAAACAGTTTATATTTATTAATAGCTTGTTGCGGTCTTCATATTGTTATTTTAATATTAAATATTATTTTTAATAGTGAATGTGTGACACACACATATACCTATAGATCAGCATACATGCAAGAATGGAAAACCATATTAGAATAAGAACACATAGCAAAGGCTCTTTTCCTATACACTGAAATAACACAGTCCAAGTAGAAACATGTAATTACTGAAGCCCGTTGTAAAATCTCTATTCATTTCTTTGTGGTAAAAATTCCACCCCACTGTATATATATTATTTATTTTAACATTAGTCTTCATGTACCTTTCCATAAAATTTCTAGATTTAATTTTTTCTCTACCTATTTTATCCCATTTTAGTTACTTTTCCCTTCTTCCCTTCTGCTTCCATCTGATAATCATTTTTACATTAATCTAGCCACTGAAATAAGGTTATTATGGGTAGCTTGAAATTTAGTAATATGTCCAGTCATTCAAGACATCAGCAGGGACACCAAGAAGAGCTTAGTAAAAGCTTGTACTCCAGCATTACATGATAGTCTTATGCCTGCTAAGAGGTCCTCCTCCCCACACAAATCACCCTGTCATTCACAGTCAAGTGCCAGTGAAACTGTGTTAGCTACTGAAGAGATTCAGGATGTGGACACACCACTGTCTCTTTCACACTTTGTGCATCTCCAGGAGAAAAGCATGTGAGAATGCTGCAGCCTGTTTTTGTGGAAACATAGAATGGTGTACTGCACTGACTTGAAGGAGCCAGCATGAAGGAATGTGATAACATTAAAAGCTAAATTTATACCAGTCTGCTTGGGACATTCTCTGGCACTGGTACCAGTTGGCATGGGATTGTACCCATCTGAAACAGCATGACCAGTGTAAATTTCTTACTGTAATTGTCTTTGGCTCATGGTATCTCCTGAGTCATTCCTGGGAACTGTTTGGAAGAACACCAGTTTGTTCAGGACAAAATGATGTTAGGAATGATGTTAACAATGAAACAGCACAAATGCTTTCTATGAACATTAATTGTTGGTGTTCATCATATAGCCAGTTTAAATTAATTTAAATGAATAAAAAAAAAATTCACAACAGTAAATTTAAGTAGGAGATGACAATTCTCAAGGGTTTTGATGGGGATTTCAAAGATAATCACAATAGAACAGGTAAACAGCTTTCAGAATCAGTTATGTTCTCATTGATATATTATTTTGTAATTCAGTAAAATCTCTGAAACTGAAGTTATTTTATATGGGATTTTCAGCCTGTCACCTTTAAATTTGAGGGTTTGTTTCGTTGTCTCCAATATGCTGAGAGAAAAGACAGTTTTGATTCTTCTCCCTATTTTTACTGTGGTAACCATACAAATCAGATGTTGATTAAAAAAAATAAAAGGCACATGTCTTTTCATAGAATAACAAATGTAGCACAGATTATCTGTCACTATTACATAGTTGATTTCTGGACATTTAGTCATTACTTCTAAATGAATGTTATATTTAAAGACAAGGACAGTAAAGCATTTGACACAGTCTCCCACAGCATCCTCATGGCTAAACTGAGGAAGTGTGGACTGGGTGATCGGGTAGTGAGGTGGACTGCGAACTGGCTGAAGGAGAGAAGCCAGAGAGTTGTAGTCAATGGGGAGGAGTCCAGTTGGAGGCCTGTATCTAGTGGAGTGCCTCAAGGGTCTGTACTGGGGCCAATATTATTCAATATATTCATTAACGATTTAGATGAGGGAATTGAGTGTACTATCAGCAAGTTTGCTGATGACACTAAACTGGGAGGAGTGGCTGACACGCCAGAGGGCTGTGCTGCCATCCAGAGAGACCTGGACAGGCTGGAGAGTTGGGCAGGGAACAATTTGAT
>VWYH01003318.1:27178-185361 GCA_013399365.1 Pampusana beccarii | reverse complement strand
GAGGATGGAGCCAGGCTCTTCTCAGTGGCAACCAATGATAGGACAAGGGGTAATGGAATTAAGCTGGAACACAAGAGGTTCCACTTAAATTTGAGAAGAAACTTCTTCTCAGTGAGGGTGACAGAACACTGGAACAGGCTGCCCAGGGAGGTTGTGGAGTCTCCTTCTCTGGAGACATTCAAAACTTGCCTGGACACATTCCTGTATAACCTCACCTAGGTGTTGCTGCTCCAGCACGGGGATTGGACTAGATGATCTTTTGAGGTCCCTTCCAATCCCTAGCATACTGTGATACTGTGATACTGTGATACTGTGATACTGTGCCAGTAAAAAAGTCTTTGAAATAACATGTTTTTTTAATATATATTGGACATTCAATATGCAGTTAATTAGATAATTACATTTCACTTACATAGTTGTGCAGTATTCATCCATATCTTAATACTGTAACTTTTCTAATGCCACTTAGACTTCACTGTACCCACTTTTACAACAGGTTTCTCTGATACAGCACTTATGTCACCTAGATTTTTGTAACAATTCTGTTTACCTTAATTTACTGCACTGAAAGCCAGTACCTGCTGCAGTATTTCTTCAGAATTTGAAAAAAAAAAATTAACATAAGGAAATGTGGTGGATTGACCTTGGCTGGATGCCAGGTTCCTACCAAGCTGCTATATCATTCCCTTTTCCCCACTGGACAGGGGAGAGACCATATAACAAAACTCTCACGGGTTCAGATAAGGACAGGGAGATCATTCACCAATTACTGTCACAGGCAAAACAGGCTCAACTTTAGGAAAGTTAATATAATCTATTAACAATCAAATAAATGTAGGAAAATGGTAAAATAAAAAACTAAATCTTAAAACTCTTTCCCCGAAAGAAAGCCCCCTGCTACCAACACACTGCCATGCAAACCCAATATAGGAGAAAAATATGTTAAAAAATGTGCACGTATTAGGTACGTATTTATACATAATCCAAGCACAAACATTTATTATATTGAAATTAAAACTGAAAGCATATATCAGCTCTCATGACTGTAAAAGAAATTAAATAAAAATTATAAGGATATTTCATTTTTCTTGAACCAAATATTACAAATACAGGAAATTCAGATTTACGTTTACCCATAAAAGCGGCACAAACAGGTGAGATAAGCAAAGCAATCAACCTACCTAATTCTAATTCTGTACTGTAGCAATGTGTTTATTGGTAAGGCACTTCAATACTTCAACACGTGAACCCAGCTCAGACTGAAGTGTGTTTTTAAAAGCCTGCACCTGACTTTATTTCAGCTGATTTTTGCACTTCAATGAGTCTTTTAAATCAGGAATGAGTTTGTCCATGGTTATCTCCAGGCAGAGAATTCACCAATAATCGGGGCTTGTGCCCACTTATCCTTCCGTTTATGGACACTGGTTGGTATGTCTTGTCATCCTGTGTCACACACAGAATCACAGAATCACAGAATGTTAGGGATTGGAAGGGACCTCAAAAGATCATCTGCCTCAAATACTTAAACTGAGTACATAAAATTAGATGGAATTATCCAAGTGGTATGATATATAGCATCCAACAAGTAATAAGGTCATCGACCCTTCTAAAATAAGTGACATTTGAGCCAGATAGATAAATTCAAAGTGCTATTGACCTTTATCTATTCTCTCTTACATCTTCACCATTATAATAAAGAAAACTGTTGCCTGCAGGTAAGATGTAAAGGAATGACAAGTTTCACAAGTTGTCTGGTATAGCAGTGGTTTTCTTTTTATTGTTGGAAGCCTAACATTAGCCTCTGTAATTATAAACAGTAGATGTCATTATCAATACTTACAGCAATGATAACCTTTTCTTCCCCAACTGTCCTTTTTACACAGCATACCAGTTAATTTTAACTGTATAAAACTTTCAGTGTTCACAGTGCTCTCCCATTTAAAAATGAATACACTAAAAATAGTGATAAAATTAAATCTATAAATTAACTGTATAGTTTAAAATACTTATATTGCAGACAGTACTTAACTCTTTAAAACTGTAAAAACAAACAAACAAAAATCTAAATTCAAGCTGTAAGCAATCTGAGAGACTTTTGGAGTGCATGAAGAAAAATAAAAAGGGCTTCTATAGGTATGTTTATCAGAAAAGCAAAGCAAAAGAAATTGTGCCTCTCCAATAGTTGACACAGACAGTCTAGAGACAATCAACATGGAGGCAGCTGAAGTCCTCAACAACTTCTTTGCCTCAGTTTTCGTTGGGAATTGGTCTTCCTGACTGTTTCCAGCCCTTGAATCTCAAGGCAGAGACTAAGGGAATGAAGTCCTACCCACTTTAAAAGAAGATCAAGTTTGAGACCATTAGAGGAACCTGAATATGCCAAATCCATGGGATCCAATGAGATATATCCCAGGGTCCCAAGGGAACTGGCAGATGTAGTTTTTAAGTCGCTGTCCATCGTATTTGAAAAGTCATGGCAGTCAGAGAAAGTCGCCAGGGACTGGAAAAAGGGAAACATTGCACTCATTTTTAAAAACGGTAAAAAGAGGATTCTGGGAACTACTGACCACTCATCCTCACTTCTGTGCCTAGTAACATCATGGAGCAGATCCTCCTGGAAGACATATTGAAACATATGAAAGACAGGGAGGGGATTAGAGGCAGCCAAGATGGCTTTACCCGGATCAAATCATGCCTGACTAATCTAATGGCATTCTATGATAGCGTAACTGAATCAGTGAACAAGGGAAGAGCTACAGATGTCACATACCTGGAATTCTGTAAGGCCTTTGACATAGTCCCACACAACAACCTTGTCTCTAAATTACAGAGATATAGATTTGATGGATGGACTGTTAGATGGAGAAGTAACTGGTTGGATGGCTACATTTGAAGAGTTACAGTCAATGTCTCAATGTCCACATGGAGACCAGTAGCAAGTACTGCCACTCATGAATCCATATTGGGCCTGGTGATGTTCAATACCTTTGTTAAAGACATAGACAGTGGGTTTGAGTGAACCCTCAGCTAGTTCACAGATTACACCAAGCTGAGTGGTTCAGTTAGTATGCTAGAAGGAAGGGATGCCATCCAGAGAGACCTGGACAAGCTCAAGAAGTAGGTCTAGGCAAAATTCTTCCTGTTAATTTCTTCTCTTACGTGCCTCTACTACTTTGGCCTATGATTTCTCAATTATACAAGAGCTTTGGATTTTTAAATAAATATTAAAAATAAATAAATGAATGAACAGTCTGATAAAATTTTTGCAAAAGGTTAGAAGTACCATATATAGATCAAGATAACAGATTTGGTTTTACTTTTTTTTTTCTGCTATGTGGAATGATTTTTTAAATTAGCATAAAGACTTCAAAAGACACAAAGCATGTTCCACGTTTCTCAAAAGAGCCAGGGAAATAAAATGTAAAATCTGTTTAATAGAAGTGATTCTTGAAGTACTCTTAAGAAGGATTAAGAATAAACATAAGATTAATTGTACAGAATTAATTCCCAGTTCAGAGATGTGGGTTTATTACTGTGTTAGATGCCAGGTTGTAACTTTATCTTAGTGCTAATTTAACAGAATCCACTGTTTCCAATGTCATCTTCCAATTGTCTTGCAAGTGTTATTTTACCAACAGAACTTTGCTGTACAGAGGCAGTTATTGCTCCATTTGGTGACACAGACAACACAATTTTCTGTATACTTCCTACAGCTTTAGTGAACAAGGTCTATTTCAATTTAAACTAACACATTTTTTTTTAATGGTCCCAATATTGAATCACAGTTTTGCTTTCTTCTTCTGAAATACATGACTGATTAATAGCCACCATTCTAGACAATGTTCCAACCATTTTTAATACATATCACATAGACCAGATAGTCTAGAGTCCTGTCCAGTTGGATTTTGAAATATACTCTTGGGATAGAGACTTTGCTACCCACCTGGGTAACCCATATCAATGTTTGACATTCTCACAGTAACCAATTTTTTTTGTGTGTTTAAGTGGAATTTCATGTATTTCAGAGTATAACCATTGCCTCTTTGCTGGGTATTACTGAGAAGAGTTTGGCTCTACCTTGGCTACATCTCCCTCACCTTGGATAAAATCTCTCTAAATCTTCTCTTCCCCAAGCTGAACAATCCCAGCTCTGTCAGCCTCTCCTTGTATGACAGATGCTCCAGCCCCTAACACTTTGGAATGGAACAAAACAAAACAAAACAATGCAAAACAAAGCAAAATAACAAAACAAAACAAAACAAAACAAAACAAAGCAAAGCAAAGCAAAGCAAAGCAAAGCAAAGCAAAACAAAACAAACAAAAACAACCAACCAAAAAAAACCCCAACAAGACAAAAACAAAAACAAAAACACCCCCCAAAAATTAAAAAAAGAAAAAAATCAAAAGAAGAATTCCTATCATCAAAGCTTCCATTTTCCATAAGCCTATGGTTCATTATGGGCTGTGTACCTTCTGTGACCCTTCTCTACATATGGCAAACCTTGGTCTGCTGAAAAGAACTGAGAATTTTCCTTAAACATCCTCCTCTGTAGCTTGTGCTCCCACTGGACTTAACCAGTAGCACTCCCTCCTGCTCCTGCTTCTGCTTGTGGACCCCTTACATGACAAGGACAAAGTTACATTCACAGTCTGGCCCTCTATTGGTTATTTTGATTTGAAGTCTTATCCTACAATCCTCAAAGAAACAAAACTGCTCCTGAAGTCAGTGACTGTGCCTGAAGCAAGACAGATGCATGTGTTCCCCCACAGACACATTTAGTTTCGAAAGAGGAAATATTTTAGCACTGACAGCTGCAGGTGGAAGCATTAGGTATTCCTTACATGCCTGAGAACCTTTCCCCTTGAGCCGAACTAATCCTCCTGCTGTCTTGCCTTGGGACAGGTTCTTCTGGGACCTGTCAGGTGACCTTATAAAGTGCTTTCTAAGCTGGGAAAACACTGGAAATGTTTGTAGATCTAAACATCACACATAGCAGAAGAATTTCGTGTCTTAAAACAGAAAACCTTTCACCGTTTCCTTCCTAAGCTTGAAACACTAGGTTTCTGTTGGATCATTTGAATTTGCAAGGCACATCTGTGTTAAATTTGACACCCTGCACACAATCAAGAGTCATGGTGATTATTAAAGCTTTTGAAATATCTTGTTATTGGACTTCTCATGTGAAATAAATTTACATTATTCAGAATAGCAAGCCAACCTTTTAGTGTGAACAGTATCAAAACAAACAAATTATATTATTTTTCCTCCAATGGGACCTAGTTATTTAAAACAACCCTGGTATTCACAATATAATTTTCAGCAGACTAACATTTTGAGTAGAAGATACAATTCACTCAGGAACAGTAGAACTGTCCAAGTAAACATATTTCTCTTCATTGATTACAGAGAATGACTGTATTTTAACACAGGTGCCTCAGTTGATTAAAGCACATTCAAATCTGTGGCCAAAAAATTGTCCAGTTTTAACAATTTATTTTGATTGCTCTATAAATTACAACAGCACACTAAGTGAAAATCATTTTACTCCTTTCAGAAATTGACTTGCAGACACCGAGGAAAATCAATGGAGGATCTGACTCAAGTTACGTGGTAGTTCCTGTAAAGATACAGGCAAAACTTGAGCAGCACACATTGAGTAAAGGATTGTTTAAATGAATGAATATGTGCTTAAAACTGTGGCACAGTTTTAGATAAATGCTTAAAAAATGCAACCCTGAAGGTGTCCAGAACCTAACTAAGAAGAGAGGATCATACTCTTCAAAAGGAAAATGTACAGTTTTAGTCCCACAGCTGAACAGTGCTCTTACGTGATAATAGAAAAGTCTGTGCTTTCATAAGTTTTCTTCTTTTCATTTACATTTTTATAAAATTTGTCTTTATGTCACAATGTTTTATGAACTTTCTGCCTATTTCCTCAGAGAACTTTAATAACAGGAAAAAACTGAGGTGCTTTTTCCAATAACTCAAAGACTTTTCAAGTTTTTCTGTCTTCTTATGAAGTTTATTATTTTACAAGTTTTTGTTTTGTTTTTATTTTATTTTAGGAAATAAAATGGTTAAGATAAAAATATGGATTATACAAACAATTTATCTTAAAATTTAGAGAACCCTTAATCAGCAATTTTTCCAACAAGTTTTGTCGTTTTCAGTAAAATTATTATGCTGCTCAGAGTTAGATGTTGCCCACAGGTAAAAGGCTAAAAGGAACCATTTATTAATAGTTACTATGCTTATATATTGTTTAGAACACAGATACTGTAAGTGGTGTCACATTAAATTTCCAACATAGGGAAAACATCCAAAGCTACAAACCATTTTGCAATGTAACTGAGTCCAGGTTGCTGGATTTGTTTGTTTTGTTTGAGCTGCTAAAAATTAAGAGCTAATTAGTCAACTTGGAAGTGAATGATTGGTACTTATTTGTAGACTGCATTACGTGACTTACTGGTAAATACATATAGAACGACCTTGTAATATGTGCTTTTAAAAAGGGCCTTTTTGATTGTTGACTACTTATAGTGTCCACTGTATAAAATTAATGAACTTGTGCAAAATCCTTTAGGGTTACATAGTACTTCATTTATGAGTTAGATTTATCAAAAAGAATTATCATTTAAATCAATAGTGTGAGATACCAATATACATAGTGAGAGAAAGATGAAAAAGTTCAATGCAAATGCACAAATATAATATTTAATGGTAATATTAAGGTACTTATAATATTTAATGGTAATATTAAGGTACTTATATACACAAGCATCTTTAATTTCTTTAACTATGTATAATTTCTATATATTTTTCAAGACTGCATGTGTAACAGAAGGAGGGGAAGGAGAGAGGGAGAGAGAAAAAAAAGAGAAAAATACTTTAAAAAATGTAAAATGTCATTGCCATGATTAAAAGCAGCTTGATAAGACATCTTTAATTTTCTTCACAGGCTTCCATGACTGTTTTTCAATCAAAAACTATTGTGTCAAAGCATTTTGAGAACCTCAAACCTCCACAGACAAGAGGAGAAAGAAAAGGCAAGCAAACATGCATTACACTGCTATCCAATAATTGTCTGTCTCTCTTTGATAAATGCTATTGGCTGGAATAGAATTGTAGTTCAAATGTTAGTTGTTTAAATATGAATAAAACCGTTATCTGGTTTATTAGATACATCAAGTATATAAAAATAAGCTTGACAAAGCTGACAAATTTAATATAATTTTCGCAATATATGTATACTATGTGAACATCAGCCAACAGAAGATTTTGTGTATTAAGATGCAAAAGGAGATATCATAATTACTACTTCTGCTAAATATATTACGTGTCCATTTTTTATTTTTCATTTTGCAATTAAGATGAATTTCATAAATTTTATTCTAATACATTTCTTTTTACAAAAAGGAGGGGATTTTTTAATTAATTAATTTATTTTTATGGCATGAGTAATGTGTGACTATGTGCAGAGTACATTTGTGGTCAGGGAGAGCTAATCATCACTAGCAACTCTAGCCAAAAGGTTTTGAAAAAGAGAAAATAAGAGGGGGCAGAAAAAGATCAACATAAACTTGACTTACTTTTCCTAAGTGGTCACTTTTACACAACTGCAAAGGCCATGGAAATGAAGAATTACTTCATTACTGCATACAAACCAGGAATTTAAATAATATAACATTCATACAGCATAGTTTGAAGAGATTATTTTCAGAAGGTCTCTAAAACTAGTCACAGAAAGTGATCTTTTATTTTCTTTACAACTGAGGTGACTTGACTGAATCACAAAAATCTGGAACTCTTTGGAAGCTTGGAAGCACACTCTGCAGATATTTGGCAATTTTTCCTGTTCTTTGTCTCTTCTTGTTTACACTTGATATCATTCCTGATCAGTAGTTCAGGGAACAGTATCACTGTTTTGCATTTTGAGATAGTTAACCATTGGGGGAAAAAATAAAATTAAAATTAAATACATATATAAAAAGAGTGATATTTTTCTGCCTGGTCACTTTGAAATATTCTTCTTTATATCTTGTCATATAGAGAAGGTAAACATCTTCTGTTTCACAAGTTTTGGGACATTTAGTATTTTAACTCAGCTCAGGACCAAACTCCTGTTTTAAACACCCAGTGTTTAAAAATATAATTTAAAAATTAAAATAACATTAAAAGAAGTATACATCTAAAGAAGCTATATTGCTAGTATTAAATATTATACAGATCACCCTATCATTCTGTCATGGGTCACTGTGGAGGGGATTCGTATCATCTGACTATAATAATTTAAAAAGCAGGTATTTCCTGTAAGCTCCACAGATAGTGTTATTTAATAGGTGGCCAATAGGACACTGCTATTACCAAATAATATCAGAATGTCATTCAGAAACAAATAAAACAAATAAGTGCATACTAAAACCCCAGACAAACCCAGAAGAGGCACATAAGCATTTGGCATATAAATATAATGATCATGATCTGCCATCAGACAAACACAGGACTTTGCTCCCAAATGCTGTTAGTGCCTAATTATATTTTTCAATGAAAATGTCAAAATTCTTAATTTCTAAAGAAATAAAATTGGTTTTATTCAAGCAGTAGTTATGTACTTATTACCATCTTTCCTATGAAAAATTATTTCAAGTTTCGCACAAGGAAGAGTCAGAGTTACCAGGGACTAAAAAAAGCCTGAAGTGCTTTAGATGACCCTTCTTTAAAACATGAGTCACCCATTCCCTCCTATGGCTGGCCTCCTTCGATAAATAAATACAATCTAGAATACCAGTATTCCAGAAATTAAAGTAAAAAAACATCTAAATTCCCTCTTCTTTCTTAAATAAAACTGATTCTGACATGAACGCAATGACCTTTCAGTAAAATGTTAAAGGTCTGTTCAGTTCCCCCTTTAAATCCATTAACCATAACTCAGTTTTGTAAGTATCATAGTCAGTAATACTCGACATAAAAACACTAAAGATGCTTGTCAAAAAGAGCAATTTAAAATTCTATCTTTGTGCTGGAGCCTACATCTTAAGTTTATTTTTTCAATACTTCATGACAATCAAAAAGTCAGAAGAGTATACTTTTTAAATGTACAGTCTATGATCTGCAAGCAAATTTGGGATTTTTGAGGAAGTATCCTATAATTAGCTGACTTGACTTTGAATGTCTTTGTATGTCATCTCTCTAAAAGCTCTGCAGTGTTTCCTGTTTCTTGGAGATCTTTTTGCAATAGCAGGTTGCTATCCATGTACAGTTCTGTACCTTTCACATACACTTGAAAATGACTGCTAATGATTTGTGATGGTCAGAATTCTATCTCTAAATAGGTGTGCTTCAGTGAAACTTTAAGGACTGTAAGATCCTATACTTATTGTAACTATTATCAATATTCTAGAGTAAGCCCTCCTGCACACACAGATAGATTACAGCACTTGCAGGTATGTCCTTGAAAGAAGAATAACTTGTCAAAAGCTGAACTCACTTTGCCCTGAGAGGAAAAAAATTACTATCAGCCTACAACTGATGACTTTTAAATGTTCCTTATTGTCTCCCTTGCTCTCTTCAGCTGTTTCCCTTTTAGTTTTCCCTCTCCTGAGACTCTCCTGAAACAGATAGTTATTTATATATATGCAAATGTCTAGTGCAGAAGGTCTCACTGGGTTTCATGTCCAAGAACACATTTACAAGGAGAGAAGCTCTTGTTTATCAGAGGGAAAGGCTAGAATACAGCACAAGGCAGGAGGATTCCCTGGAAGGAAACTGGCTCCCCTGGGAAGTGGAAGAGTATGAATAGTGTGTTGATTGCTGATATTTCCTTTTGTTTCTGTAAATCTACACAGTTCTTTTTTATTTGTCTATAAGGAAAATGTAATTGCTTTTAAAAAATTATTTTACCAAGTGTCTGTGTTATTGCTTTCACAGTCACTGTTCTGTTCACAGTGGGTGAATAGTTCTGAACTAAGGAGTGTGAATGTGTAAAGGATTCAAGATGGAGAGATATCTTCCATAGACACTCACCAAAATATTTAAGGTCAAGCAAGTTGCTCTAAAGATTGCCCTTATAAAAATGAGCATTTGTAGAAACTAAAGGG
The DNA here is from genome assembly GCA_013399365.1 of Pampusana beccarii. Taxonomy (NCBI): domain Eukaryota; kingdom Metazoa; phylum Chordata; class Aves; order Columbiformes; family Columbidae; genus Pampusana; species Pampusana beccarii. The sequence continues at coordinate 175,263 of VWYH01003318.1, read as the reverse complement.
TATTTAGAATTAATTGCTTATTCGGTGATCACTGGAGCATATATGTCCAAACTCTTTTCTACTTGATGTATCCTTAAAGGTGTGCGTAACCCTTATAGATAGATCTCTGGGGAGTTCTGAAACTGACATGAGTACAAAGCCACACATTTGTTTGCATAACTGATAGTGTATATCCGATTGAATATTCTCTGTTTGGCTCTGATTTTATATTATTTTACTCAGGTAATACCAATCTAATGTATGATGTAAAACCTTGCAACGAGAAAAGTTGCAGGTGGATTGAATCAGGTATAAACTATGTAACTATATCCTGTTCTCCCAGGTCTGGTTTGGTTGTGTTTAGTTTGGGGTGGATTGTGTTCGTGTGTGTGTGTGTATGTGTCTTTAGGATGCTATATTATGTTCATACTGGTTACCCTGTAGCACACTGTGGCAGCTGCACATCCCCCTGAGATCTGGAGCCTTCAACAGGACAGTTGATGGCTCTTTTAGCACCTTTTGTGCTCCACTGTGCCTGTCCCCAGGTACACACCTAGGGTGGTACCAAGGTGCTGACAGTCACATCCTCCCCTACCCCAGGGCAGGGTGACTTCACCTCCACTAGCTGGTGGGGCAGGAGGGGTGGGACCCTTGGTTAATTGGCTCGGTCCTTAACGGGACCCTGAGTCAATTGATAGGGTCATTAGCAGAGGAGGTGCCCAGAGTAGCTGCAAAGCTTCTGGACCATGTTATAGTGCCCACAGCCAGATCTGACCAGGCTATAAAACTGAGTTCCTGCCAAAGGTCCCCTTTTGGAGTGGTCTTCCCAGAGCAGCAGGTCTGTGAACTGGAGCCCTCTCCTTAGACTGGGATGCCATCTAAGGAGACTTCCCAGGACTGAGAGAGCCTCACCTCCTCGTTTGGGTGAGTGGTTATTTACTGGATATATCCTTGAATGACTCCCTGCCTAACCAGGCAAGTGTGAGCCGTCACCTAACCCAGGTGAGTGATTATTTCTTGTGGGTACCCTGGAGTCAGAGGGGTCTGGTTTTGTTTCTTGTGAGTGTGTGCATGCACTCCGTGGATCCTCATTATTCTTATTTTGCTGCACCCCAATAATCTCCTCAACTGATATCCGAACCTGAATTTTATGTCATCGGAGTGCTAACTAACTGTATAAACCCTGTTTCTAGTCTGTTTATTGGCTGAACGTTTCCGGCCAGAATAAAGTCTGTTTTGGAACTTCTTGTCCATCTAACACTGACTTCGGGGTGCCTCCATGACACACACCTGTAGCAAATTTGATGACATGAACCAGAAGGAAGTCTCAGCAACAGCCTTCAGTTACCTTTAGTGGCTTATTGAGGAGAGACACATTTTCCTGCCAATACAATAGAGAAAGGATTAGCAATAACCACTGTCTCAGCTGGTCATCTTTTCTAGTCTAATAAATTAAAATACCTGAACCATTAACTTACCATTCTTCTGCTTGTGAGGCAGTGGTGGGGTTCACTGTACACGGTACCATTATCATATCAGCAATGCACAGTGCTGTTACTGCGTTATCCAGCTATAACTTTTGTTCAATGAGTTAAAGGGTTTTGGTAATAGGTGTGTGTTCTCATGTTAGGTGATACACGTGGATCATTTGAATAGGATTGAACTAAAGCTTAGGGTTTCGGGCCTGGGAACAATACTGTTTGGTGATGTAGGTATGTGGGAGATTTGTCCTGCAGATGAAACAGCAAGAGATGTACTCAGAGGCATAGTGGCTGTCACAGTCAGATCAGTGACATACTGTAGTTCTTGACAACTTTGAATCAAACAATGGAATTCCTTGACGAGGCTTCATAACCGGCCTTCCGTCTCATTTTAAAAAAACACCAATAAAAAGCCGAGCACATATCCAGCCTATATTCTTGAGCACTGTTTCTCTAGGCTAAAAAGATATCCTTGGATAGGCTCAAAAGGTGTCCTTGGATCCACCTTCACAGTCATGTTCTGTTGAACCTAGGGATGGGGGCCCTGGAACATTATTGCAGGGCATGCACACCTTCAGGTTCTCCTCACAGTCATGGACAGCCTTAATATAATACCTTGGTGCTACAGAGAAGAGCTACTGGCTTGTATTCCCACATAGTTTTCTCCATGTTATGTGTATACCCCTATCATACTGTCCTCATATGTGGTTGTGGGTCTTCACAACTGACTCTTTCTGTGTAGCATTTCCATTTAGTCCCTGTGGCAGTTGCACTTTCCCCCCCCACGCCCTGAGATCCGGTGTGGCAGTTGCACATCCCCCTCTCAGAACTGGGCCTTCAATGGGCAGTTAATGGCTCTCTTTGTGCAGACCCGGAGCCGGTGGGCAGGGTCGTCAGCAGAGGAGGGGCCGAGCCTGCCCGCAGCCCAGAGAAGCTGAGAAGCTTCTCGAATGCCCACAGTCGTGGGGGGGCGTGCAGAGAAGCCGAGAAGCTTCTGGAATGCCCACAGCCAGATCTGAGCAGACTATAAATGGGGTTCCCGCCGAAGGCCCCCTTTGTGTGGTCTTCTCGGAGCTGCGGGTCTGCCATGCTGCCGGAGCCACTCCCCTTAGACGGAGAAGCCGTCTAAGGTAACTTCCCGGGATGGGGAACGCCTCACCTCTGCATGTAGGTGAGTGATAAATTACTGAATATATGCTTTAATAAGTCCTCGCCTGGTAGGCGAGTGTAAAGTCCTCGTCTGGGACAGACGAGTGTAAATTCCTTGCCTGGTAGGCAAGTGTAAGTCCTGGCCGCAGTAGGCTAGTGTTTCTCCTTTAAGGGTAAAACGGAGCAGAGAGGGCTCTGGTTTGTTTTCTTGTGAGTGCATATATGCACGCTGTGGATCTCCATTCTTATTTCACTGCACCCCAAATAATCTCCTAACCTAATATCTGAACCTGTATGTTATGTTATTGGAGTGCTAATTGTATAAACCCCGTTTTCTAATCAGTTTATCGGCGGTACTTTTCCGGCCGGAATAAAGTTTGTTTTGGACCTTGTTGTCCGCCTAAACTTATTTTTGGGGTGCCTCCGTGACAGTCCCTTCCCGCCCAGCAGCAATCATAAGATTAAAAAACTCCTGATGCTACCAGAGACTTATCCCCCCACATGACAAATTCTTGTATTTTTTTTACTGCACTGATTTATAAGAAGTATCATTACCTTGGGGCTTCAGGTTACTTCCCTTCAAATCTCCTAAGTGTTAGAAAAGGTTACCATTGGAATTGCAGAAACAGGAATATGAAGTAGAAAGGAAGTAATGAAAGGAAAGGGTATTAAAAAATAATAAGCGGTTTAGAGAGGATAACAGTAACTAAAAGTCAGGATTTTGTTGAAAACAGTAACTAGTCAAACTGAGTTTATATACAATAAGGCCTTATCAAGGGGCCAGAGCACTAGAGCAGGGAAATTACACAATTTGTGAGGAAAACACACACACATATGCAGCCATACTGCTACATGCAGTTCTGAAGAAGTGGCTGGCAGGTCAAAGGATTTTTGAAAAGTCAGGGGCCTGAACAGGTTACAGGTGGAGAAGGAGAGCTCAGACAACAGGGAAAGGCAGGCAGGCAGAACAGGCAGCAGTTTCTGTCTCAAATCCGACAATCACACAATGAGTCTGGAGCCATTCCCACACTAACCATCCTTTCTATTTCTATTAGATCTTTGATTTTCCAGATAGCCTTTTGCCTTTGGCCTCCACCTTTTGAATGACATACTGTACAATGTTGGACTGTGTTACTTTCCCAGGTTGCAGCAGGAGCCTTATCTCGTTGCTCAAGTGCTTTTTTTTTTCCTTTGCTTGTTTTACTTATTATATTTAAATCAACCTTTTTTCCCAGATGTCAAGGCAGTGACAAATACACTGTCATCAATAGTTTTGAAGCCTCTGCTTTCAACCTTTCCCTCCTTTCAAAGACTTTACTGTTATCCCACACTCACACTGCATATCATTTCAAGAGATGTCATTTAGAAGTCGTGTTCATCCAGGGAGTTCTCATGACTATCTGATTACAAGTCTAATAGGCAAGGAGTCGAGCTTTGTAAAGCAAATGGCTTTACGCTTGCAAAAAAATAAAGCAAATGGCCTCTCATTAGCAAGTTCAATAGAGCTTCTGTTAGGCCACTGTGCAACAATGGGACAAGGAGAAAAGATATGGGGAAAAAAAGGAAAGAACTGCAACAAAGTGCAATAAACTTAATGTGTGCTCTTTATGTTGCACAGGAACCACTTCAGACATTATGGGGCTCTGAGTAGCTTCAGAATACTGTAGGCACAGGCATGGTATGCTGGCATATGGTGCAGTCCACAAACTGGTTAGAAATATAATGACTCCACTGAGATCTGGAGTTCTGAAACAGAGTTGCTGTTTCAACTTGTTTCAAAAGAAACGACTATCAAAGCCGCTCAAGAACTGATAAAACACAGGCAAATGCAAGCAATAGGGGGATTTGCCTCAGATCCGCATTACTGCTCGAAGGCAACAGGCCACTGTACAGAAAGCCTATGCTGAATGCATTGTGACTCCCACATAATAGAATCTCAGACACCTGGGTAACGATGTGGACTCTGTGTGGACTCTCACACTTAGAGGTCCAGAGGTTGAAGCTGAACACCTGGCAAGTTTATGTGAACAAAGTAATGTGAACAGAGGCATCAAGTGTCTTTGGGATACCTAGACTATAACAACTCACCTCCAGCTACTCCACCAGAAGGTCATGAATTTCCCATGAGTCCTTTGTTATGTCTGCTGCATTTAGGATTCTTGCATACTTGTATGTTTCTGAAGTGGTGTCATTTCATAAATTAAGATTATTTTAATCAATAACACTAATTTCTGAAAATTCTACCTTCCAAGCAAATATTAATGCTTTTTCTAAGTAGCTGAAAATAATAACTTTCTTACTGATATTTAATGACCTACTGATTAAAGGAGAAAACTTTTATGAAACATGTAGGAATCCATATTTCAAAGTGACATAAAGGTCAAAGAAGTGTCAGAGAAGAGAATAATTAAGGAAAACCATTTTTTATATAAGATTAATATAGTAAAAAAAGCACATATTTTTAAGGATATTAACTGTTACTTGGCTTCCAATTTAGAATTAACCAGAAAGAGATAAAGAATTTTCAGTTACATAATGCTTTAAGACAAACATTTTTTACTCAACTAAGAGGGTGCAAGTGAGTTAATCAGTCGCATTTGTTTCTTCATCACTGAAATAAAATCGAAAGAACCTAATCATTTTGTGTTTCTAAACCACACCCGGGTTTCCCACCTGCTTTATTTCAAAGTAGTTTCATTGGTTGATTGCAAAGGCTGATAAAGAAGTATGTTGACAAGTAGCTCTATGTCTCTAGGTTTTCTTATCAGAAACACTGCCTGGAATTTAATGCAACCTCTCTTTTGAGTGGAATTTTCCATAGCAGTCTGTTTCAAGACAGTATGCTGTTTACTCATCCAAGCAGGTTATCCAGCCTGGCAAAAACAGCTAACTCCATCCACCATTAACAGCTTTAGAAACTGTATTCTCATATTGTATATTGTTTACAGGAAAACAATTTCTTTTGGTTTTGTATGAAATAAACTATTGTTGATTTTTTATGTCATGATGTCTTTGTTCACATCCTAGGATAAAAAAAAAAAAAAAGTGGCTTTTACTGCCTTTATTTCAGTGAGTGGAGTTAAAGCACAATCATATGATTAAAGATATGAAATGACGTTCTTGCAAATTGCATTAAAACTTTTTCAAATGAAACAGGAAAACAATTTTTTTCAAGGGAGTTAGTCCTATCTGTTCATACCCAACTTGAGAATCTGAAGCTCTTACGATTTGGAGACTAGAAGTGCAGAAGTGCTGAGCTTGACTTGACTGTAAAGTCTACAAAGCTTGGATTTTGAATATTTGTCTAGTATTGAAATTGTACAAAACATTGAATCATCTGAAATAAATGCCATAGGGCATTTGAGTTAGTGTATACTTTACATTCTGATATATAGGATTAATTTGCCTAGAGCTGGATGCCTATGTTATCCAGTGTTGATATCTATAGGGTTTGTAGTCGTTACCTTAAGTTTTCTTCATAAGCACTTTAGAGACATAATTTGTCTTATACCAATACAGGTGTTTAAATTAGGTCAGCTGAATTGCATCCTGAAAGTATCTTCTCTGTCTATAAAGCATGCCTGATGTGACTAGCTCATATATAGACATGTGGTCTGAACATATCTATAGACAGGTGAGATAGATTGTCTCTGATAGGCAGTTTTAAAATCTGGATAATATCAGTCTAGATTTCATAATGAAATTCAATTAGGCACACTATGGTTAGTGCAATAAGAAAAGTCAATGACTTAGTGAATAAATTGTTCTTCAGAGCAACAGTATATGAAATTTCTATAAATAACATGGAATCAGATTGTATTAGCCAGGATCCAACAATCCTAGACTGAGGAATTATTCTTTGTGTTTATGCCCTATCTTTTCTTATTATCCTTAATTTACAATCAGTTTTAAGTGAAAATGTAAGTAGTGGCTCAGAAAATGCCATCAGTCCTATTAACTGTATAACACTGCATGACTGGATGAGGTCATGTAATCCCATGCTGCCTGTTTATGGGCTTGAGATGTGACCTGAGGTCTTTTGCTTTTTTCCTTCTGCCTGTCTGAACTCTTAAGTTCTTGACATTGTTACATTAATTCTCTCTTTACACAGCCTTTTATAGAGAATACAATCTTAAACTAATTGGAGCTTGCTGAGACATCAGTCCATTTTTCAAGAATTATCTCCAGAAAACAGCAAGATGTACAATGTTCTGTTTCAGTGAACATGAGAAAAAATAGCAAATACTGTTCTATCGTATTTTAACACCAGTATTATGTTTTACATATCTGTCATTGGATAGGTTGTTTTCATTTATTAAACTACTACAATGTAACATAGTTCATCAACATAATTGTACATAAGCTTCGGACTCATTATAGTGAAACACAAAAAAGTGCATGTGACCTAAACCCAGTATATTCTATAATATTAGTTTCAACAAAATATGTATCAAAACATATAGACTGTATTACCTGTTTGCACAGTCCTGAATTACTCTAAAATGTAGGGGCCTTTTGCACTTATCTCACTTACAGGATTAAAAATTTATCCAAAATATGCAAGACATGAGTGGACAAACTTTTGATTTACATATTAAAATCTTCTAATGGTTGAGAGAAACGTCTTATTTCACATTCCTTGATAAAATTCTACAGTTCCCAGTTAGTATAATATTTATCATCACAGAATCACAGAATGTTAGGGATTGAAAGGGACCTCAAAAGATAGTCTAGTCCAATCCCCCTGCTGGAGCAGCAACACCTAGATGAGGTTACACAGGAATGTGTCCAGGCAAGTTTTGAATGTCTCCAGAGAAGGAGACTCCACAACTTCCCTGGGCAGCCTGTTTCAGTGTTCTGTCACCCTCACTGTGAAGAAGTTTCTTCTCACTTTTAAGTGGAACCTCCTGTGTTCCTGTTTGCACCCATCACCCCTTGTCCTATCATTGGTTGTCACTGAGAAGAGCCTGGCTCCATCCTCCTGACACTCACCCTTTACATATTTATTAATGAGGTCACCCCTTGGTCTCCTCCAAACTAAAGAGACCCAGCTCCCTCAGCCTTTCCTCATAAGGGAGATGTTCCACTCCCTTAATCGTCTTTGTTGCTCTGCGCTGGACTCTCTCCAGCAGTTCCCTGTCCTTCTTGAACTGAGGGGCCCAGAACTGGACACAATATTCCAGATGCAGTCTCACCAGGGCAGAGTAGAGGGGAGGAGAACCTCTCTCGACTTACTAACCACCCCTCTTTTACACCCCAGCATGCCATTGGCCTTCTTGGCCACCAGAGCACAGTGCTGGCTCATGGTGACCCTGCTGTCCACCAGGACCCCCCAGGTCCCTTTCCACTACACTGCTCTCTAGTAGGTCATTCCCCAGCTTATACTGGAGCCTGGGGTTGTTCCTGCCCAGATGTAAGACTCTACGCTTCCCCTTTTTATATTTCATTAATTTTTTCCCCACCCAACTCTCCAGCCTGTCCAGGTCTTGCTGGATGGCAGCACAGCCTTCTGGCATGGCAGCCACTCCTCCCAGCTTGGTGTCATTGATGAATATATTGAATAGCACTGCTCCCAGTACTGACCTTTGAGGCACTCCACTAGATACAGGCCTCCAACTGGACTCTGCCCCATTGGCCACAACTCTCTGGCTTTTTTGCTTCAGCCAGTTTGCAGTCCGCCTCACTACATGATCGTCCAGACCACGCTTCCTCAGTTTAGCAGCAAGGATGCTGTGGGAGACTGTGTCAAATGCTTTACTAAAATCAAGGTAGACCACATCCACTGCCTTGCCATCATCTATCCACCTCATTATGTCCTCATAAAAGGCTATGAGATTGGTTAAGCATGACTTTCCCTTGGTGAAGCCATGTTGACTGCCCCTAATAACCCTCTTATCCTTGATATGCCTTGAGATGGCACCAAGGATAAGGTGTTCCATCACCTTCCCAGGGATGGATGTGAGGCTGACAGGTCTATAGTTACCCGGGTTCTCCTTCTTGCCCTATTCAAAGACTGGAATGGCATTTGCTTTCCTCCACTCCTCAGGCACCTCTTCTGTTTCCCAAGACTTGGCAAAGATGATGGAGAGTGGCCTACCAATGACTTCAGCCAGCTCCCTCAGCACCTGCACGTGCACCCCATCTGAACCCATGGATTTATGGATATCCAGATTGCTTAACTGCTCCCTAACCCCATCCTCATCAACCAAGGCAGACTTCTCCATTGTCCTGACTTCCTCTGGGGGCTCAGGGATCCTCAGGGCAGCCTCTGGCAGTATAGACAAAGAAGGCATTCAGTAACTCTGCCTTCTCTGCATCTTCTGTCACCAGGACACCCACCCCATTCATCAGTGGGCCTACATTGCCTCTGGTGTTAGTTTTATCTGCCATGTATTTGAAGAAGGTCTTCCTGTTTTCCTTGACCCCTCTTGCCAGGTTTAATTCTAAGGAGGCCTTAGCTTTCCTAGTTGCCTCCCTACATCCTCTGACAACAACCTTATATTCTTCCCAAGTGGTCAGCCACTCCTTCCATGATCTACAAACTCTCCTCTTCCACTTGAGCTTGCCTAGCAGTTCCCTATTTAACCACGTAGGTCTCCTGGCTCCCTTCCTTGACTTCCTACATGTCGGGATGCTCTGATCTTGAGCTTGGTAGAAGCAGCCCCTGAATGCTAACCAACTATCTTGGGCCCCTTTACCTTCAAGTACCCTTTCCCATGGGATTTCCCCTAGCATTTTTTTGAAAAGGCCCAAGTTCACCCTACTGAATCCAGTGTTACGATTCTGCTTGGTATTCTGTTTATTCTGTTTCTACCACATGAGATCCTGAACTCCACCATCTCATGGTAACTGCAACCACGGCAGCCCTCAACCTCAGCCTCATAACTTACTGTTGGGTAGAACAGTAGTTCTCAAAAGCTGTGTCTTCTTAAAACAAGTTTTTTCAACCTCTAGAGAGCAAAACCAAAGTATATATCATCAGTAAATGTATCTAGTGAATGGCTTGTGAAATTTTTGTAGATCATAGTCTTAGGTTTGAACCTTAAGGCAGTAGATGTACAATGCTTATATTAATACATAACGTGTATACATAAATTCTTTATAAATATCATTAAAATTGATAATATAAAAGAGATTGGGGAGGAGAGAAACAAAAACAAAACCAAAACTGTTAAAACTTTCTTATTAAAGTTTTAGTAGTGAAGAAAAACTTTATAGCTTTTACTTTTAAGGATATTCAGAATTTAAAGCTTGCAGGATGCTATAAAACTACTCATGTTGTCTTGAGTAAGATGGTGTCTGACAGAGTTGCATTTATTAGGTACTTTAATCACTCTGTTTAACTCGTGGATGGTTTGTCACATTGGTTTTATGTCTTGATTAACATCTCTGCTGTAGGTAAAGCTGTCAACAAGAAAATGAGTAGACTTGTAGTATCTGTTATCTAGCAGTCAAGAGGATGGATAATCACAAGGAAGGAACAAAATTACAGATGTAAAAAAGAAAACGGAAGGACAAATGCTAAAATGTACTAAAGCAAAAAACTTGACAAGATATTTTTCTGCTGAATAATGCATTCCTACTGTTTCTATTTTCATTTGAAGAAACATAATATAGAACAAAATACATTCCGTTGTTAGCCAGAAATACAGTTTTAGGGAAAGTGAAAAAAAGGCCTAAATACTTGGCTGAACATTTTTCCTAGATTATTTCTGATTTGAGTGGGATGAAACACAAAGTTTCTAAACAAATAGAATTTTAATATTTTGATAATTCTAATATCTTAAGAATTCTAATTATAATCACTAACATGGAACTAATATTCCATAAATTGCCAATTAAAAAAAAAAACGAACAAAAAAACCAAACCAAAACAAAAAAACCCACCCCAAAACGTTCATTTAGAAAACTAGAAACAATGTGACTAAAACATAAACAATTGCCACGTGAAATCCTAGTTTTAGTATATTTATTCTGTCTGATCCTAAGATTCTTTGATGTTTTGATACATTGTTCTGTGTTTTCTCTATTAGCAATTGCAAATAAGTCTGCTGGAATCCTGCATCCAGAATTTGCTGTTCCTATTTCATTATATTTTACATGTCTTATGCTACATTCAGTTAGGGAACACATGTTTTGCAAAGATCATACTGAATCAAACCTCAGTCCAGCTGCCACAACTGAGGTGCCTGTTCTAACAATGGAACCTAAAATACAGAAGTACGCAAATGTTAGACAACTTTTTAACAATTAAGCTGGTCTTAGACACTCTTTTTGAACCACACAATTTTAAACAGCTGTCTGTTTGGCACATTCCATTTTAATTTATCCCAAAAAATAGTTTTAAAAAAGTATTTTGTATTTTAGTAAAGGTATTTCAGTAATTTGGAATGGTAATTGATACTCTGTGTTTAAAATGCGCAGAAGGAAAACTTATTCTTCTGCTGCTTTTTAGTGAAGCATTTTTTGTTATGCTAATACAAAATAATGTGATGAAAGCACTAACAATTATATACTTCTATTTAGCAATGTTGTCTTAAACTTTAAAAAAAGGAAAAAAAGGGAAGATGCTTGCAAGAAAAACAGTGCATAACTGACAAAGTTCTTCAAGTTCATTTTGCAGAATTGTTTGCTTTGTAAATACATTTTTCCTACAGCATTATCATTTCAGCATTGTACACATTTATCCTCTAGCAATTCTACAACATTAATAAACCATAAGTGCATAAACATTATGTTGGAGACATCTTTCAACAACAAATAAACATTATGTTGGAGACATCTTTCATCAACAAATTATTACTTTAAAAGTAAATACATTCAGGTGGAATCTTTGTAAAGTACACTCAATTGACTCTATTCTTTGCAACATTTCTGCTCGTCAGTAAAGTGCCATTTGACACAAGAATTGCAAAAATAGAGAGTAACATTAGAAAGAAAGGTAATATTGTCAAAGATTAATGTAAACAGAGGAATTCTCTTACTGTTGAAACATGAAGTACATAGCGTGAGTAGGCTGTGCTGCTCTCCTATACAATATGCAGTTCTATATATTTTAGTAATTGTTAATCACGAATGGTAATATTGCAGCATCTTAAAGATATAAATGTCATAGCCATACATTCCTTTGTCACTTCTGTATAGATAATTTCTTCAGTGGCTACTCTCAGTTGTCTTACATCTTGTTTTAAAGGTGAGAGAACAACCATAGGAGAAACAGCCTTCCTTAGGTTGCTTAGACAAATGGCAAAATTCAGCTTCCTACTTAGTGAAATTACTGTGAATGTGTACAAAAGAAATTGTTCTGATAATATGAAGGGTATAACTGGAGAAAGCAATGTATGGCTTCTCTGAGTTATTGCATTTGCCAGATGTCTATCCATATTTGTAAGATAAGAGACATGGGACAGCTCAGATATCTTTAGAATACTGTACAATGTATCATTACATTGGGCACATATCTCCAATTTGAGATGTTTGAATGTGACCACCTAAGGATTTAGACTTCTTCTAAGCTCTATGGATACAGGGTAAGAGAAATGAGGAGTCACTGCCACTTGATGTAGGCCTGCATATCTTCATACAATATTTAATACAGTGATGCATGTCTGCTTCTGTGTAATTTTATCCTATCTACCAGCAAAATCCAATGACAGTGTTCCAAGCTTTGCAGACTCCCTAGAGGCTGTTAGTACTCTCCGTGTTCAGGAACTTAATGGAGACAGCTTTGACTTGATTCCGTATACAATCCATGAAGGTGGAGGGCATCACTGAGAAAGTTATTCAGAACAGGAGCCTGAAAAGTATGCTTAAGTTAAAATGTCATTCTGAGGCATATTCTGGAGAAATCTAGCACTCTCTATTAAAAATATGTAAAAGACATATAAAGATATATAAAAGATACATAAAGATAGTAAGGATTCTTCTATTCTAAGTGTCTCAGGCAGACAATTGAATCTAGTTTGTTCAGATATCCTCCCGTTTTTCTGTGTTCTGTCAGACGCCGAACCATAGATCAAACATTGTGTTAAGATACGAACCCTGGGAGGGCAGTTATAGGAAAACAAGAATAACAGTACATGACAGAATCAATCAAGCATCAGGCCATGAGCTTTTTGTCCTATTTTCTCCCTCCTGTCCTGTGGATGGAGAGGGAGCGAAAGAGTGGCTTGGTGGGCACCTGGTGGCCAGCCAAGACTAAACCATCACTCTCCTTTAAAGTAATGTCTGAAAATAAATTTTCTTAGACAAAACTAAAACTTACCCCTGTAATTCCAGCAGCTTCAGTGCTGTGTGAAGAAAAGATCTACTGCCCAATGGTGTGGCTGTTTCTTATTCAGCTTTGAAAAACCTTTTTTTCTCCTGAGTTAATACATTTACATCTATATTAACATATTTCATATATCTCCTCAAGTGTTTAAGCTGAGATCTTCAGGCTGAAATTATTGGGAAATAGTGCAAGAGAATGTGTGGGAATGTAATGGAAATTAATGTAAAGAAATATTTGTTAATGTCTGGGTCTTAGCTTTTCCTTTGATACATGTAACAGTCAGAGCTACTGCTCCATTTGTGGTTAGTTATCATTTCTGCCATATTTCTTACCCAAAGATATTGCTGATTTTATAACTTTTTTTCTCCTTTCTCCCTTTAACTCTTACTAAAAAAACACAAAAGCATACAACTCCCCCTTCAAATTCAGGTAATTTCAACATTTAGTTAACTCCTGCAAAACTCACTTGTCCCTCATTACAAAGCTAGAGTTTTCCATAATGTTATACCTTTGACGTATAATTTGGAACTTAATATATCAACAATCCACAGTTCTAGAATAACACTTTTTAACTACTTACGTGATTTGAGCCTGGTTGGGGGGAATGTTCAAAATCAAATTATCTTACTTATGGCTTAGCTTTTTAGGGAACTGATTTCTCAAAACCTTCTAAAGCAGACTGGAGAATCATGGTGAATTATCAGTGTTTGCTCAGTCCTTGCAGAACCGAACTGCAATGCAGAAAATGCAAAATAATGCATGTCAGAGTCATTTTCACTGAATGCTAATGTAAACTCAGGAGAAGTACCTCATTTAAATGTGCTTATAAATTGCGCTAAGAAGAACTAGACATGAAGTGTAGTCAAATACAAATCAATACAGGCACACATTTATTTTAAATGCATTACATTTTTCGATACACTGACCACAAACAGACACATTAGAAGAGACTTTTGTTTTAGATTGCAGAGATCAACAGAAGGAAAAAAAAAATAGTGTTTCATAGGAGCTCATGCAGTGCCTCTTGCCTGACGAATGATCATTTCTCTCCATGGATTGCTGAAACCTTAGAGATTTAATGTGAAGTACAGAGAAAACGAGCTTTAAAAAAACACAGAAGGATTTTTCCAAGTTAAGGTGTTTCCTGTTACGAACAGCTTGGCATTTTCTGACTTATCCTTGATCTTTCTGTCCTGCCAGTGCCATTCAATACCCACTCTTAGTTTACTTCACCTGACAGTAACATAGTCTCGTGAGTGCAGTTCTCACCTCTTACAATTCTCCTCTAAAGTGCAATCTCCAGCCCCTAACAAGATAGAGGAGAATTGGATTCTCCAATACTCTAGCAGAATAAAAAATAGCTGTGTTTTGGAAGACAGTGATAAGTAGATGGAAAATGCAGTTCAAGGGCTTTGTTAGTCTGGAACATTTCACTGCATGCTCCAAACAGCTGTTAATAGGGAATAAGTTAGTTAGCAGAAATAATCAGTATACATTCTATTTAGTAACGTAGATCAATAGGTTTCAGGTATAATAAGCTCCCATTATGACAGGACCTTTAAAAATGTACCTTCTCTTCCGAGAGTGAAAATTTCAGAAGCATTCATCACTGGTGTACATTTATTCTCATTGAAATCATGTGGGCCCTATACCTTAGTTTGAAGACAGCAAATGAGCCAATATGTTTTGTATTTTTTGGGACTATGAATTCAAATAGATTCTTCACCCATTGCTGAATTTATTTCAATAACTCAATATCAAGGGTACAGACAAGGTTTATACATAGAAGAAAATGTTTATCCACACAGAACAATTTTAGTAGTTTCTTGGCTAAGTGGGAATTAAAAATAAACACAAAAACATTTTCACAAATGTGGACATGTCTCACATTACTCTGAGCATGCTGACACCACCTCATCTGTGTCCTGCACAGAAAATCTGCATTTGGAGCATCTTCTCATTTTAATAGAAAGGAAAAAGATAAACGGATGACAGATCTGTGTGCTGTACATCTTCGAACTTGAATTATACTATGGAAAAAAACTTGATAACCATTTTCCGTTTATTGCAAAAATGCATAAGATTCACTTGCATAAACATCAATATCACCTTAGGTACAATATTCTTCTCGAGTGCAATTATTGCTCTAAAATCTGTGTAAGTTCTGTGTCATACCTACCAACCCAATGCAGATGTCTATGATACTATAGTGTAGCTCAAAATGGTGTTAGGCATATTTAGACACCTTAGGTCCTTTTAAAAATTTTTATGCTTGAAAACTGAAGTTTGTATAAATTAGGGGTAGACAACAGCAGCTGCTACACGTAAGAGGAAAGCCTAACTCAAGTAAAAGGCTAGAATTAACAATACCCTTGATCACTGTGTCTGCAGAGGTGCCGATGGGATAAACTGTAGTTCATTCAAAACCTGTTGACAGTGAAATGGCAGAAATTACTTGTGAGCCTGAAGGGTTTGGAATACTTCTACCAAAGATTAAGTATTAAACATACCACTAAAAAAAGCAATATTTTATGTAATTAGTATTTTTTTCTGCCCTATGGGCAGGGAATTATGCTTGTTAACACTTCCAAGACAAGAACTGGGCTCTCAAAATATCAGCTGTGTCTGTCATTTGAACTACATATTAACTGCAAAAGTGAGAATACCTTCAGTTCAGCTCTGGTTGTCTTTTTTTCAAAATCCACCTCAAAAATAGGTATTACTAAATATGACTGCTATGAATTCTGGGAACAAAGGAGCTCTCACCTTTGTATTGTATTTTTATCTCAGTAAACTCCTAAAACATTTTGAAGGATTTAAACAGGTCCTGTCAGAATTGTAAAGTTCTACATAATTTATAAAGCCTGTAGCAAAGGTAACATTTTGCTTACTTATATTGTTCAGATGCCTAACTCCTTCACAACTTATCAGACTTGAAAAATTGAATTTATTCTAAATGTTATTCTATGTTTTAAATATAACAGATAGAATTAAGAATAAGGTTTAAAAAAGACATGTAAAAATCACTGTTAAAGTGGTGACAAAAGCAGACTGATGAGATGAAAATTACTTTGACAAAGGTAGAATATTGACCAAAGAAGAGATGAGGGAAAGAATAACTAAATGTCAGAAATGTGGTATGCATAAGAACACCTACTGCACTGCCAGGCTATAGAGAAAGAAACGTTGTTAAAAGCAGATTTAAGTACTGCTTCAAAAAGCTTGGAGCTCTGAGGTTTGGGCAAGGTTTAATAGACTAGAAAGTGCACTGACACAAAAGGAATTATTACTAGCTTTGCAATTTTAAAAAATATTTTTTTTAAACCATAAAAAAGCCTTTTAACCTGCAATTGTAAACTGCCTTAATATTCTGAATTATGCCTGGATTTGAAGGGCCATCCCCAGTGTAGTGGGTTCTTGATTTAGGAACCTACCATAATAGGATCATCCATTGTGACTCTCCTTCAGAGCAAACATCATAACTTTTGGAGTGCAGGAGGAAGGAAAAATCTCCAAGATTGCTCTTGTGAGACAGAGATATTAGTGTTTTGAGTGGTTCTATGCAAAATAATGAGTAAACTGTGATGCCTCTAACATCTTTCTCATTATCTTTTCTAAACCCCATCTAGCATGTTCAGGCGAAATGGAGTAAGTATCAGTAACTAGCTGGTATGAAAGCTGGGACTCACCCTTCAGACATTTATGAACTTAATCTGATTTAGAATACTTTTCTAGCATTCCTTTATAATTAATGGAGAGAGAAAAGTGTCACTAAAGAGAAATTCACCCTACTTGCCCTGAAAATCTGTGTTAGGATAGAATATATTGCATAGTGGAATTCTTTGAAAGGAGACAGAAAATAATATAAGGAATCCATTGAGAAGAAGCCATATTTTACTAGTTATTTTACCTAAATGCCTAGGTTTTAGATCTAGTGGTGCACCATAGCACTAGGCTGACATAGTGACAGGTATACATAATCTACCTTTGGAACCAGAAAGTTCAAAAATGTGGCTGTCTGAAGTGATACAGAGTTAGCTCAATAAATATGCAAAATTGTGCCCTAGGAAATGAGCAAGCAAGTACATTATAAAACAGCTGTAAGAAAACTGAGAAACTGGACAATACAATTACATCTGAAGTTCAATGACACCAAATACAACACAAAGATTTAGGAGAACTGGTCCTTATTCCTGGCAGAATGAAAAACATGATTTGTTGCCCAGGACTATGCTAGACCAGTCATTAATGTTCTAATCACAGTGAGGAATTCTTTGAAATCCTTAGGTCAGTGCTCGCCGCCAATAAAAAAGACAGAAAATATGCTAGTACAAATTAGCAAGGGAAGATAAACTAAACCAGAAAATGTTACTGTGTTTTTGTCTTAAACTGTTGAGTGTTCACATCTTGTGGATTTACTCATCCAATTTTAAAAAGCATCAGAGGTAAGGAATTACTTCTATCTGAAATGATATTAAATAGGTTTTGAAACTGGAAGGATAATTGCTCATGGTTATCAGAAATCTGGAGGAAAAAAAAGTTAGAAGAAAATCTAAATAAAGAATGATGATTTCTTATCTCTTTAACAAAAACATAGATGCCAACAAAAACATTATCAAATTAAAAAGTAAAAAGAATGTAAGAAGAAAATATTATTTCATAGAATCATACGATCATAGAATAATTTTGGTTGGAAGAGACCCGCAGGATCATTAAGTCCAACCATAACCTAACTCTAGCACCAAACCATGTCCCTAAGAACCTTGTCTACATGCCTTTTAAACACCTCCAGGGATGGTGAATCAACCACTTCCCTGGGCAGCCTGTTCCAATGCCTGACAACCCTTTCCGTGAAGAACTTTTTCCTAATATTCAATCTAAACGTCCCCTGGAACAAGTCGAGGCCATTTCCTCTTGTCCTATCTCTTGCTACTTGGGAGAAGAGCCCAACACCCTCCATGATACAACCTCCTTTCAGATAGTTGTAGACAGCAATTAGGACTCCCCTCAGCCTCCTTTTCTCCAGGCTAAACAGCCCCAGCTCCCTCAACCACTCCTCGTAAGACTTGTGCTCCAGGCTTCTCACCAGCTTCATTGCCCTCCTCTGCACTCTCTCTAGTACTTCAATGTCCTTCTTACGATGAGAGGCCCAAAACAGAGCACATGATTCAAGGTGTGGTCTCACCAGTGCTGTGTACAGTGGCACAATCACTGCCCTAGTTCAGCTGGTCGCACTATTCCTGGTACAAGCCAGGATGCTGTTGGCCTTTTCGGCCACTTGGGCACACTGCAGCCAGCTGTCAAGCAACAACCCCAGATGTCTCTCTGCCAGGCAGCTTTCCAGCCATTCTTCCCCCAGCCTGTTGTGCTGCCTGGAGTTGTTGTGACCCAAGTGCAGGACCTGGCACTTGGCCTTGTTAAACCTCATACAACTGGCCCCAGCCAAATGATCAAGATGGTCTAGATCCCCCTTTATGGCCTTCCTACCCTCCAGCAGATCAACTCTCCCACTCAATTTGGTGTCATCTGCAAACTTACTAAGGGTGCACTCAACACGATCTGCCTTTCATAAACCCATGTTGACTGGGCCTGATCACGTGGTTTTCTTGTGTGTGCTGTGTGATGTCACTCAGGATGATCTGCTCCATGACCTTCCCCAGCACTGAGGTCAAACTGACAGGTCTGTAGTTCCCTGGTTCTTCTCCCTGCCCTTCTTGTAGATGGCTGTCATGTTAGCCAACTTCCAGTCAACTGGGACCTCCCCAGTTAGCCAGGACTGCTGACAGATGATGAAGGTGGCTTAGTGATCTCCTCCACCAGCTCCCTCAGCACCCTTGGATGTATCCCATCTGGCCCAATAGACTTGCGGGTGTCCAAGTCATGTAGCAGGTGGCTGACCATCTACCCTTGGATTATTGGAGTTTCATCCTGTTCCCCATCCCTGTCTTCTGGCTAAGGGGGTTAGGTACCTGGAGCACAACACAATGTTTCACCTGGCATCCATCAGTGGATGGAGATTCTCCTTAGTAGTGCATCATAAGATTTCTAAAATCATTATTGTACAGTGTCTTCAAAGGTCTTAAAAGGAATTAATTTAACACCAAGTGTGCACATTTTTTTTTTTTTAACATATACCTCTCTTCTCCAAAACGAGAATTATTTTTCAACCTGAGAGATAATGTATCGGGACAGAGGGACCTCTAGTCAGATCCAAATACAGTGATATGTGTGTTTACAAATGGAAAATTTCTTTAATGTTCTCAATATAATTATTTTATATGACTGAGGTCTGTTAGGCAGAGAATTCTTTCTTTCTCTCATATAGTTATCATTTAACTCCAGGAATAATCTTGATCAGCATAGTTGTGATAATACATAACTTTCACTTAAACCTGCTATTTTAAAGAAGATATAAAATAAAATAAAAATTTATTCATGATATGAGATTTAATGTAACCCAGTAGACTTCAAGGTTTATATTTTTATCTTTCATGAAACAGCTGTTGACATTGCTGTTGATATAACTCTTTGCCTGAAGATAGTTACTTCAAGATTATAATGAACATGTGTCAGTGTTGTACGAACTGAATGGATTTTGGCAGAAGAAAAAAGAATTAATTTATTATATTCTGCTTTTAAAAGGAAGCTTTCAATTTTCTGGAAATTACAAAGAGAAAAAGAGACTGCCACTACAACAATATTATCTTTTATCTGGTTATATCTAGTGTCAACTCATTCCATGGAAGTAAATACAATATGAATTTTCTCAGCACAGCTCAGGAGGGATGACATAGAACTTGTGTGTAAAGGAGTTTGTCATACTTACCCTCCCAATTCACATCCAGAACTTTTCATTAAGGTAGATCCCAAAGACATCAGTGTTGAATGAAGCTTGGAGGCATAAGTAGCTATTATTTTCTCATCTCTGAAATAACATTTTTACTGGGTGCTGAGAAAATCTGCAGTTATGGATCCTGACATAACTCCTACTTATTCCAGGATTTATATAAAATAGTTCCTATGCCTCCAGTGAAATTGTCTGTAATTTACATGAAAGCAGAATGAGATGTTCAGTCCCCTGTATACAATTTGTCTCAAATTCATATTTTGCAGTATCTTTCAACTATTTTTAACAATTAAGACATAGAAAATACTACCATGTTAGTCAATTCTCTTATTTTCTGGTCTCTCTTTTGTGAGTAACCACTTCATGGAACTGTACATGAAATACATAAAAAAAGAAAATACATGTAAAATACCAGTAAAACGATATAATTATGTATTAAAAAAAAAACAACCAACCAAAACCAAAACAACAACAACAACAAAACCCAAACAAACAAACACAAAAACAAAAAAACAAACTAAATAAGGTTGACATGCCACATTTCTTGATCACACATAGTTAATTATATTAAAATCCAAGTACGACCAAATCATATACCTTAAAAAGTTTGAAGAAAGAACCTAAACTATTCTTATACAAAGTAGATTTCAAGTGGTAAAAATTTGATGAAATTACAGAACTAAGTCCTGTATCAGGATGAACTTGCCTTAAAATACTTGTTTTATTTTTATATTTCTTTCTTCCCCCTCTCCAATGGTGTAGGTAAACAAAACTTTTCTTTGGAACTTAAATGTTTTTTGTATTTCTTTTCATATGTGGGGTATGATACAATGTGAGTAGTTTAACATGAAATAATGAAGTGTTGTGAAAAATATTATGTTAGTTTTGAATAAAAAAGCTTCAGGTTTTGGAGATAATTTAGCAATATTGCATAATCCAGCTCTCAGACACTGTTTATTGTGCTACTTACACCACTCATTGTAAGAACTAGCCCATCTGGACCTACACTCTGCCTCTTGCATGACACTTCATTTTGCCACAGACATTCATTTGGTGGTATTCTGACCAACCATAGACAATTATTGTGTAGATTAATCATCAAAAGTTCTTTCCCGTCAACGAAGAAAACCAGCTACTTCTATAAGAAGATTCATCTTGCCCTAAAATAGATGCCTAAAACAGGTCAGATGAATAGTACTCTAAAAGGAACTATTTTTCTCAGTTGACAGACAGTCACTAACAAAAGCTAGGGAGAATGGTGTAAATATCATGCTCGTGCTGTGTACTGCTGAGTTGGTTGAGGTACATTCTGTGCACCTTGTGGGGTACCTGTCCTGGATGGCTTCTTTCATAGTGTTGAGAATGTGATCTGTACAAGGATACACTTAAGACAGATATTTAATTTAATTATATAAATGGTCCAGTTCTGTGTCACAGGACTGATGATTTGCATAAAACTAAATGCCGACATGAATGAGCAATCCATGGCACTTTTAAAAAATTATCAATTTAAATATTTTCAGCAGTGAATCAAACTATTCATACACTGGTGGATGTCACTTGACAACAAAGGATACTGTTAAAGTGAAAGAATGGCATATCTGACTCATGTCACTGATGTCAAAGATGACTTCTTCCTTAGTTACCTACTTCAGAATAGCTGTATCCTGATATGAAATATCTGATTTAACCTTCAGAATTTCTGAATGTGCACCTTATCTTGTTGTCAAGCACTTAAGAGAGGCACGACCAATGAAGAAAACAGCTACCAGCATTTGAACATCACAAATGAAAAGACTATCAATGAAATATGAAATGTCAGCCTTCAATTACTCTGGGGAAAAATATTTAAATTCCATATTTGAAGAAATACTACATATGAACTGATCCAGAGATTAAACTCACAGACTGTTTGTAAAAAAAAAAAAAAAAAAAAAAAAAAAAAAAAAAAAAAAAAATATTAAGTAATAAAAAAAAAAAAAAAAAAAAAAAAAAAAAAAAAAAAAAAAAAAAAAAAAAAAAAAAAAAAAAAAAAAAAAAAAAAAAAAAAAAAAAAAAAAGAAGAAGAAACTGAAAATATATTCAGTAATTCAAAGCAAGAAAAAAGAAAGCGTAACAAAGTAAAAACTGTTATGAGAAATTCAATGATGACAAAGAATCATAGAATCATAGAATAGTTTGGGTTGGAAGGGACCTTCAAAGGTCATCTAGTCCAACCCCCTGCAATGAGCAGGGAAATCTTTAACTAGATCAGGTTGCTCAGAGCCCTGTCCAGCCTGGCCTTGAATGTTTTCAGGGATGGGGCATCTACCACCTCTCTGGGCAACCTGTCCTAGTATTTTACCACTCTCATTGTAAATAATTTCTTCCTCATGCCTAGCCTGAATCTCTCTTCCTTCAGTTTAAAACCATCGCCCTTTGTCCTAGTGTAACAGGTCCTGCTAGAAAGTCTGTCCTCAAAGAAACAATACCATCATAGCCTAAAATATTTTATTTTCTGAAACATGCATCATACAATAACAGCCTGCTGTCTTTTACATTATTTTCACATTTACATTTCCAAAGAGAAATATCAAATTAGCAAAGTGCTATGATTATAATGTTCTGTTTAAAGAGCAAGTACAGCACAGAAAGAGATGAGTTTAATGACTTGTGTTCTTTAGATGAAGTGTTGCAGCCTTGTTCTAGAGTGCACTGGCACATTTAATGAACATGATTACTTCCTCCAGCATGCTTCAGCTGCTTCTGGCTGGGGGAAATCTTTTTTTTGTGCTTCACAGTCTTTTTGTATAAATGAATTTTTTAAAAATACAGATATATGACCTAGAGAAAAGGAGAATGGGTTAACCCTGATTCTACAAGATGGAGTGCACCCACATCTCCCATATAGGTCAGCAGGAATCATAATTAATGCTCAGTGATTAGTGAAGCAAGGTGTCATAATCCCATGACATTTAAAACATTTCTAAAACAAAAGCTGAATTTTAAATTTCATTTTTCATTCCTAGTAATATTTACATGTAGTGTAAGTACTTTATTTTTTTTTCATTTTTGCTTGAAAATATTACTAACCCTAGAGGAAAATGGAAGGAAATATGTTTTCCCTTATGTCACAGACCAGAAGTTGCACTATCTTGGATATAATCAAGATCAAATGTGTGTGAAGGCTAGCTAATGTAAAAAATCTTTATTTGCATATTATTGTGTTTAAATCTCTTTACATTGCAAAGCAAAGACTAATAAAATATTGGGAGACATTGGGAGACATTTTAAATTGATGCAATCTTTCTTGCATGTATGAATTAATGATGATTTAATTATCCCTACTTAATGTACTGAGTTTGTTAATTGTTTGATGCACATTCACAGATAAACATCACCTCCAGCACATGTAAGTGTTCAGGCTCCCATACCACCTCCTGTTCTAACATTCACCAGAATTTTGGAAGCAGTGTTAACACTGAACTGCAGAAGGTTAACTTACTGGGGGGGTTTTTTGTTGGTGGTGGTTTTTTTTGTTTGTTTGTTTGGGTTTTTTTTAATTGTTATTGCGACCAAAAGAAAGGAAAAACATGAATTTCTCAGCTTCATCTAATGTTTCTACAATGATTTACATAGCTTCTTTCTTCCCCTTTATATCTAATATTCCCAGTATAACAAGTTCAGTATTATTCTGAGGTCTGTATTCAAGCAGTTATTTTCTGATCATGACATTGATGAACCAATGGCCTGAAAGAATCAGGAAAGGCTCCAAATCCAATGCTAACATTATAAATATCACAGTTTGTGCATTTCCTAGTTTCACTGTCAACTATTCAATGTAACCATCCTGCTTTTAATGAGTTTTTAACTTAAATCTTTGTATCACTATGCACCATATTTTTCAAGTGTGACATATAGTCACAGTTATATCAATAGGAATGCAAAACTATGCAGTTCCAGAAAAGAACTTTAACTGAGTTTGATTTAGAGCATTATACAACGCCTGAGGCTTGAAGTCTGTGGAATAATTTCCTTCAGTCAATGTTTCTGCCTCCAAAACAGTTCAGCATTTGAGCAGAAATAAGTTCAATCTCACAAGTTTTGTATGCAAGTATTAGATATAGTAGCTTAATATCCTAGGTTACAATAGGCATTATTTCTATACTATTGCTGTATTGAATAAACTTTATTTGGCAACAGTGTAATTTTCAGAGTTTGTGTATACACTCAATAAATTTCAGTTGGAAATTCTCAAATATCCTCCCACCCTTTAGACACGCGTCCTCTGAGAAGCATTTAAAGACCTTCACAACAACACGAATACGTCAAAAGCAAAAGCAAACAAACGAAAGAGTGTTCTAAGAAATATTTCCTAATTTCTAATTGAAAAGATTGTGAATTCTACCTCTATCTTCAGGTAGCACTGCTTATTATTCTCTCATTACTTCAAATACTAGCACGGAGCCTGGAGCACAAGTCTTATGAAGGGCAGCTGACGGAACTGGGGCTGTTTAGCCTCGAGAAAAAAAGACTGAGGGGAGACCTTATCACTCTATACCACTAGCTGAAAGGAGGTTGTAGCATGAGTGTGTTGGTCTCTTTTCCCAAGTAGCAAGTGATAGGACAAGAAGAAATGGCTTCAATTTGCACCAGGGAACGTTCACGTTGGTTATTAGGAAAACTTTCTTCATGGAAAGGGTTATGAAACAGTGGAACAAGCTGCCCAGGGAAATGGTTGATTCACCATCCCTGGAGGTGTTTAAATTCTTACAGACAAGGTTCTTAGGGACATGGTTCAGTGCTAGATTTAGGTTATGGTTGAACTCAACCATCTTGAGGGTCTCTTCCAACTGGAATGATTCAATGATTCTATTTATGCGTTTGTTATTATTAGTCATTATGTTACTACTATGCATTATGATCAAATAATGGGAGCTGACAATATGTCTGCAAGAACTATTTTAAAAGCTTTTGTATTTCAGCTACTATTGGATGTTTGTTAAAACAATTTTAAGAAATTCTATTTAGAATCAGTAGTACATTGCTTAATATAATCTCAGTAACAAAGAAAAACACTACCCTAAAGAAGTTTTCAGGAACTTCACTTGTGGATTCCATTTTTTTTTCTTGGGAATTCAGGTATTTTTAATTACTTACATAGTAGTACAAATGAACTAAGATAATGAAAGAGTCTCTTCTGTTATCTCTCTTCCCCTCCACTATCTATTTCTCAGTTCGCGAATGAATAAAGTGAATGTGACAGAAATGTGATTTTTAATTGAAGTTCCAGGAAAATACTAGATCTACATTTTCTTTTCGTTTAAATCAGACTGTATGCAACTGGTATCCAATTGAAACTTAATTATTGACTTTTCAGTCCAAGGTAGGTAGCAATAATGATGCTCATTCATAGTAGGCACATCAATCATCATTTCTGCAAGGGAGATGTATTCCTCATTGTTATATGTTTTAATATCTTTACCTATAATGCAGCTGTAACCATTTCAGTGTGATGCAACAGCATCAAAATAATGTTTATGGCATGTCATGAGAAGATGTCTTTGACGTGCTCTTTTAACTTTTCAGAACAACTTACAAATCTTACTTTTGTTGGGTTGTGTCTGTTCAGAACAGTTTTAAATCAAATTATGTAAATGTTAGCATCACTAACTGAACCTACTCCTATTTATATATCCTGTTTTGTTTTCCCTATAAGAGAAATTCAGTTCCTTTTAACTTAGTATTGACATTTCCCTTCTCTGCATTGACAGGAATGTTTCAGACACTCTCACAGCTTTTATATTTAGTAGCTGAAAGGCAGAAGAGTAGATCAGTTTCAGCTGTGAAATTCACTTTTGCATATGGAATACTCACTGCTCTATTTGATAAGAGCAAAATCCACCACGGAATTTAGATACCTACGAGTTCAGGGCTGTGACACAAAGGTTTTAGGTTCCAAAGTAGAGATTAGAACTGAAAATTCTGAATAAGGTATTGTTGTTTCTTACACACGATGAGAAAGTCTCCTAAAAATAACTAATAAGGAAATCTATATGTCTGAAATTTAATGTGTTTCCTGAGTTTAGAATTACTATTATTCTTGAGTACTTGAAGTTGAAGTGAAAGAGGTTTCAGTAGTGGGAAAATATAGTGAACATTTATCATATCTATTCTTAAACATTTATGTCTTAAAGTAAAAAGAGTCATTCTTGTCGTTCACATTTCTTGTTATTTTGAACTTTCTCTAAAAAAGGTTTCTGTATATGAATGAATATAACTTTTTTTTCCCTCAAGACTCTTTAAACTTTACTTGCTACTCCTTAAAAAGACCCACAAAACAAAAACAAACCAAAGGAAAACCAAGGAACTTTGTAAACAAGCAGATTTATCTCCAGATTCTTCACACTACTCACTGTTCTATATTGTTGCATAAAATAAACTCTCTTACTTGATATTTCCAAGAAGTTGCTAAGTCAATTACATAATTTTTGCTGGTAGTATGCAGTCACGGTGCTGATACAGTTGTATTCTGTATCGTACTTGAACAAACTTCAAAAAATCCTTGCTTCCTGACAACAGAATGCTTTTCAGCCCATCTGATAAAGTCAAATCATCAGTAAACTAACCGGTTAAATGGCTTTCAGAGGTTTCTTCCCAGGTGGTGAAATGAGTTTTCAGTTCATATGGGCATTGCGAGAAAACAAATATAGCTTAACTGATTTAGCAACGATCATTTGTGCTGCTGCATTCAGTGACCTCAGCACAACATAAGCAAAATAACTACCCTTTTGCTTTCAGTTACTGTGTAACCGTCAAAAACATTAAAAATATGACTTTCTGGTTTTGGGTTTTTTTTCTAGAAGTCATCTGTTAAATAAATATTAATTTAGAAAAAAAAAATAACAACAATATGACAAAAAGCTTAATTTTAAGTTTGTTGTATTTTAAGTAGATAGGCATAGATAAGTACCAAATCTGAATTAAACCTGTAGATAGAAAAATATCAACATTGATGATAATCATGACTCATGACAGCTACTGATGCATAATAACTCCTGAAATCCATTGAACAAAAATACATAAACTGTACTCCAGTTTGAACCTACCCTGACTACTAGCTAAGGCACCCTTGCAAAAGGCTGAAGCTTTGCCCTGCTCCCATAGAGGAATGCACCACACCAGATGAGAGAGCTCTACTTAACCTCTGATAGCTCTACTTTAAAATTAAACATTGATTAGGTCTTTGGCTGCCTCTGGGAACTGGGCCCTGAGTCTGGCTCATATATAGGCCTCTTCTGGGTGCTGACTAAAGGGATCTTGAGCTTCTCTAATCAGGGCTTAGTTGCAATAAAGTCTCCTGGTACCCTAAATAAAGGACTGCTTGTTGTGCTTGTTAGAAGTTTCTAGAGCTTGCTTGGACTTGGAAAGAAATTAGGATGGCATAATGCAAATAGAAAGGGAAACATTCTTAAAAAAAAAAGGGATAATTTTTCCTTTTAAGAATGCCAAGGAAAACAGTTATTTCCAAAGTATAGTTCTGTTTGAAGCATAACAGCTCAGGACTACAGTAGTACCTTTCACAGGAAGGAATGCCTCAATTTAAAAAAAGAAAGAATCACAAGATATCCACAAAAGTTAAAAAATAGAAGATACCTGAAAAATATAGCTACTCGCACCCCAGTGATTTGAAGTGTTAGGGTTTAAAATGAAATTTTTAATGCAGGGTTTTATTTATTTCAGGTAAGATAGAGTTCAGGATTCCTTTCACTGAATTGCAGTATGCTCAGGGTTCTGCTCTCTAACGTCTTGCCCTCTTCAGGTAGCTGAAGGAAAGAGCCTGTCTTTCTGACAACAAAACTGACAGAAAAAGAAAAAAAAAAAAAAAAGAAAGAGAAAAATTGAAAGAGAAACCACAGAAAATACTAATACAAAAGTTCTGACCTCAAGGAAACAGTCAGTATTTTATCTTAGTGTGAGACTCTTTCCCCTCTTGGATTTAATGTGTGCACATTTTTTCTTATTTGTTATTACTCTGCAGTACCAGCTGAAAAGAACCAGCAAAGGCATCTAAATCCAGGCAGCGTCTTGTACCTCCCTGAACACTCTCATTTCTTCACATTAAGACTAACTACCATCCTGGGTAAACAACCTGTTGAATGAAATTGCTGTGAGGTGCCCTTCTGTCTTCCATCTCTGCTACCCTCACTCATAAACTACATCAGCTATTATGACTTCACAGTAACTGTGGTGATTCTTGAAAGCATGAAAAAGTATGTAATTGAATGTCATCTGATTTTGTGTGAGTCATTTAGAGTTTTTGGCAGTGGTGTTCATGCCATTTCTTAACTTGAAGGTCTGTAACTGAAGGATGAAATACAAAGACAGCTACGCAGAGAAGCTCATAGAGGTCCACTTCCACTACAAAAACAGATACACACACTTTTCCACAGCTTGATTTTCATATTTTTTCAAATAAATTTAATTAATTCAAAAAGCTATATTTCAGGAGCATAGGCAACCTTCAAAATAAGAAAAAAGTATCAAGTAAATAATCACACTAATATGAGCAGGAGACATAATTCTCACATTTTGTGGCTCAGAGAAGTTATATACACAGAGTTTTATGTGCTACCAGCTGACTGAATAGTTTGCAGTTTGGTGGTGCTGTAAAAGCAAATAAAAAACCTCTGAGTTGTTTTGAATGTGTATTAGATTTAACTGTTTAGGAGCATCAAGGCAGAGGAACTATAGCAGAAAGCAAGTCTCTGTAGTCATGCTTGGTTATATCCATTAATTTCCCACCCAATTAGTTGTTTATGTATTTGGTCTCTTTCTGATTTTGTGGTTATTACCTTATTATTCTCTAGTGTTTTGTGTACACACTTAAACAGCAAGGAAGAGAATTGAAAGACAAGAAAATTCTCACATAAAATAGGTGCATAGTGACTGTATTTTCTCTATTATTTACAGGTTTTATTTAAAACAAATATAATTTGTGGAAGCCTGAGTATGTCTTTAAACAGCAACCATTGAGATTAGAT
The DNA here is from genome assembly GCA_013399365.1 of Pampusana beccarii. Taxonomy (NCBI): domain Eukaryota; kingdom Metazoa; phylum Chordata; class Aves; order Columbiformes; family Columbidae; genus Pampusana; species Pampusana beccarii. The sequence continues at coordinate 146,514 of VWYH01003318.1, read as the reverse complement.
GATGGAATAATAGTTTTTTCTTGTTATTTCATTGAGGCTGTTGGAAAATAAGATGAATATTCCGAATATCGCAAACATCACTCTTCCTGTGGTAAGTCTGTATGCCTCTACTTACAAGAAAACATCTTGTCCGTTTTAATCTAAACTGAATCATAGCACAGTTAAAGGAAAGGATTTTAATGCCACTGATGAAATTCTTTTGTACAAGCGTACACTTCATGAAAGAGCAACTTTAGGAGAGCATATTAAACAGAAACAGGATCAGTTATATGACACAAATACATGAAAGGAATTGACTGTTTTCCCCTTATTATTTAAGGTACCCACGGACACCTAAAAGCAAAGAAAATCTTCATCATTGATGGATATGCTAAAAAGGATGCAGGACTGGCCAGTACAGCTCAAAAATACTTTTTCTTGTATTGTTTGTATTACAGATTTTTCTAATTGAAGACATTTGTCTACAGATTTTTTTAATGGAAACCAGTTATGTCACATAAAATACATTCTAGCTTTAGACCACCACATAGTTGAGAAAATGCAATGAGATTTTCTATTATCCTCTTTATACTCACACCCCTGGAAGCTTTTCAAGTGGTATATGCAACTTTGAAAGTGAGTACACTGAAGTTTTAAACACAGAGTTCTTAAAAATGGTCAGAGATAGCTGGCTAGTTTTTTTGTATTTTATTGGTAAATTAGAATATAAGGTCACAATGTCACGCTAATGATGATATGCCCTGTTGGCAATTGCTTCCACAGTTCCATTATAAAGTGGTCTAGCAGCAATGTACAAAATCTATCTAAGAATCTGTTTCTAAATAATTTTATTTATTAATTGTGCATATCAGAATTCTTTAGGTTGTCATTTGATTTATAAAATTAAAAAAAACCCATATAAACTAATACTAAAATTATACATGAAGTAGTAGCCAAGAAATATTAGCTTGAATTGTCACTTGTTCATTAGTCTTCAGTTTTTGTTATTGTACACTTTAGAGGAGGTGCTTGTATACCATGCAACAAATCATAACTGTATATGTGTGTATTTGATATAACAAGAACTATTTACTACACATATTTTTTCAAAGATTTTTCTACTAGTACCTAACAACACTGTAAGTAAAACAAGTTTTTTGAAAAACTTAACAGAAAAACCATTTAAACCACTACTCATCCTGATGTTTCTAGAACTCAATATGTATTTCAGATTGCCTATTCATTGGAAATGAATCTATCTAAATGAATAAAACTAATCTGATATAATCAATATAAAGCAATAACATAACATACCAATAGGAAAATTCTAAAAGTGTTTCACTTGTCCTATGAAAAATCCATTTATGGAAACACATTTTTAATCCAGTTGAATAAATACTTGATCAACATAGGAGATTATTTTTGGCATAGAAAATAGATTATGATTCCTTAAGCATTCAGACTATCAGATTCCAGTCAGTTAGTTCATCCCCTATCTTACATTCTTTCAACCATATACATTAGTGCTAATGTTCCTAGGTCTCCCTGACCTCACTGAGCATAAGAGCTCTAAAATGTGACAAAATTCCCAGCAGGCTTTCTTTTTTTTTTTTTTTTTTTTGGGTGCAAAAAGTGAGACACTTCAAAAGTGAGCTTAGAGTCCTTCACAACTTCATGGTCAATATGTGCCATGGTTTAGAAACTTATTCTGATGTTATCTGATTATATGGGATTTGTAATAAAATGCCACGATTTTTTCTTCAATTGAAGGGTTTTACTGTTTGTTTGTTTACAAATGATAAGAATTATTTGAGCTGTTGTTTCAATATTTTCAAGGAATTTCCCCTCCTAATATGAAGTAGAAATTTCCTATATGATAATAGACGATACAGATAAAGATAACCTTAAGTGACAAATTTAGATCTCGTAGATTGAGTGGAAATGATAAATGTTCCAGGCTTAATGTGTTTGAAGCAGCACAGAATAAAAAGCAGAGCAACACAGTGTTTTACATATCATCAGTTTGCTCAGCTGATATCTGACATTTATATTGTCTTTAGCGATCTAGTAACTTAAATAGTAAAAAAAATTATAGCTACATGCCGTTATAATTAGATTTTTCTCCTTATATTTGTATAATTCATTCTGAAAGCTACAATAAATAACTTGTATTCCAAGAAATAAGACATCACAATTAAAATGTATATGGAATTTCAGTGGCAATCTGTAGTTTGTGATATTTCACTTGACCTATTTTCCACACTAGGAGGCTTAACAAGCTCTAGAGAAATGATATTTTACACCTCTGTATCAAATGATGCACACAGTTTTTGTGACACAATTTCCAGTTTGTGACACACAATTTTATAAAAGGTAAAAGTGCTTATAGCTGGAGACTGAACAATGATCTAAGTTTTTTTCACAGGCTTTCTGTGTGACCTTCATTAAATTGCTTATGCCAGATTGAGCGAGGAATTTAACCACATGATGAATTTTAAACCGAAGTTTGGAGTTTATTTACTATTCATTATTCTTTGTTTGTTCTATTTGAATTGTTCCATTAATCCAGAAGTGTTCAGAAACTATTGTGACCTAGGTGATCAATCATACACAATGAATAGTAAAGAATTACTATTAGCAATTCAAGGACAACTCTCAGCAGTTAAAGTGTTTGACATATCTTTCTTTCTTTTTTGACTGAGCTTGTGTCAGGTGTTCCAGCTTTTTGCCTGCATGTGATTAGAGCTTGAATCTCACGATTATTCTCATCCAGTGTCAGGATTTGAAATACCACACTGTCCCTTGGCCTTTTAGCAATGATGTCTTGGTACTACTATTTCTTCCTATTGATAAATGTTTTACAGTTATACAGAGCTATACTAGCTTATGGATTAAACAGGGAACTCTCATAGTTCTGCTGGTTGACACTAACTTCTTCATATCTAAATTCAGCATGGAATTCAGTTCTCAAATTACTCTCCTTAAATTTGCTAAAGAAATAAAATGGAGAGTTAGTTGCTTAACAGTTAGACTTATGGAGGTCATGTCCATCTGATAATGTTGGAGTCCCTTAATAGAGAATGCCAAAAATGCACTAGAATATAGTATTTCATCTAAACACAAATGACCTGGGAAGCCAGGACTCAGACCAGCACCTCTTCCCAATCAGGTATAACTCAGCTTCTTTTCAGGTAGAAGTTACTCTCTAAAAATGAGCTAGAGAATGGTATCCTTTTTACTCATGACATCATGCTTTTTTGCATCATGTCATTTGAAGTAACTTATCAGATTTGGCAGGTGAGTGCTCTAGTCAAAGCTTGCTTTTGAGACAGTGTCAGTGCTTAGAAAGGGTATAAGATTAGGAAAGAGGGGAAAAATTAATTACAAAGTATATATATATATATGTTGTCCAAAGGAGTTGTCAAGGCACTTGTGGGTTCTTGCTTGTGTTCCAGCAACTGCTTTGGTCTAAAGAATTGATGAGTTTGTACTACAAGCAGGTTGAGAAGCAGAAAACAGAATCCAGAATTCCCTCATTTTTCTATTACCTAATTAAAAACCATCTCATCCTCTTTGCTTAACCCCTTTCAGATAGTCCCCTGTTTATTTCATTAGAGAAGTTTCTGTATCACAATCTAGCTAACACATACTCCAAAAAAAACTCACCTTCAAACAACATAGCAAATTGGTTTGGTTTTTGTTTGTTTGTTTGTTTTAATAATGACTATGTTTTTTTTGAAACATTGCTCTGATCTTTTCAGCTTTTCAGCAAAAGATTAAAAAATACTTACTTAGTATTTGTTACTTTCAGTAAATTGTCAGTCTGGCTCTAGGAATGCCCTTCACATAAGGAAAATTAACTACAATAAAACTAAAAGCTGTCAAGTTTGTCTGTGTGTCTAGATTTTAATTTTAGGTTATGTAAACTTCCGATGCCCTTTTGCAGAATACATAAATTAACTCAACTTTTAAAATAAATAACAAAATTTAAAAGTTATTAGAAGTAAACTTGTCTATCTCCTTGTTGGCAAGCTGTCTGTTATAGAACTGTAGGAAATTATTTTGTTCCTATGTCTTTTAAAGTTTTAAGACTTTGCTTTAAATCAAATTCAGAAGTTGCTTTTTCTTTTCCAGGGTCATGAGAAGGAATATTTGTTGTACAGGCAGACATACACCCTCACACACTCTTGATTCTATAAACCATGTTTCCCTGCGTAACTAGGCTAAGTGAAAATTGTACATGCATTTTAATTCAGAATTATTATACTTGTACATATTCTTGTAATTCCTTGTAATAATTTTTATTACACAACTGTGAAACAAAGGACAGACATGGTTCTAATTTCACAAACAAAAACTGTATTTTTCAAAACAGTCATTATTATAAATAATTTTTCATAGAACTAACTCGAGAGTCTTAGAGACTTAGTACTGAGAGACTTAGTATTGGACTCTAAATGGCTACTCCATTTGCAGGTTTCAAGTAGTTGCTGTTCTTTCTAGTCCGAGAGGGTTTTTATTCTCCAAAAAAGAGAAAGAAAGAAAGTAGTATTTTCACAGTAAGTTTTTCTGGTTTTCAGTCAAGTCTACAGTGACTACACTGTTTCTTCATTGCAGTTCCGCAGTAGAGTACTGTAATCACTTTCTGTACAGCTGTTGTTTTACACTTGCAGCCTAAATGAACGAGAAAACCGCTGATGCCTCAGTAATGGCAGAAAATTCAACAGTGAGACATAATCAAGGAAAAATAACCAAGATTTCAAATCAGGAAAAAAATTGTTATGGCCAGCTAGAGATTATTTATAGCATTGATATTACCTTTCTCAAGCACTGTGGCTACACTTTACACTTTTTTTTTTTTTTTCCAATTGAGATAATAATTTAACAATAAATAACATTTGCTATTATATTTAAAATAAGATTATGGAAAAGTAGGAAAAGATGAAAGAGGTAAAAAGAACTACATAAAAAATACAGTGCAAATTTTGTAATTAATCAAATGGAAATGTAAAAAAAGTTTCATTTTTCAATTCTGACTGAATGTCATGTTTTAACCCCAGTCAACAACTAAGCACCACATAGCCACTCACAAACTCCCCGAAGAGTGGGCTGGGGGAGAGAATCAGAATGATAAAAGTGAGAAAACTCATGGGTTGAGATAAAAACAGTTTAATAGGGAAAGCAAGAACTGTGCACACAAGCAAAGCAAAACAAGGAATTCATTCACTACTTCCCATCGGTAGGCAGGTATTCAGCCATCTCCAGGAAAGCAGGGGACTCTGTCACTTGTAACGGTTACTTGGGAAGACAAATGCCGTCACTCCGAATGTTCTCCCTTCCTTCTTCTTCTCCTTGCTTTGTATTGCTGAGCATGATGTCATATGCTATGGAATATCCCTTTGGTCAGTTCGGGTCAGCTGTCCTGGCTGTGTCCCATCCAAACTTCTTGTGCAGCCCCAGCCTACTCACTGGTGGGGTGGTGTGAGAAGCAGAAAAAGCCTTGACTCTGTGTAAACACTGCTCAGCGATAGGTAAAACCTCTCTGTGTTATCAACACTGTTTTCAACACGAATCTAAACCATAGCCCCAGACAATTAACTCTATCCCAGACAAAGACAGTACACCAAAGAAGTGGTCAATAATCTCAAGCTCACCTTCTTATGAACATGTAGTTTATGTCTGATTACTAAATGCTGTTGTGCAAGACAGAAACACAGAAAATGGTAGCAAAAAAAATGCTATAGAATACCTAGATGGTTGTAATGTTAGGATGGCTCTAGCTTTCATTTTTCTCTAGTGTTTGTTGACGGGTTTGTTTTGTTTTGTTTTGTGGTGGGTTTTCTGGTTGTTTGGTTGGTTGGTTTTTGTTAAAATAATGGGAACAATAAGAATTCTGAGAACTGATAGGTAAGACTTAAGATACATCTCCAGGTCAGCTGCAATTGATCAGCGCAAGTGATAATACATGAACACGACTAGCTGCCCAGGTCATGTTCTTCTGTGGTCATTAAATTTGATGCTGTTTTTCCAGAAGTAGCTAGATGCTACAGAAGTTTTCTGGAGATGTAATGGAACATCGTGAACTATTTAAATTATTTTCCTTTTAAACATTAATTGATTTAACAATTATTTCCATTCTTGTATGACTATTTCAAATATTATTGCCTTTGCTTATTATCTTCATAGGTTCTTTTAATTGTCATTTGAACTAAATAGTAGTTGGCTGAACATTTGCTGCAAGCAAAATGCAACAGCATTAAACTTTTTAAAATTTTCATATTTTTCTGTTATTTTTTAAAAGCAAAGCTATCCTTGGTGTAAATATCCAAGAAAAAAAGAAAGGAAGATTCCCTCAAACAGATTTTGCATTTTACAAATACTTTGATTCTTAAAAGGGATAATCCGTTGACTCCAGTGATGCTTGTGAATTCAGCTTGTTACTTACGGTTTCCACTACAGCAGTTCTGAGATTTATTGCATATCTGGCCCTTTGTGACCTCTTCAAGCGTACACTATATATGATACAAATCTTGACACTTTATTTTCTTGAGAGAGGAGACGTACAATCCTTCTCCTTGAGAACAAATTGCTTTGGGGGCTGAAGAGAATTTCCTACGAATTTTCGAGCAGGTCTGAGCTTAGCCTAGTAAATACAGCTCTGCAAACTATCCTTCAGGGAAATAGGACATTTAAGCAGTTACCAGTCAGCTTACAGAATACTTACGTTTCAGTATTTGGGATGGAATAACACACACAAAATGTATCATAAAGCAGTCCACAGAGTTCAAAGGAGGGCAATGAAGCTGGTGAAAGGCCTGGAGCATCAGTCTCAGGAGGAGCAGTTGAGGGAACTGGAGGCATTTAGCCTGGAGAAAAAGAAGCTGAGGGGAGACCTTATCGCTCTTTACAGCTACCTGAAAGGAGGTTGTAATGAGGCGGGTGTCGGTCTGTTTTCTCAAGTATCAAGAAATAGGATGAGATAAAATGGCCTCAAGTTGTGCTGGGGGAGGTTTAGATTAGATACTAGAAATAACGTCTTCACAGAAAGGATTGTCAAGCATTGAAACAGGCTGGCCAAGGAAGTGGTGGAGTCACAATTCCTAGAGGTATTTAAAAGACGTGTAGATGAGGTTCTTAGGGACATGGTTTAGAGGTGGACTTCTCAGTGCTACATTAACAGTTTGACTTGATCTTAAAGGTCTTTCCAACAAAACAGTTTTATGGTTCTATGTAAAACACATCAGGAATTAAGGAGTTACCTCTCTGGGGTGCTGGAAAGTTTAATATGTAAACCTATAATGATTTTATTTTTTAATTGGAATTTCAGAAAAGACTCTTGTAAGCCTCAGGAGACTGACTGGAAATTCACATTTGAGAGGTGGCTGAACACTTCTTACCCTGTCCATATAGTTAACTGAATGAGCACAGCTCCACTCCACTCCCTGCAGATGTCCCATGTATTATCTACTGGCTTCAACAGGAGCATTTTCACTTTGCAAAATAATGCTTAATATGAGTGAATATTTTACATTACTTTTGCTACAGCTCTGCACAAAGACACTCCCCTCCCATTTCTGTTTATCATATCCACACTGAAAGACAGAGCATCATTCTCTTACAGCTTTTAATAACATGAAATACTTTTTCCTTTTCTTCACATTACAGTCATTGCATCCATACTCTGCATAATAGCATATAGGTGTAGTGTATATGTATATATATACACATAAAGCACGTTCTGTATTGTATTATATATGTGTGTCTGTATATACATAAAACATCCTCTTTAACACACCATATGCAAAATAGTTTGCATGTTTCTGATCTATTTTGAAAGATCAGCCTGAGTCATTAATTGTTTATTGCTAAGTCAAAAAGAAGACTGGAAATAAATTGCTTATACAAGAAATTACTTGTCTCCCTATTAGTCTAAAGTAGAATAAAAAACTATGTTTCAGTTACAAATTTTGCATTTTTGATACCTGTCAGGAAATGTAAACTCTACTTTTCAAAAAGGCACAGCAATATAGAGACATTTTTTCTGTTAAAAACACACTTTATAACATTTTACAACAATTAACTCTATGTCCCTTCCATGCTGTTTTTAGCTACAGATTGGAAAAAGGAAAGAAATTTTCCTCTTTGAAGCTCTTAATCATGTCTTGTCTTTCTGCTAATAATGCAGAGGAATTTTAGTAGTAAAGTAAACTGAAAAATAAAAAAAAAAATTCTTAGGTGGCTCACCACCACAAGCTAATTTAGCATTTCACCAAGTGCAGATACATAGCTGGTGATCTCAGCAGTTAAGCAGTTTTCTTTCTTCGAAAACTTAGCTATAAACATTATTCTTTTCTTTTACTGAATTTCTGGTTTTCTTAATTTGTTATCTCAATCAGAAATATGAACTTGAAACCTGTAAAGGTCATAACAAATATTCTGTACATTTTCATATCTGCAAACACTCAGATAAAGCTCTTGCTGACCCATAGTAAGGTCAAGTTGTTCCCTTTTCATAAAAACAAACACCGTTCTTCTAAGGAAATGTGTTGCTTCATTTTTAATGCAACTTGACACTTTTGACAGAGAAAGATAATGACAGTGTAAAATAGCTTTCAAAAAAATCAAAGACTAGAAGAAACAGACACATGCTACATAGCTTTGAAACGTTCAAGAAATTGAAAGAAAATCATTTCTTTATGGTGCTGTATGAATGCAAATAGTATGATTCTGGTATCAAAAGGGGAAGACTAGTTACATTTAGAATAATCTGCTTTCATTGCCCGAACACAACTTTTTCACTGCTTAAAAGTATTTGAGCTGACCATTTCAACATAAACACTTCTGTGTCACTTTACTGTCCCTATCCTAACTCAGGCATTCATCCTTAAAGCTAAATTTTACGGATCTATGGAGTAAACAATGTCTTCACTTTGCACACCCAGTATTGTATTTGTTTAACCCCAGCTGGCAACTGGCACCACACCCATACACTTCCACCCCACCCCCTGCAGTGGAGAAGGGGGAGAATTGGAAGGCTAAAAGTCAGAAAACTCACAGGTTGAGGTAAAGACAGTCTAATATTTTTTAAATAAGTAAATTGATAGATAAATAAATACATAAATGGAAAAAAGAGACAGTAAAATGAAACCCAGGGGGAAAAAAAAAAAAGTGACATAAAATAAAACAGTTGCTCATCATTAACCAACTGTTGCCCAGCCAGTTCCTGAGCAATGGCAGGCGCTACCAGCCTTCAGCCCCCAGCTTTTATTGCTGAGTACATTGTCCTATCACATGTGACATCCCTTTGGTCAGCTAGGGTCTGTTGTCCCAGTTTTGTCTCCTCCCAGCTTCTTGTGCACCTCCAGACTACTCACTGGCAAGTCAGTTTGAGGAGTAGAAAAGTCCTTGATGCTGTGTAAGAACTGCTCAGCATTGACTAAAACATCCCTGTGTCATCAACTTTGTTTTGATCACGAATCCAAAACATAGCACCATATCAGGTACTATGAAAAAACTTATCCCAGCCAAAACCACCACAAGCATATAGAGGTATAAGTTCCTTTCATAATCTATGGCAAGAGATAGATAACTCCAAGGAGAAAAATCTTAAAATCTATCTTTAAAATAAGATAAATTACCTTCTAGAAGTACGTGTTTCATACTGTAGATACTAGAGGTAGACAAAGTTTGCTACCACCTTTCTAAGTAGAAGTCTGTGGTGAAGTGGTATAACAGGAAGTGAGAGTGATTAGCTCACACTTAAGACAGAGGAATCTCTTCCACAACACAAAATGCCTATTGTATTGTAGTTTATAAAATTTAATATATGCCTCTGAAGATTTACAGAGGGACACCTTATCCACCTAAGTTTAACTCCTGAATTTATAGCTTCAGAAATGTTACTAATAGAAATGTAGCATACAAATTGACTGGGAAAAGCATACAGAGACACTTGTTCAGTATTAGAAGTTTTAATCCACCACAGAGCTGTGAGAATCTGGGACAGAGTGATTGAAAAATTCTAGGCTCCTACAAGGATTGAAAAATTCTAGGCTCCTACAAGGCAATCACTTTCACTCATAAGACTGAATATCTCTGTGCCAGCTTTGGAATTATGCAACCTCTTTTACAATGAAAATTTTTATAGAATTACAAATGTTCTGAATATTGTCTTGCCCTATTAAAATGACCGGTGAAATTTTATATAGACACATCCAGTCTATAGCGATTCATTAACTTGAATCTCAAGATTTTATTCTGATTTTACTTATTGATTTGGGTGTCTCTGGCACCTGTTTAAAAATTTCACAGTTATCAATATAAGATGTTATTCCTACAGTCAAATTACCAATTGTCATATAACGTAACAAAATGAAATTCTAAAGCTTGAAGTTCTGATCTGTCTCAAGTGTAGACAGCCACACACAAACTGTTATGAACAAATGCACACTCAAGATCTTTCAGCATCCTTGGGTGATGAAGCAAACCTGATTGATTTCAGGGAATCATTCTGGAATTCAGGCTATCCAACAGAAAGTAAAACTGCCAGAATTGTTATGCGTAGTAAAAAAGGTTTGAGGTGAAGTGTGGAGTTGCTACTTTATCTCAACAAATTCAGTCAGGCAAGTTCAAATGACCTCAACTTTAAATGAAGTCACTGGTACGTTGCTAACAAATAGAATGGAGGTAAAAATATTATCACTTTTTTTTTTTATTCATAGGACTTAATATTTTGTTTACCTCCAGTCTTACATATTTAAGGTTATATTTAATGCTAAAATATTTTAATATACATTTTTTTCACAAAGAAATAAGTATCAAATACAGAATCTACATTTGAATTTATGCAAAAACTGTGGAGTTCACTGTTTTATTTCTTTATATTACGGTCTTTGGGATTATTAGAATTTTATGTTTAGGTTAGAGATGAAACATTTTCAAATATGAATAAGTTTCTGTATCTGGAATTTGAAGTCTGTTATAAGCACACAGGTCTTGGATTTGCTTTGTTTGACTAAAGTCTGGGGGGGAAAAAATCTTTACATATTACCTTGAAAAGTTAATATTAAGAATGCAAGTTATTTTGTGAGTTCTGATGTAATAATGTGATTTTAATCAGACTTCTAGGATGTCTGAATCATAAAATGTCAGTATAATAGAACAGAATAATGCAATTAATTTGGTGTGGAATAGATGTCATGAGGTCACCTGTTACAACATCCTGCTCAAAGCTGGACTAACTTCCAAGTTCAGCCAAGTTGCTCAGAGCTGTGTCCAGCTGAGGCTTAAAAATCTCTACAAGTGGTGAATCTACAAACTCTCTGGCCAACCTGTTCTAGTTAAAATGTAGACAGTGTTGAATATTCAGGATCAAAAAAAACCCCAAAAACATTAGAACGCCTTCACAACAACTTAACTTTCTCAGAAATCATTATTGCACTGTCACTTGTTAATTGATAAGGTACAGACTGATTAGACTATTGTAAATGTCAAATCATAGTCTGCTCTGTAGAGGAATCTTTAACTCTGGACTTAGTAGAAAACAGCGGCTGCAGAGTGTTAAAAACAGAGAGAAAATACTTCTGTCAAAAGAATCTGAAGATTTTTTTTTTGTGTCACTTAAAAGAATACACTGTAGAATAAACTTTGACATGTCTTTACTGCTTTGTGATTGAAAAAGCAAGAGAACTTTATTGAAAATGACACATTCTTGATTAATTATTGATTTGGGCAAGTATAACAGAGGCCTACTGGACATACGGGTGAATTACAAGTGTGTTAGAATGATATGTAATTGGTAACGTCAATACCATCAGATGCTGTAAGAACACTGTGTTTGGCAGAAGAAAACTACATTATTTTCACTGAAGAAGCTAATTACTTGTGGAATAACAGCTATAAAGAACTTTGAATTTCCCAGCTAAAAGTATTTAGTAACTCAGCTGCAAATATTTAGACTCTTATTTCAAAAATTATGGATACTGGGTCAAGTTCTCTAACCTTCCTTGGTTAATGTTCTGTAACCTGCTTTGCCTCTAGATATGAATGTTGCTGTCTAAATCTCTTAATTGGCAATGTGTTGGCAGAATAGCAAAACACAGATGTTCAGCATATGAAGGAAACCAGGAACAAAATTTTCTCATTTAATTAGATAGATTTATATTTTTTAAAAAAGAATTATTGATTTGAAAAGGAATAAATGTTTTAAATATTTATGAATTCTGTATTTAAAGTTACAGCTGCCCAATCTGATTCCAAAGAATCCAGTTCCTGGACAACACAATTTCAGAATTCTGCTTATCTTCTGCTTATCTTCTGCTTATCTTCCAGACAGTTTTTAAACTATTTTCTTAAAACTTTTTGTTTCCATTTTCACCTTTACCTGAACTGCTAGAGTAAATTAAATCTGCTTCAAGTAGAGAAATAAAATTATAAAAAAGCTGAAAGTAACTTCTTAATGCTTTCTGCATTTTAGTACATATGAACCTAAACCTAACCACACTTGAGGGTTCTGAAGTGGCAACATATTGCTAGAAGCAATTTTCTTCTTGTATTTCTGTCTCAGCTTGAAACAACTTACACACTGCACCACAAGGGGAAAATGTTTTTACAAGACTTCCAGCCCTAAAGGAGCTAAAATCGCTGTAATAAATTAGAAAATACAAACACATAAGGACAATATGAACAAAAAAAGCTTGTGGACACCTGCTGCCTGGTCCATCTGGTCCACAGAGTCCAGAGCCTGTGCTAAGTGCGACATAGTTCAGGCAGCCCACAGTAAGTGGTGCTCGTGGAATATCTGAAATCCAACCTATTGCAGCAGCAATAGTTTAGTTCTGCTCCAAAAACTAGACCTCCTAAATTCTAGTCTTTGAAAGAACTGAGCAGTGTCCAGTTCTTTTTATTTTAAGGTATGATCTGCATTGGTGATTAAAAAAAATTTAAAACAGTCAGACAAAATGAGATGTGAGTGTATTTATCACCTCAGGGAGTCCAGCTCATCTATCTTGTCTTGCAGAAGAGAGTCCTAAATACCAGGTGGTAAAACGTGAGGTTAGTACAGGGGAAAGACTGTTCCATCACTTGAGGCTGGGCCAAAAGATATCTCTAAGATATCTCTAAGAAGATGCTAATGCAAATTTGCACAAGTACATATCCCAATCCTTACCTTTTAAGTACCATGTGAATTCACAGTTAAACATGCAGTCTGGCTATACAATACCTAATAAGAAAGAATTATCTAAGAAAGGTGGTTTTGTGCTGAGTGTAGCTACCAAAGTTAAGACAAGAACACAAGGGAAATAGAACTACTAGAATGAAGAAGCCCCTGTTAACTGGGATATTGAGCTCTTTGTAATTACAAAGATGGGGTGATTTAAGAAAGTACAGGCCTGTTTCCAAAAACGATCTGTAGTTTTGTGGGTAAATATTGGAAAATGGAAATCCACACTTAAAGCCATACTCTGATTAAAGGTATACACTTGTCCAAACTAACTAGAACAGGAGTTGGCAGGTTTTAGTAATGTACAGTACCACTTCAACTTCTTTAATTTACCTCACATATCTGCACAGAGCAGTAGCTACCACAGGAGTTACAGAAGTCCATGACCTTCTGACGCTGGGATCCTCCAGGGCATCTCAAGTGGCACAAAACATCGTGGTTAAGCAACTGAATCCTACACCAGATTTCTGTTGAAAATCCAGGTCAGTCAACTAAAATGTAAACACTTATGGATAAGGTGGACACTTCAGGTTATGAAGGGCTGAGTTTCACATGATGAATTTCACTGGAGTGGGTTTAGGCCTCACACTGGGCCAGTCACAGCAATTAAAGCCCCTTGACACACTGTGGATGTGTACTCCAATAAGTCACTGGCTCTTTTTAGCTGAACACGCTTTTGTGCAAGTTTATATATTTCACTGGAGCATGCCTGGACCACACCTGGAGCAAGCTTGCAGAATCTAGGTACAAAGAATCATAGAATCATTTAGGTTGGAAAAGACCCTGAAGATCACTGACTCCAACCATTAACCTAACACTACTAACTCCACCAATAAACCCTGTCATGACTAAACATGACATAACAGGACCCTGATAATAATTCTTTTTATTTAGCTTATTTAGAGGTTCTAAAAAAAGTGTTAGAGTCAGAATTTTAGAGGTGTTGTGCATGCCCACATTTAGAGTTGTAGGAATGCATGGGACAAATATAGCCACTGTTTAAGGCAGCAACCAAATGTTCAGTTTTGAGATGTCAGTGATACACATATGTTGGCCTGCTGACAAAAGACTCACATAGGTATCTGAGAAGTTTTAAAGGACTTCAGTCTTACTTCTTTAGGATCCTGTATAAAAATGTGTGTATGAGCATGTTTGGCTGCTGAAATTTGTTAATGTCCCAGAATTTTTGGAACAACTTATTTTAGGGTTTTATTCATGAAGTCTCAAGAGATTTAATGGCAAGTTGTGAGCACAAGATGAATTGTAATAAACTGTGATACATTTGAAAACTAAATGTCCCCAATTAATTATATACATAAACCCCTATATTTCATTATAGGAAAATCAGACTGATCTTGTTAATCTGAAATTTAACTGAGAGGCAGAGTATTCTGAGACTGACTTAGGCAAGGAACATTAATCATGAGACAAGACTAAGCAAGTAAAAAGTAGTAGGACTATAAAAGTAAAAATTAATATGAGTTTAAAATTGACTGTTTCTTCCTGGTTGATTTAGAGGGATTTATCACTGCTGATGATAAATAAATATTTTAGACTGTATCTATACTGTAGGGTAAACATACAGTCTGGTATGTTTTGCAGAGCAGGTCACCTGGTTGTTCAGACTGGGAGACGTATTGGCATGTACTACAGTGCCAATTTGTGCCAGAATTTTGTCTCAATGGGAACCATAAAGTATCTCAAAAAAAAATCATTTTAAGAATAATATTCCTGATGCTTTATGCAGCAGTCAGTTTTTGCCTCTGGCTCAGTAATTATTCTCTGCCTATTTATTTTTACAGCAAGTCAGATTGCTTTGAAAAACTTTTTTAAAGATGTCATATGTAAGTAAGTTTTTTACACTTTTTCTTAATTTTTGTTTTTATTATAAATTTACTAATTATAGACAAAGGCAGTAAAAGGAAGAATCTGAGTTGAAAAGGTACAAAATGGTTCTTTTACCACACATTCTCACAGCAGCTCCTGACATGACACTTTTCTAAGTCTTAATATAGAATGTTTAAAAACACTTGGCCTTTTCACCAAGAAGTACTTCCAATAAACAGTTTTACATGAAAGTACTAAACTTATATTTAACTTATATTTAATTCTGCTAACAATAAAAATAGTAGTACCAATAACACTAAACTTCAAAAATATGTAATTATGGCTATAATTTCAGGGTAAAGCACTTGTTGCTAATGGGATGACAAATCATTTTACAGTGATCAAATCACCTGACAATGGTTGCTTACCTAAAAAATTAATAAGAAGAGGATTTCTGGAGAAGATAGTGTTAGCACAAATTTTTTAGCAGGACGTTATTGTCTTTAATAATATTCATTTTTGTCATTAAATCAGGTCTCCAATCCAAACCGTTCTATGATTATATATCTGTCATTTGTATCATATTGCTTAGGATAGCATAGAAACATTTTGTTGGCTAACTGAAACTGACCAACTGATGACCCAAAATTTAGGTGTCTGAATTTAGGTACATAGAATGATAGGTATTATAAATTATCATTCAGAGGTTGCACAGACACTAGTTACATCAAAACAGCCACCATGACAAAGTTTCATGTGTGTGCAGAAACATCACTAATTGCATTAGATTGTAGCATAGCTATAATCCCTACATATTATAATCATATCAGAGCTGGAAGAAATTAGTAAAAGCAGGTATGTCTCTTATAAAAAAAAAAGTTTGTGCTTTCCTCTGCCATTCCACTAAGAATCAGCCAGGCAGAAAATTACAGCATGAGAAAGGAAAGGAATATGCTTGTGACTAGGCTGGAACTGGGAAAATTTGTGGAACTTGGTAAATTTACATCACAGCTGTGCCACAGACTTCCAGCAGTGCTTTGGACAAATGAGTCAGTGTCATATCCAAATAGGAAGTGAAAAACACAGACTCAAATGTAAATAAAATATGCTTGGATGCTGCCCAGATGTAGAAATACCTTGTGATCTTACTCTTGCTACTATGGTGATAAATAAATTGATGCACTGGAAATGTGAACCTTTGGAATCAGAAAAATATATATCTGAAGCCTATTTGCAAAACATATTACTGAATTAATATTGCTAGTGTTCGAATCTTAATCTGTAGCTTCTCTTTTGAAAGCATTCCTGTTCGTATTTAGAAAACACAACAATTTGTGGTTTGGGTTTTTTGTTTGTTTGTTTGTTTGTTTGTTTGTTTTCCACAAGGATGTGTTTGTTCTTTTTCTGGATTTCAATAACAGAGACACAAACACTTTGAAGAAGGTATAACTATTTTATTAACATCCTAGAACTAGAATCCTGCCTAACTCACTAAAGTAGGATGACTAAGGCTAATGATGTGCAGCCTTTGGGTTCTTTAAGAACACATAAATAAATAGTAATCCTTTGCACTGTGTCTGTTTAATTTGTTTAATAGTATATGGTAGTAAAATTTTGATGACATTTTAAATTTTTCTCAGAAAAAAAAATCACTTTTTGTTTCCTCTAAATCTTTAGATCATATAGTATATATTCCAAATTGCACTGTAAGTTAAAAGCTAGAAACTCCTACTTAGCGTTATACTGTAAGTGTATCAAAATATATAGTATATAATGAATATATTTATTAGTGTTATGTTTCAGTAAGATAAATTCAAGCAATTTAATTTTATAAAATACTTTTGCATCTCTTTCTATTTGATCTTATTTTCTACTTAACATGTTCATTTCTTTATTAATTTGTTACTGATTTTTAAGAGTTCTATAAAAATGGTGATTGAATGCGTAGTAAGTTATTTTCAGTTACCTAACTGAAACACGTTTCAGTCATCACTGACTGGTACAGTGGACATGGGATTTTGGCTGCCAAAGAGGGTAATGTAGCTAGAGGAGTCAGAGTGCTCTGAGCTACCCTGTTTTCCCAGATCCACTTGATTCATAGGTCATACAGATAGCTCTGCTTTCCAATATCTCTTCACACAGTTTTGCAAGAGGCAACTATAGTCTATAAATAAATTAACAAAATCAATGTTTATTGTGCACTTAGAATAATAGGCCTTGCACTAATCCAATGTAGTCATTGGAAAATTTAAATGTAAAGTGGGAAAATAAAAAAGAAATATTTTAAAATATTAATGCCAGTCAGAGTAAGACAGCAAACATGTTGCAAGTAAATATAGAAAAGATTTGAGTCTAGTGCTAAGAAATGCTGATGGTCCAACAAATAGAATATAAATTCTGAAAGCTCCTTATAAGAAGTTATTTTGCAAAAGTAATTTCAATGCATTACTATTATATACAAATACTGTGTTGGTCTTTATCCACATTTTTCTTCAGTTTCCAAAAATATGTTGATTCCTTTTGCTGCTCTAGGGATATTGCATCAACTAAGAGGCTAAAATTGGACTTTGAGATAATAAAGTTTTATACTTAAATGTATTTGTGTATCATTAACAAAAGATGCATCTCTCTATGATGGATGAAAAGTACCAGTTTAGCCCTGCAAGTGGAATATTGGAGGAGAATGTAAATCTGCAATGTGAACTGATTACAGTATGTGGAACGCAAAGATTTTAATTTTCTTTAACAATTAAGTGCCTGAGCAATGTTATTATATCAGCTATGCCAGAAGACAGCTTGTTAATAAATGAGCATCCTTTCTATCCCTTACATTTGGCCTTGCAGACCACTTTCCTCTCCAGGAGAATAAGTTACTTGAAGCCTTATCTTTCGAGAGATGTAAAGTAGGACTGGACATAACTGAGAATACGGAAGAGAGAAAAAATAGCATAATGGAAATAAGCTTTGAGATTATGAGTAGCATCAAGAAACATAAATAAGTTTGTGACCACATAAGGAAAATTATCATCATATCCATTATGATGCCAAGATTGCTTCCTGTGACATAAGTAGTATTAATGCTTTTCTCCCCTGCCCTTTGTTTTCTGATTTTGTGTCTGCACTCAGTTTTTTCACACAAATTCTTTTTTAAATTACTAGCTTTTTAGTTTGTTTTTTTGGTTTTTTTTTGGTGTCTTTTGTTTGTTTGTTTGTGGTTTTTTGTGTGTGTGTTTGGTTTTTTGTGTTTGTTTTGTTTGTTTGTTTGTTTGTTTTTTAAGATAACAAGAGATGGTAACTTTTGTTAATGAGATCATGTTGGAAAAAACAGACAAGATTCCAGGTGCAGAGTTCCATCCTCATGTCTGAAAGTGAAAACTTCGCAAAACTGGAGGAGTAGGAATATCTGTGTGAAATTTAATTGCCATTGTGTTTCAGAGTTTGGAAGAAGATGCTTTGTGTTTTTCTAGTTTACTTGAAAAATTTTTTACAAAGCCCTTGCTGAAGCCTGACCTCACCCTTCCTTCACTTAATATCTCAGAATGACCAAATGATCGTTTAGTGATTCATTCATAGTTCATCTTACGGTGCCATGCCAACTTCTATGCAGCCTTCAAAATGTCTTGCTGGCTAAAACCCAAAGGTGCAGCAGTAACTGTAGCAGCAGCAGGCACTAACATGGTATCTACTACTCACTTTATTTCTGGGACATCTAGTCTAAGTAAGACCAGTGAATTTTAACAAAGAAAGAAGAAAAAATACTGTATTTGTGAATGTGTCTAAAAGAAACTAGAATGTTAATCAGGTCAAAGATGGTAGCATTGGCAGACAGTTATCCATATATTGTATTTAATTTTTACAGAGAAGCTAAGTTTTGCTTTCCCCATGTAGGCAGTCCTGTCCCCATGGAACCTCTTATATAAAGGTAATACAGTTTGACGAACTGAATGTTAACTGATGTAATGGCCATGCCTTCACAATAAATATTGTGTAGGAATCCAAGTAAATCTATTCATCTGTTTGAAATGAAAAAAATAATTTCAACAGCTTTAAATTATCTTATCTGCATGCAGCTATCATCTACAAAATGTCTCCCAAATACTCTCTTGTCACTCTAGCTTGCAAACTATCATCATGGTATCTAAGAAAAATTGTTACGCTATTCAAAATTTAAATTCTTTGTTTTGTCTAAAAATATCACTGGTAGTTTTTGAAGAAGATATTGTATTTCTTTGGCTCTTTATCTCTTTCGCAGAAGGAGGCTTGTTAAAATTTAGAGTGAATGAATATGAATTAAAGAAATAAAACTGAAGGTATGTGAACAGAATGCAAAACTATACATTATTGATTTGTCCTGTATTCCAACAACTACACTTAAGAACAGAATGATTTGTTCTGTGAGAGTGTTATGCCTTTCAGTAAGACAAATATAATTGATTCAGGTGAATCAAACAAACTCTATTGGAAGTAGAGGAAAAGACAAATCACCGAAATAACAGAAATTAATTAATTTAGGTCACTGAAATAATTAGATTTTAAAATTGAGTACTTTAAACTGTGCCCATGAATAGCATGGAAGAATATAGAAGGACACAGGCAGACCCAGCTGATCAACACATGGCTCCAAGGCTGGTGTCATTGGAAGAATTTTGGCTTTTTCAACTATGAGATGGTCTATTCTTCGCCAGGTCTACTGACATCCAATGGAATGCACCACTTGCAGAAGGAGAAAAGGGGGCTATCAGTGCTGATTGATAGAGCTTTAAACTAGATTGGAAGGGTGAAAGGTCCAGTACCAGGCTAGTCAGTGACAAGCAATGGGATGGCACACAAAAGCTCGAGGAGCTGTGAGCTGATGAGACTCTTCAGACTGCGCCACGATGTCATGAGCACAATGAACCACGCTTGAAGTGCTTCTACACTAATGCACACAGCATGAGGAAACCCAAGATCAGCTAGAAGCCTTGGCCCAGTCCCAGGCATATGATATAATTGGCATTAGAGAAACCTGGTGGGATGAGTCCTGTGATTGATGTACTGTGACAGATGGTTACAGGCTATTCAGAAGGAACAGGGAGGGCAGGAGAGGTGAGGGTGTGGTATTGTATATAGCAGAGGGGCTGGAATGCATGAAGTTGGTAGTTGGTGATGGCAAAGTTGAGAGCCTCTGGGTAAGGATTAAGGGACAGACTAATAAAGTGGATGTCGTAGTGGGAGCATACTAGAGGTCACCCAGCCAGGATTATGATACTGATGAGTTATTCTTTAAGGAACTAAGGGAAGCCTCTAAGTCATCTGCCCTTGTCCTTATGGGGGACTTCAACTTGACAGATGTTAACTGGGAATATCATACAGCTGGCACAAACAGGTCCAGAAGATTCCAGACAATAGTTTTTTGGTACAGGTACTAAGGGAACCGACCAGGAAAGGTGCCTTCCTAGATTTGCTGCTCACTAGCAGAGAGGATCATGTGGGTGAAGTGGCAACTGGTGGCTACCTTGGCCACAACAACCACGAAGTGGTCAGGTTTAAAGTCTATGTCAACAGGAGAAAAACTGCCAGCAAGATCTCATCTCTGGATATGAGGGAAGCAGTCTTCAGGCTGCTCAGAGAACTACTTAGTAAGGTCCCCTGGAAGAAGCTTTTGAATGTGCTGGGGTCCATCAGTGATGGTCACTTTTTAAGTACTACCTCCTAAAAGCACAGGAACAGGCAATTCCAAAATGTCAAAAGTCAAGCAGGTGATGTAAAAAGTTGGCTTGGCTGAGAAGGAATCTTCTTGAACTACGGTGAAAAAAGAAAGTATATGGTCAGTGGAAGCAAGGTCAGGCATCATGGGAGGACTATAGAGGTGCTTCTTGTCACTGTAGGGAGGAAATTCATGTGGCCAAAGCTCAGTTAGAGTTGAAGCTGGCCAGTACCATGAAGGACAATAAAAAGGGCTTTGTAAAATATGTTAACGGCAAAAGGCAAACCAGGAATAACATTGGCCCATTACTTGATGAGCATGGTCACTTAATAAACAGGGACGTAGACAAAGCTGAGATGTTTAATGCTTTCTTCACCTCAGTCTTCAACACCAAAGATGGGATCTGGGACTCTCAGAGCCTTGAGCTAGAGAACCGTGGCTGCAGGAATGATAAAATCCCAATCAATCCTGATTTTGTGCAGGATTTGCTGCTCCAGTTAGATCCCTACAAGTTGATGTGGCCTGATGGGATTCATCCAAGGGTACTTGAAGACTTGGCTGAGTCATAATAAGACCTCTCTCCATGATTTTTCAGTGCTTCTGGGAATCTCAAGAGGTCCAAATTGACTGGAACCTCACAAACATTGTCCCAGTCTACAAGAAGAGGAACAGGGATGACCCTGGCAACTACAGGCCTGTGAGTCTCACTTCTCTTCCTGGTAAAATTGTGGAGAAGATTATTTTGGGAGTTACTGAAGAACACTTGAAAGACAATGCAGTCATTGGTTCCAGCCAGGGGTTCATGAGGGGAAAGTCCTGCTTAACAAACTTCGTTTCTTTCTACAACAAGGTTACCCACCTTGTTGACCAAGGGAAGATAGTCAATGTAGTCTTTTTGGATTTCAGTAAAGCCTTTGATACTGTCTCTCACAGTATCCTCCTGGACAAAACGTGCATCACAAAGCTGGATAAACACACAATGCAGTGGGTGAGCAATTGGCTGACGGGCTGGGCTCAGAGGGTCATAGTAAGTGTTAGACTGGCGACGAGTCACCAGCTGGGTTCCACAGGGATCCATCTTAGGGCTAGTACACTTTAATGTCTTTGTAAATGACTTGGACGCAGGACTTGAGGGGATACTAAGTTAGTTCACCAATGATATTAAATGGGGAGGAGCTGTTGACACTCAAGAGAATAGAGGGCAGAGGCCCTGCAGACGGATCTGGACAAATTGGAGAACTGGGCAACCACCAACCACATGAATTTTAACAAGCGCAAGTGCCAGGTTTTGCACCTGGCACATAGCAGCCTGGCTGTACATACAGACCGGGAATGAGAGGTTGGAGAGCACCTCCATGAAGAGGGATCTGAGGGTTCTGATCAACAGCAAGTTGAACATGAGCCAGCACTGTGCCCTGGCAGCCAAGAGGGCCAACCGTGTCCCAGGTGCTTCAAGCACAGCATTGCCAGCTGGGCAAGGGTTGGTGATTGTCCTGCTCTACTCTTCACTGGTGCAGCCTCACCTGGAGCACTGTGTGCAGTTCTGGGTGTCACAGTACGAAAATGATATAAAGCTACTGGAGAGTGCCCAGACGAGGGCCATGAAGTTGGTGAAGGGTTTGGAGCAGAAGCTGTATGAAGAGTGGCTAAAGTCACTTGGTTTGTTCAGCCTGAAGAAGAGGAGACTGAGGAGAGACCTCACTGTGATCTACAGTTTCTTCCACAAGGAGAGGAGGAGGGGCAGATGCTCATCTCTTCTGTCTGGTGACCAATGATAGCATGCGAGGGAATGTTAGGAAGATGTGCCAGAAGACATTTAGGTTGGACATTAGGAAAAGGTTCTTCACCCAGAGGGTAGTGGAGCACTTTGCTGGCTATTATTAACTATGATCACAGTGAGAGAGCATTTTTCTCTGTCAAGTGATTGCAGAGACCCAACCTCTATACTGTTTCAGAAAAAAAATGAAAAAAGGAAAAAAAAAGGTGTGGAAAAATGATCATTTCAATGTTAAAAAAGAGAGGTATCTACCTCTGGGAGGGGTAGACTCCTTAACTAGCCTGGTAAATGCCACACTACTAAGAAGAAACAGAACAGTAAATAATGCACCAATATGGAGAGACAGCTCTTGGCAGAGCCTGTAGGACTGGCACAATCAGTATTAACTTGGAAGTGAGGAGTGGGAAACCATCACAGACTGTTAGCTTCTAGTTGAAAGGGAATGTTCTTTTAGTTAGGATAAACTTATCAGACCTCTCAAATCTTAAATATTAGTAATTTTATCACAAGAGAAAGTACCTCTCTTATTTAGCAGCAAAAGAGAATTGGACCTGATAAATGTCCCTAAAATTCTTAAGGTTTGGACCATTGATAACAATGATGAAAACAACAGTGAAACCCCAAAGCAAAACTTAAAAAAATATAAAATGTTCACACAGTGTTTAGCCTCCAAGTTTTATAACCATTAATCAAGAAAATAAAATATAGTTGTCATCCATTAAACCATTACAGTTTGAAAATGTGGATTTTCTTTTTCCGATCATATTAGCACTGCTCAGAAGTGGTTTATTTGTAACTCAAATACTCTATATGAAGTTGAGATATGTACAAGGCTGCTGACAATTCCTTTTGATTATGTCCAGAATTGTGATGTCAATTGTCTGCTGGAAGAACAGTGAGTTTACAACAACAACAGAGGACAACAAGGAGATTTTCGAATGTGCAGATGAAGAGAAAAGCAACAAAGGAGAAACCTATTGTAATAAAGACAAGAAAGAAAATTAGCTTAGATAAAGTATGAAGTCTAAGATAACTAGCAGCACTAGAAGATAATTCTTCCTCCCCTATTTATTTCCATTTCTGCAGTCCCTAAAGTATCAATTCCAGTCATTTTGAGCAGTGCTTTTTAAAGATTTTAAAACAAAAACACAGTTTGCAAATTTATCCTTTACACTGTGTTTACAAAGACATAGTCTAAAGCCAGCAAAAGGTATTATTCTTCCTTTCATTAAGCCATAAGTTCCAAAGATTTTCCAGTGGTATAACTAGTCTTACGTTCCATTAAACAAAACAAAATATGAGCATTTTATCAAGACAAAATGGTTAAAAACTATATTCCACATGCATATAGCTACAGACACTCATACCAGGTACAAGGAGTTGAATGAAAGTCATTAGGCTTGCGGGGTTAATTCATAATAGTGTCATTGTCTTCTTGGCTTCCAGGGGCAGTAGATTGTGTAGGTGGGTATCACTGCTTTCCTGAGCTGTGTTTTCAGGCTTCCAGGGAAGACAACAGCTGTCCATGAATCACCAGCTCTACACAAGGTGTACCTCACCCCTGAAAGTGAACTCTGCCAGAAAACCCATGGAGAAATAGGGAGCCTGTACTGTTTACCTATTGATGGATAAATTAGGGTCCATGTGGATACGGTAGTAAACTAAATGGTGTTTGATCATGGCTTGAGTATTGAGATTC
Organism: Pampusana beccarii; assembly: GCA_013399365.1. NCBI lineage: Eukaryota > Metazoa > Chordata > Aves > Columbiformes > Columbidae > Pampusana > Pampusana beccarii. The sequence goes on along the minus strand of VWYH01003318.1, from coordinate 122,324 downwards.
AGTGTCCATGATGGTTTATTATTTGTCCTGCTCCTTGATATACTTTTGGATGGTGTCAACAAGTTTGCTTTCAGAGAGCACACCCAATCTCTTCACTTTTTGAGGTAGTAGGGATGTTTCTTTTTCTGTCAGACAGAATGGATGAGGAAACCTCTTCCGGTAAAAAAGACATTTTTGTTCTACATACATGATGTTTGCTATGTTGCTTGGCCAGAGAACAGATCTAAGCCATGTGTCTCCCCATATTTCTAATAAACTTCAGATTTTATTGTGTAACAGTAGCCTCTATAGTTGGAGGGGCAGAGATATCAGATGCTTCACTGAAATCTACAAGTTGCATCAATGATTGCCACACAGAGAGTCAATATGTTAACAGATTATTAATCTCAGCATAACTAGAAGTATTTTTTCAGAAGTCTTCTCCAGGTCACAGCACACTAGCAAAAAGAAGGAAGAGTGTACATGACTTAGTTGGTCTGTCAATACATACTGGATGGCCCTGTGGCACATCTATGAAGCTTAATAAGGAAATTCCATCAAACTGACTTGAATTTTGTCCTTTTATTTTTCATATAGCAAATACAAGACTCAGTTATATGATCTGTATGACTGGGAATTTAGAAAGGGAACATATGTCCTACCTTTGATAGCATGTGCTTTAAAATTCACACTCTACTGTTATTAGTCAGTCATTTTTAAATGACCAATATCAAAAACCCACAAAAATTGGAAGACTCACCACCCTAACATAGTGATGCTTGTTTCTGTAGACTAAAAAGTAAAAAACAAATAAATTTAAAAAAAAAAAAGCAAATAAAAAGAATTTTTAAAAAGCCCTTCATTCCTAGTTTTCATTCAGAAGACTGGAAAAGACAGGGATGAAAGAAGACTTTTTCATCTGTTCGAAGCTCTTCAAGAGTTATTTTGGCAACACATAAACCACAAATTGTTTATGATAATATCACAAATGTGATTTATTTAACCTGTATGAGAACCACTAAATTAAGAATATGTTCAATCTAATTCATAAACTTGGAATTATTTCGTATTGACTTAGGAATTAAAAGAGCCAATGAAAGTGTAATAAAGAGTACAACTCCTAAATGTAAAATCAAAAATGGACAAAAATAACTTAAAAATTGCCAAATTAAATGTTATATCTGAATAAGTGGCTTGGAGGTGAAAAAAAAGATAAGGAATTCTAGGAAGCAGGAAACCAACCTATTCTAACTTGCACATCTTTTATCTAGTATGCAACTTAACTTACATATTGCTTGGAGAATAAATATTTCTATATGGCAAATATAGCTTAAGATTCACAACTTGAAAGGCAACATTTGTACTGCAGATAAATGTGTTATTATAGGTCAATAACAGAAATTGAAGCAAAAGAATGAAGAGTTGATAGGTATTATACAAAGTAATCTACCATATTTGAGATGACCAAACCTTGAGTCATATAAAATAAAAATAAAATAATAGAAATACACTCAAGGTTATCTTGACAACCTCATATCTTGTACCAAAATATTCTAACTGGTTTCCCACTTCTGTCTTTTGAAATTTACTTTCATACACATATTACCATACCACTGTTTCCAAAAGGTCTGAAGACTGTATTTTGTAAACCAGTGTTGTGGTTCTTTTTCCATGTAATCAATAAACTCACAAACTGTGTCACACAAAATCAGTTTTAGGGATATATACTTGTGAATATATGCTGTTCTTTGTTATTACACTGAACTTTTCGTATAAATGGTATAAATATATTATTTTATGAAACAAAACATGCATAAATTAGTATTTTAAAAAAATAATTGGTGGTCTGTAAGTCTTCTGACACAGACCATTTACTCTCACAGGGAGCCACAGTGTACTGTGTATAATGAGTCATAATTTGGCAACACATTTTTACCATTCTAAGTAAGGCATTCAAAAATCAGCCTAATAAAATAGAAAATTTTCTTATTACTCACTGTTTTCTGATGTTCCATCCTCTTGTCTCAGCCTTATTCCAGTTGAAAAAGAACCTAGACAGAGGGATCATTTGCAAGTTCATATAGTTTTTGAATCTTCTGTTTAAGATCATTATGGATCTGTTCAAACTTGAAGCTACCCTGAGAATGCTCTGCTGCCATGGGTCTAATAAGCTTTCTACAATGAACGGACTGTGAAATACCTGTTCATCTTTTTATACCAATACCTCATCCATTTTTACTAAACTGAGACTTGCAAACCCAATGAAACCTGTTAATATCTCCATGCCTGTAGAATTCTCCTTAGCCTGGCTAAACCAGCTTTATGACAAGTGAAACAATCACATGGGGCTACGACAAAAGTAGGTATGAGGAAAAACTAAAATTACAAGCCACTAATTTGAAACTTAACTAATCCGATTTGGACTTGTCTGCAGACATTTATGTATGTGTTTACTCCATGCTGGCCAGTGAAGAAAAATAATACTTCAATTCAAAATATGAATCTGGACTGTTTAACTATAGAAAGCATGTTCTTAGTAGATGGGAGAAATAAAAAAGTTAATTGTCTTGCAAATTAGATTAAGAGTCAAAAACACACACACACACACACACAAAAAAAAAAAAAAAAAAACCCACACAAAAAAACCACAACCACATAATATTTATTGATTAATGGGTCCCCAGGAAAAGTTGCAGACAAAATAGAAAGCACAGGAATTCTTCAGGAAGATTGTCATATAATATTTAAGATGAGCTCAGGCTCCAGATTCCAAATGTCTAACTGTAAGTGTTTGTATATAATTATTTAAGCTTCCATCAGAGGAGTAGAGCTTACTTGAATTGTCAAAAGTTTCTAATTTGCCTTAGTTTCTAGAGCAATTTGAGATAGTACACTATCTTGCCTGTGCTCCAGCTGCCAATGTGGGATGGCAGAGGTTAGCTGCAGGTCCAGCCTCATGCAGATGTCTCAAATACTTTAAGCAGCTTCCAGTGGCATTTGATACTTACATTTGTCTATAAGAAACTACCCTCCAGTCAACTGAGTGTTGGAATCTTATATCTCACCTTAAGGTAGTTGTCTACAGCTGGCCAGATGAACAGCTCTCTAAATCAGTGAGCTGCCAGCACTATCAAACCGAATCCCATGACTAAATTTAAAAGCCTGCAGTCTCAAGATGAATTCAACCCATAACATTTAGATACTTAAGTCTGCGCAGATGAACCCTGCTCTCAGTCTTCCATCATGAGGGAAAAGGAAATGTTATAATGCTCTCTGTATTCTAGGCAACTGAAACGAAACTGTTTCTATTATTTGCTGGAAAGCTGTAGAAAGAAAGATTACCAAGCACTTTGAAAGGCTATTTTTTTTTTAATATGATCTTAAATTGCAGCATTTTCAATACATGTGTTATCAAAGTATGGCAATTAATTATTTGGCTTCAGAAAAGAAAGATCACCACACAGAAAGATTAACAAGTGGCTGAAGGAAGCTTTGCACTCCTGTTTAAACATCCTGTAGAAAAGAGCATGGATGTCATCATTTTGTTCAAGCGACACTGAGGCATAGTAAGGTTAATCAGAGCCACAGTAAAATGTTTGTGGGGTTTTTGTTTGTTTGGTTTTGGTTTGGGTTTGGTTTGGTTTTTTGTTTGGTTTTGTTTTATGTTTTTTGGTTTAATGTTTTGGGTTTTTTTTCCAGTATGCATGAATATACTCACCAAACTTCCTGTAAATCTAAAGTTCAAGGGAATACACTATCTGTTCTGGTAGTGCTCATATCAAAGATTCAGCCATTTGAAAATAAGTAAATAATTCAAAGACTACTCACCAACTTTAGATTCAGGCCTATGCTCTGATCTTAGAGATTAAGGGGAAGAAAACTGTACCAGGGAATTTTGTCAAAGTGCATGATTCTTTCTTCAGGGACAGATATTCTTTTTCTCATGCTAATTGCCGAGACAACAGCTTATGCAGTGATCAATCTTCACCAACATAAAGCATTAGCATAAAACTGTACATATTTAGCACTAAACAGATATAGGCTTATGGGTTTGCAATAAAATTTATTGTCTCATGGCTTCTATATTTGTCTAAAACGTATTCTAAGAAAAATGTACTGCAAGCAAAACTGATGTCAACACAGGCCATCCTCAAGGCCTCTGCAATATGAACAGGGTCAAAGTAGGGTTGAAGTGATGTGAAAATGTTGGCCTGAGTTCCTGGATAGTTGAGGAGAAGAGTAAGTGTAACTCAGTGCAGCTAGTGAAGATCATTCTTATTCAATTTATTCATCCCTTATACCAGTGTTACTGGAAAGAACCCCAGTATAGATCATTTGTGGATACAGGTGCAAATGAAAATACTGCCTTTCTTTTAACTTTTCTCTCTTTTACTTCTACACTTGCTCATGTATGAAGCAGTCATTCTCCTGTTGGATCTGACATGCTGGTGTCCTCTCAGGCTCTGGGGACTCCTGTGTGTGCAGCACCAAGCACCAAGTCAAGCTCCAGAATTGCCTGTGTTTAGACTTTTGTCACAAGGGAGAAAGACAAAGGAAATAGTGTAAGGGGAAAAGTACTAACTTCACTTGATGTTCTACATCTAAAAGCAATACTTCCCTTCTGCTTTGCACTGCCAGAATGGCACAAAGTGTTTGGGGTGGGGTCTAAATACATAACTTTGCTCACTTCCTCAGGAGGTCTCACACAATCTCTATCCCCTTCATATTAAAAGGACCCATGTCTCAGCTGCTCATGGAGCCCTGGATCACTGCAGACATCTGAAATCCCTTCAACATAATGCTATTTTCAAAACAGCACTCATTTTAAAGGCAAACTCTTTCAAGTCTTGAACTAGGCATAAAATACATCATTCTTCATAAAAATAAACAATAAATTATATAAGAACAGAGTACATTCTTACACAATTTCTGTCTATAGCCTTTTGACTATATTTGGGCTCAGATTGGAGTCCTCTAAGCATCTATTCAATATTCTTCATTGCATGGCTTTTCTTTGGATCACTTTTCTCTGCCCTTAACAGGTCCTACATGTAAAAAAGAACTTTTTGTTAAAACAAAAATTGCTACTTCTCCTGGGTGTGTTGTCTTCTAAGATGCACCTAGGAGACTAGTTGACTCAGCATCAGTTTTTAATTTCATTTAACTTTCAACTTGTTTCACCTGTGTGTGTCTCCTTTTATAATTTTTGTGTGAACTGATTGCAGATGCTGCTTGATTTAGGAGTATCCTGTATGCCTATAAACTGGAAACTTATTTCTCCTTAAACACTTTACTTAGAAATTACTTGCCTAGTCTTTCTACAAGACAGAGTAATTTGGAGATACTTTAATCGTCAAACACTGTCAATTCATAATGCTCAGCATTTAGTTTGAAGTTGTGTATGTAAAGCTCACAGCCAGAAGATCAGAAAGGGAAATAGAAACTCAAAAAATCCATTTCTGCTCTCCAGCCTATTTGATGATGAAATTAGAAAAGTATTGGTACAGAGAACTTTGTTGGCAAACTGACTTACCCCAATTCCCTTAATGATAACCATTACTTAAAGTTATTGTATACAAGCTTAGGTTTTCAGCAGTATGTCTTCCAAAGAGGTTCTCAGAGGAAAATGAGTTTCCATATTGCAGATGAAATTATTTTCAAGGAACAAAAATTCTCCATGGATCCCAAGTGTTCCTGGCTCCTCTTGTACAGCAATGTTAAGAGGCAGCATGGTGACATTATGTGCCAGAAACTTTCACATGTGAGTTGAGAACTGCAGCAACACTGATGGACAAACTGAAATAAAGGATCTAGGCATCTAACATTTGATACCTGAGTCAATAAACTAAGACAAGTTTTAGCACATCTTGGCATGACCAGGAAAAACTGCAAAGACATAGCAGACTTTTTTTGCAATTCAGTTATGTCTTTCTGGAGCTCCATGAGGTAAATAATAAAATCCATCTTTATTTAACAAAATATGGATCATGTAGGGCTTCAGTACTCAATGGAACAGATGTCTGCTAGTCAATTTTCTGGAGTACAATTGTCCAGAAAAATGACCATCAGTGAAACTGGCAGATACTACCAAATATTTTCAGTCCTCTATTTTATTGAGAAGAAAAAAAATGTGGTCACAGGAGTGATTTTACCTTATTTGCTTACAAAATCATTTCCTATGATATGTTTAACTAATGATCATGTTATTTTATGAGATTAGGTTTTCTCTATTTAGATGCAATTTTCAAGTACTTGCAAAAAAGAGTAGTGCACTCTGGTGAGGAACTGATGAGGGAGCTTTTTGTTTTTTCCAGTGTTTTGTTTGGAATCTCAAACCCTGGATATTTCGAATTTATACTACAATTCACAAGTCCAGGTTAAAGTTTCATCCCTGTGGGAAAGCAAGATGTGTGGTTCCAGCTACCTGGATGATAAAGGAAGATCAATACTAACATGACCATCTGGACGGTGAAAGAAATAGTACTAACATAATTAGATCATAGCAAAATATAAAGGGCTTTGGACAGATTGTGTTGAAATACATTTCTCATAATTGTAAAGAGTGATAGCCCAGACTCGTGAGAATGGTATCTCGGGCTGGATGACCACCCCCAAGTGCATGGGATGTGTGAATGTCCTTGGGCCTGGTCTGTGAATGAGTGGGAATGTAACTGAAACAAACATAACATGAGTGTGGTGTGTTTTTTAATAACAATTTTTGGAAAAACATCTTATGTAACATCTTAGTCCAGGCCCATATCTGTAAATACTATAAATTGTCAATAGCTGATAAACAGGGCCTCAGCCTGCCTCAGTTCTCTGCTCTGCTCTGTGTCCTTTCCTGAACAAGATCTCTGCCTGTATGTATGTAGACATACATACGTAGACATACCTGTATGTAGACAAAGATGTATGCATCTTTGTCTACGTCCCAGTGTGCGTCGCTCCTCATCGCCGCACATCCCACCTTTTGAAACAGTCAGACATTGATTCTATTCACAAATGGCAGTAATTGGGCTAGAATTTCTCCAAGATAATAAATTTCTGCTTGATTGTCTCCCCTATATAGCTGGATAAAATGGAGACTTGCACCTATTCAAGCTTGTAAAAATGTGCTTAATACTGAGAGCTATCTGACATTGTATTACAAAAATACCAAGAGAAACCAAAGAGTTTTCATATTCAGTGAGAAACTTTTTATTTTCTACTTATAAATGAAAATCTATTTTATACTTGCCTTTCATCAGTACGGGATTCAAATTGAGTTAACAATTGACTCTTATCTGGTGAAATGAAAGATAGGTTGTCAAAAATAATGGTGGGATGTTATTTCTTCTGGCCAGATGATATTGTTGTTGGAAGCATCAGCAGGATATTTGCCAGATAGATGTGGCAGAATCAATATCTTTAACAGAGAAAACACATGCTGAGGAATAAATTGGGCAAAATATTACACTACAATGAATGGGGGTTGATATGTCTGTTGCTAAATCTTAACCAGTGTGTGCTTATGCATCCTATCAGAGAGTTTGCCCTTACAAATGCAAAAATATTTTGTTAGAAAAGCACAGAAGTTCAGCACACGTAGCCACTACTTTTCAGTAAATGTGTGATGATAGGCCTAGAAGCTCTCTTGGTCATTGTAGACAAGTTTGTGAAGTGGACTTTCAGTGTCAATGCCAATGTAGTTGGGAGCCAAGCTATAAAACGAGCCATCTCTTAATGCGATAGAACAGTGGGAAACCTTGAGAAGGGCAGAAGCTTGAAAAAGTTCAAGGATTAGATAAAATGTTCCCAGATCTTATATTGTTTTCTGAGAAAATGAAGGAAAGAGAAAGCTTTCCTTTATACTTTTTCCTGTTTTCACAAAAATGGTGATCCTTAAATGTATAGAACCGGAAGATATATTAAAGGTAATATGGTTCCTTACTCCAATATTGTAAAGTATATTCTTTCAATGCTTTATGTAGCAATACCAAAGGCAAATCCTGCTTATCTGAGCAGGAGAGAGAGCTCTGATGTATGGGGATTTGTGTGCTCAGGAAACAGGGATCAAAGTACTGAGAATTAACATATATGAAAGACAGAGTCTGTGAGAGATCTGTGAACAGACAGTAGTCTGTGATCCTCTCTGCTGAGGAGGTGAGGGACTAACTGTTGAGAGACTTTTTTTTTAGGGTCAAAGTAGTCATGAAGTCTTTTCTGTGAATGGACACCAAGCTCTGTTTTCTTTTCATGGGAGCTTTGAAAACCTGACTTCAAAAAGATTGTCCCCTTAGGAGACATACATGACTTACTGAGTTTCTGTGTAACCTATGAGAGTCACATACATTTGACAAAGAACAAGGCAACCCAAATCATTCTAGTGGAGGGAAACAATGTACGCCTAAACGGTACGAGAAATGGTGGCAGACTAATGACAGAGCAGGATAACAACATTCCCTTTAGGATGCACATACTGGACGCAGAAGAGACAGCAACATGTAAGGGTTTGTCCTTACATTCATTTTTCTACAACTTCCACCATTTTCATAAGGATATTTCACCACTAAGAGATTTTAGGGCAGTTAATAATATATTTTTTTTAAGTTGGTACAAGTAGATTTTATATACACTGAAAATATAAGCTTTTGTTGAGTAATAAAACACTATCTATTATGACTTGTTTTGGTAAGTTTTGTGGGGTCAGAACCCTTCTGAAATTTCACTGTCTCTCATATTTACTTTTACCCATAGGGAATTTCATCATTACCCTTGCTTGTATGGTTTTCTGTATTTTGCACTCAATCAAATTTTGTAGTCATATGAATGATGGCACTCCTAGCTACCTGAATGCATTTCCCTAAATATTTAATAATTGTGTCATGACTGACATGCTTTATGGATATAATACTGTACAAACACTCCTATTGATTCCATTTGCAGTGAATTTTATATTTTGTGAACATTGTTTGGTGTGCAATGCTTTTCAACCATGAAAAAATCTCCCCACTTTCAAAACTTTTCTCTACTGCTTTCATTATCCAATATGTTTCTCTCCTTTTCTTTTTTTTTTGATAATTTATCTTTATCCTATGAACACTGCATGACTATCAAATGGACCTAGGGTAACTGTTCTAAGACTTACTCTCTGTAGTACCACCCTTCTTCACTTTTAGTACTTCCTTTCTACAAGTAAGGTTACATTGATCCAATTGATAACACCTTTTTTCTATGTCACACCATGGATGAGATAGCTGGAGATCCAAAAAACCTGTCAGCTAGGATTTTCTTTACAGAATGAAGAAAAATAATCTGTAATCTGGGATACATAGTCCAAATAAAACAGCAAACAACAGAAAAACTGGCTCTACACCTAAGAATTCTGGGCTCACAGTTTCAAGGAGGTAGGTGTTTTCTACTTTGTTTGAGTCACATAACATGTCTCTCCCTGTATTCTTTTCCAAACTGTGACCCTCTACTTTTCTTTCCTAATGTGATATTTCTGCATAACTTCCTCTATACACAGGGTTCCAACTATTTTTATGTAAATGACTCAGAGTTCTCACTTCTTGCTTTTGACCTCTCTCTTTAATCTATCACCTGTCATCTCCATTTTAACACGGTTCATAATGATGTTCCTAATTTATTGTAGTAATCCTTTGGGGGACTGCTGAAAAAAGGACTATTCATATGAATACGGGAATTGTTCTGTAGCTCTGTACATTTTTTTCTTGTTAAATATTTAAAGAATATGTGCAAGGCACTATTTGTATACATGTTGCAAAGGATTTTGTACTTATTTTGTACAGAGTTCTGCTACTGCACAAAACCAGGGTATGTAATCTTTTAAATAAACTTATTGAACTTTCCTTCGTATTTTATTTTGGCCTATGTTTCTCACACAGAGAAACTTTCAGAATCTCATTTCTTTGACTAATGGTAAGTCTAATATGTGATCTAAATTTATTCACAGTCATCTTATATGTGTTTATTTTGTGTCTATAGTGTCCCATTGCCTTATCTTATTCCTAGTGCTGACATTTGAGTCAACATCCTGGTACAAACTACCCAAGGGTCTTCAGAAGCACAGTCTTAGCAGCCAGACATGCTTTATCTGCATTTAAATGCAAAGAAGTGTAGCACTCATTCTCATCTCAGCAGCCCCTGGTAGTGACAGGACCACACACACATATTCCTCAGCAGCAAATGCATGGTAACCAGCACTTAAATCTACACGTCTAAATGTGATTAATGATTCTAGTTACCCATGGAAAATAGTGCAGAGGGATTTGTAGCTGCTACCCTAACAGCAGGCTGCTATACGCACTCTATCTAGTACTCATTAAGTATGACTTCGAATTAAATGCAGTGGCCTAGTTGGCTTTGTGTGATGGCTTAGCTATTATTTTTTATGGTGCTTTGATTGCAGTTGAAGCTGTCTTGAATATTGCGAAGGCTGTGTTGCAATTCATTGGGGTGGTTATTTTTAAACCATAAAATTGAAGGTATGCACACGTCCAACACAGCGTAGCATGGGGTATGTGATGGTGTTCAGAGCTTACTAGGATAGTTTTAAAAGACTGCACAGAGCATAGTGTATTATTTGTAATACACTGAAAACTGGAAGCAGTCATTGCACTTAGTTGCCACCAGAACCACACTTGAGTTTTATTCTGAAACAGTCTGAAGATTTGTTCCAAAGTAAGTCCTCTACAGCGTGATTCGTTGGCTGTCTGAGCAGTAATATTTGCTGATCAAAAGCACAGAATCACCAAGAAAGTGTACCATATTCTCTCAAAGTGTCATGTCGATAAGCAAAATTATTTGTTATCAATAAAGGGGTCAAACTACAGTTTGCCAGGTCAGTGTAAAGCAGTTCACAAAAAAAGATCCTAAATCATAGTGAACAGTGCATACCATCAGAGTTCCATTATCTGCTGTTTGCATGTTAAGAAACCAAATGAGCCATGATCCATTGAAATTTGGAAGGACAGCAATGCTCTGCATAACTACATAAAATGCTGACCTTGGGTAACTATTGTTATATGAAAGATACAAAAAAAGAGAGCATCTGGAAGCCAAACTCAAAAGACATATTTGATGATCTTAATTGCCTAAAGGCTAAGGAGCGTACTGGTGATTCAATGTACTCCATTTACAGTGCTTGTTGTTGGAGGTTCTGATCTACGAAGTCTGAAGAAAAATCAAACCACTTGGCTCCTCCTCTTTTCTTTTTCTAGCCTTTTCATTCACTTTTTCAGGTGTACTACATTTTAAAGTGTTTTTAATATGTACCAATGACTGGTGTTTGTCTCTCTCTGTCTCATTGCTGTCATCTATTGTCTCTGTATCTGTATCTGTGTATCCATACCTAATCGCATTCAGACACATCCTGGCAAGTTTCAAGTTTTTGCTCATTGTCATGGTGTAACCACAGCTGGCAGCTAAGCATGACACAGCCACTCGCTCACTCCCCGCCCTGGTGGGATGGGGGAAAGAATCAGAAGAGTAAAAGCGAGATAAAGACAGTTTAATAGGGAAAGCAAAGCAAAACAAAGAATTCATTCCCTACGTCCCATCAGCAGGCTGGTGTTCAGCCATCTTCAGGAAACCTGGACTCCATCACAGGTAACAGCTACATAGGAAGACAACCTAATGACACCAAACATCCCCCACTTCCTCCTTCTTCCCCCAGCTTTATATCCTGAGCATGACATCATACAGTGTGGAATACCCCTTTGGTCAGTTGGGGTCAGCTGTCCCAGTTGTGCTTCCTTCCAATCTTCTGTTCACTCCTACCTTCTCAGTGGCGGGCCAGCATGAGAAGCTGAAAAGTCCTCGACTGCTTAGCAACAACTAAAACATCAGTGTGCCATCAATTTTATTCTTACACTAAATCTAAAACACAGCAGTATACCAGCTACTAGGAAGAAATTTAACTGTGTCCCATCCAAAACTCAGGCACCAGTGATGACTCAATTTTTGAGGCATCAATGGTAAGTCATACAATGTTTTTCTGTAATTTTCTGAACTCTTGATTTTTAAACATTGATGACCACAGTCCTTTGAGAAGTTTAACTTTGGTTTTTCTCATTCTCTCTTTTTTTTTTTTTTTCTAATTAGTTTGACCTTGCCTTTGTAACTAGTTCAGATAATTTGCCATGGTTTTAGTAGTTTCCTTTTGGAATTATACTTATTTTGGAATTATACTTATTATACTATATATAAGTATAATAGGAATTATACTTATATCTCCAGAATACACTTATTCTGGAGATAATTTAATAATTGAGGAGTTTAGAATGTGTATCAGTTAAGTTACCTTCTGAAATTACTTCTTCAAGAAAATATTAGAATAAGACAAACAAACAAAACCAAAACCAAACAGCTAACCAACCAAAAAACCAAACCAAACCGAACAAAAAACCTGTTCAATACATGAATAACTGAAAAATCATTTCCTTTAAAATTATGATGGCTGTTAAAAATATTAAAACAATTCTTCATAGTCCAAAGAAAACATAAAAGCGAAAGGTAATAATTGACTGGGTAGAAATAACATGTCTGCTTTGATTAAATGATGGAAAAGCTAATGATTTTTTTGTGTTACTAGATTTATTTTGAAAACTCTGATGGAATTCAATCAGAAGTGAACAATGTGATGCACGTCATAGTAAAGAAGGAAATGTCAAAAAATTGATTTTATCAGGACACTTACTTTTTAACAAATACACTTCAGCACAGTTTAATTTAAACGCTTTAATAAGAGAGGGAAGATATTGCTACATTTGAGGAAAATATATAATGCTTACAGTTTAGCAAGATTTATAGCTGTGGGATATATGCTTTCTTAGAATAAAACTTCATTCTGAAAAGTAATCTTACATGATAAAGGAAAAATAGTATAAAGTTAATCAAACATTTTTTTTTGTCAGAAGAAAAAAAGAAAATTTAATTCCATCAAACATTATCAGTATTTTTTTAGTATTAACTCTTTTCATCCTTGAATTAAGTCCTATATTCCTGTTTATGAAGATTATACCAAGTCTGGGAATATTTAAATGATATCTCTTCTCCCTTTTCTGACTGCCCCCCCCCCCCCCCCCCCTCTTTTTTTTTTTTTGGTGGTGGAGGTGTTTGTTTTTTTAACTACCCCATTTTCTTTCTTCTCTTTCCATCTTAATGTAATGTCATATTTGGAGAACTTACCAGGTAAGAAATAGTTCATTAAAATATTTAACATTTACAGTTTAATTTTGTAATTTTAAATTGCAAAATTTCATTTCTAGTACAGCTTAACTACATAACCATATAATCATAAAATAATTTAGGTTAGAAGGGACCTTTAGAGGTCATCTAGTTCAAACCTCTTCTCAAAGGAGGGGAAAAAAGTCCTTAACCAGTTAAATTCTAAATATCTCCAATGATGGAGACTCAACAGCTTCTCTGGGTAGCCTGTTCCAGCATTTGACTGCCCTCAAAATAAGGATTCTTTTTTTCGAACTGATCAGAATTTCTCTTGCTTCAACTCATGAGCACTCCTTCTTGTTCTTCCCCTGTCCAAAGCCAAGAGAAGTTTAGGTCTTTCTTCTGTACAACCAGTCAGTAAGTAGCTAAAGATGGCAAATACATCCACATACCACACCACCCCTGACCCAGCCTCCTCCAGGCTCAACATAGTTCCTTCAGCAACTGCTATATTATGCCCCATATATCTAACAATCTTGGTAGCCTTTTGCTGACTTGTTGCAGTTTCTCAGTGTCTTTTGTATGGGAGGCCTGAGACTGGACACAGCATATCTCATAAATACTTAATACAGGATAATCCTTTCTTTCCTCAGCCTGCTGGCTCTTTTTTTTTTTTTTTTTTTTTTTTTTTTTTTTTTTTTTTTTTTTTTTTTTTTTTTTTTTTTTTTTTTTTTTTTTTTTTTTTGCCAGTGCAGCCCAATAAAAGGTTAGCTTTTGTCTCTGCAAGGGTACATTTCTGACTCACATGTCCCTTGTCCACTGGGATCACACAGTGCTTTCCAGCACAGCTGCTTCATCACCCGTATTGTCTGAAAGCAAGATAATCAACCTGATGGATCCTCTGGGTGTTTCTCAGCTGACTAACCAGAACCTGCCTTAGGGCTTTGATGTCTTTGTCATTCATGTCAAGTTTTTGAAGTATGCTGTTGCTTCCTAGTGGCTGCACATTCATGTTTCCTTTGGAAACAAGTCACTAGGGAACTATATGACAACGTTCCACCACATCCTCAGGTCGTGTCTGGGTAGTTAGCTGTGATGTGGCTTATACCAAGTAACTTGAGAGTGATATGAAGTTCACTTATTTAGATGAGTTCTTTGACTGGAACATAGAAATGATCAATCATGTATTGTAACACAGTAAAACAGGGACTACAAACACTTAAAAGCTTGTCAGAGCCCCCTAATAACCCAAACTTCTGAAAATAGATTAAACAATAAATTAGAAATGTGGGTAGTTTGCACGAGAATTTATCTTATTTTATCTTATTTTCAGCTCAGACAAAAATGATAATTCAATTTTTGTTTTCAGAAGAATTTTATGCATGCTTTGACTCACTTTTCTGAAGAAATTTAGAATACAAGTGATTCAGCAGCATCATGTACCAAAAAAGAGACTGCTTATGGATTTAGGTGTAGATATGTGTCAGAATAAATATTTGTCTAAATTCTATTCTGTAGCTACTCCCTATAGCTGGGGCACAGAAAACAAACAAGTTGTCTGAGCAGAACAAGTGAGTTATTTTGTTTTGTTAGTTTGTTGTGTTGTTGTTGGTGGTGGTGGTTTAATTTTTGGGTGGGGTATTTTGTTTGTTTGTTTGTTTGGTGTGTGTGTGTTTGTTTCTATCTTGATGCTTTATATATTGTCTAGGTGTAGCTTGCAAAGGTTAATTCTAGGCCTGCATTAGAACAAAATTTTAGAACCCATCGCTTATAAGTTTTCAGATGTGTCACAATTTCCTGTCTCCATTAAACTGGTCTGCATGGATGTGATACTTCCTATGCTCACACTACTGAGCATAAACAGCATAACTAACTGGTTAATCTATGCCTACCTTTTATGGAATATTTGTGACACCTTTCGGTGTTGTACATGGTTTTTAACAACTCTTTAGTACGGTACATGTTAGATTCTCAATTAAGAGAATCCTCCTATTCCTCAAGGGCTCTTTTACATTTGCATTCAAAAGTTTCTGAAAAGAATTCATAAGGAAAATTGGAAGAACACAGCAGACACAAGCGCTTCTCCCTCCTAAGACAGTCTCTCTGGCACCAGACTACAAGATCAGGCTTCCTGTTGCTTAGTTTTTCTCCTACCCAATAAATGTTACATTCTTTTCTGCATAATGGTTTACCTACAGCAGACAGCACTTCCTAATGTCTATCCAAATTGGCTTCCAAAATCGTTAAAAAAGCCTGTGAATTCCCTCATGTCATTATATGCTGACTGCACAGCAGTGTTAAGAAGCCTCTACTAAAGATAAACTGGATTGCATTTCTCTCTCTTTTTTTTTTTTTTGTTTTTCAGATGTGAATATTTGAATAAGAATAAAAGCCTTCTACTACACATTGCTTTCTGATAAAATGTAACTCCCCACAATCAGGTGAAAATGCATTCAAAAATATATGGACAGGAAAGCAATGAAAAAAAAAGGGTAGAAATTGAAGTAGCACATTTACTGTATGAATACAGTAATTTAGTATGTCTGTCCACCAGTAACCTTTATGATTCACTGCTGTTTCTTCAGTTTTTAATAATACCAGACGTGGAACACATGCTAGTAAATGTGAGATTCACCTTCACAATAGAAACAATGCTTCAGCCACTGGGTTTTGTTTGCAGAAACAGAGCTACAGAGATACCTTAGAATCTAAAAAATAGAAAAAGACTACATAACCAAACTAGATATTTGTAGCTGTCGGCAATTATGTTAAAACACAGGAAAGAGCACAACTGGTGGAAAATGTTTGACTGCACGATTAGTGGGAGACTTCTAGGACAGCCTGATGGACTAGTTGGTCCACTAGTTGCTAGACTATAGTTGGTATGTGGCATTAAACGCTGCTTTTGAGAAGGGAAAGCATATATTTTATAAAAGCAGATAATTAATACAGAATCTAGGAGTCCGCCTGGCATGGTAGTGTTTTTGAGGACCTGCATTAGTGCAAGTGGGGGTAGAATCTGGAGATTACATTGAAACTCAGTTTGGTCGATGTGCTTTCTAGTTACAATGCACATCAGCTTTACAGAGGTCAATTAAACTGGTAAGCAGGCTTTTTAGTCTCACTTTTGCACGCCACTGTAAGAGATTTATTTTCAGCACTCCTGAACTTCTTTTCATTGCCTCCTATTAGAAACATCCCAAACTGGCTGTCATAGAGATATAAACAAATTCAGTTCTCCTTGGTTCAATAAAAAGAAGGAATGAAATTGCTATGTCACATTACACATCCCTAAAGCACAATCTAACTTTAAAAAAGAAAAACAAACAAACAACAACACAAAAAACCACACACACACAAAAAACCCCAACCAAACAAACAAAAAACACACACACAAAAAAACCCCAGCTAACCAAAGAGAAACTTGTAATACTGTTTGCTTCATTATGCCAATTTAACTGTGTGGCAGAAAGCCATTTTGCCTTTTCCCTTGGAGATGCATGCTCAGAATTATTATATGTCCTTCCATTTTTCTATAGATCCTTCTTTCCCTCCCCTAAAAACATAGCAAATAAATATTAGGTTGGTTTTTTTTTAATCTACACAATCTTACATGAATATTTATATACATGAGGGGTCACCCTGCCTATATATTTTAAATTATGCAAAGCTTGTTTTTAACTTATTTAAATCATACTGATAAAACATGTGCATGAAAATGATTTGTCATTCTTGGGACTAGAGAATGATTTCTCAAATGATTACACATTATTTCATGATGATGGTTAAAATAAAATAGGTTTCATGACACCTTTTTTCTTAAATTATCCCAGAACACTACAGAATTGTGCAATTCTGAGCAGAATATTGGTCAACAAAATACATATAATAGAGACAAACAATGACAATTTAATGCACTAGTGAAAAGTTCCAAGATGAAGCACTTGAACTACTTAAGCTTAATAGCATGCAGCAACCCTAATTGAGGTATCTAGAGTGCAGCTGCTTAAATTGGAATTTAGTCAGGACATAGACATAGAATTCGAACCCTCTTGTATGGTTTCATTGACTTTTTAATCACTACAAGTACACAAACCTCAGTTTCACATATCTTCAAAGCACTGATGTCCTCTAAAATAAAATAAAATAAAATAAAATAAAATAAAATAAAATAAAATAAATTCTTAACTAATCCACTGAGAGGATCTCCAAAAAAAAATAATTTTAATACATTTGATGTCTCATCTACACTTGTACGTGTATTTCAACTTTAGTCCTTCTAATCTTCTATATGACTATTTCCTCCTTCCTTAATACCATTTCAAAAACCTTAAACAAACTAATATTTTCCAATAAGGATGGAAATAACCCACTTAATTTTATTTCAGTTTTCTTTACATTAGGTCTTACAGAAATGTGAATGTGCCTGTCCCTACTTGGGCCATTTATTTCCCATGTATTGTTTTATTTTAATATAAGAGTCTCTTCCTTGAGTGGGAAGTATAGCATTGGCCTCATATTCAGGAAGAAAAATGGAAGCTTAGAACAGAGATTGTTTCATATATTATACAACATTCTGCATTTGACTGCACAGGAAATTCTTTATTCCAGGAAGGGATAACTGAGTGGGGCAAATGTTTAAGAGCTGGACTCAGAAAAGTAAAACAAAATCAAGAAAAATGTAAGCAGTTGAATCTGAAATGTTTTAAAGACACAATAATTTTGTCTCTTTGTTTAATAGCATTCAGCCATTCTATTCCAAGTCACACTGAATTTTTTAACAGTCATATCTAGACATTTTTTTCAAAATGTATCTAGTAACCATCATTTTAATTTAATTTACTGAGTTTCAACAACTTTATTCCTATTGCCCTCAAAGATTCTGCCTGCTTTACCTTAAAGGCTAAAGAATAAAAGACCAAGAGAAACAAAGAAGTATACAAAGAAGAGTCTATTTTTCCACCCAGAAACCCATAAATAAACATTTAGATTCCATATTTTTCAACATTTACTGGGTACTCATGGCTTTGCAATTACAGTCAGATATTTTAGTTAAAGCTGTGTCTGTTTCAAAAAACAAAAAATCAAGAACAGATGAATTGACATCAGGTGAATATCAGTGAAGGAATATTACAGAAGCTACATAACTGGGTTGTATCATCCTGAGATATTGCAGTGTGTCAACGCAGTTGCACTGAATGTTAGGAAACAGCAATGTATTACATTAACACATCGTCTTGATAAATGATCTATCTGGCTTCCACCTAAATTTAAACACATGCAATCAAGGTGTGCACAGCAGCACACTGATACTAGGTCCACTATTTCTCCAGTTCCCCTCTGGTAAATTATGGGTTTAAGATCTACTAGCCTATATGCACTGAGTGACTGATGCTACAGATTTTTCACAGATTATTGCTGAAGTAAAACAAAAACTAGGACCTGGTATTTCCCTGAAACAATTCATTCTGCCATATCATTGCATTTTAATAACTGTTTTAAAATGCAGTATAAAGATCTATACAAAACATATACTGCAGAATGATACAAAATGACCAGAGTGGTCTTGTGGAGTTCCACACGTAAATGGAGGCTCATGGTATTGTGATATAATTTGATTACGCTTTAGTAATGTTTGCTTCTTCAGTTAAACTCCACTGAAAACTGATGTGTTCTGTACAGCTTCAGTTACATTAGAAGAACTGATTTCAGTGAAGTTCATGTCGATGTTTTGGATTAAATAGATTTATATAATATATATAAAATATATATTGTTACTTATCAAATAGACCAGTAAATTGTGCCAAAAAAAGAAGCCCTTAAAATGTAACTGCTTTTCTAATAACTGCAGTACAGCAGCTGGACACAAAAAAGCAAGTATTTGCCTGCAAAGCTAAGAGACAAGCCTGAGCACTTGCAAATACCTGATTATTGCATGCAGACAAGAAATGTAATGTGAGTGTACTTTTCCTCTTACAGATACATGTTTTGCAGGCATTTTACCCTAACTGGATAAATGAACACTAGGACAAGATAATGTCAACAAGTACTTATTGGGAGATTTTCAGCAAAAGGAGCATGTCTCTACTTCATCATTAGTAAATTCAAGCCAATGATACTTAGCAACTATTCTTTGTAAGCTCTGGGAGAAAATGCTGTTCTGTGTAGTTTGATGGAGCAGATGATCTTGAGTAACATCACACGGCACTTACAAGAGAACCATATGATCAGGCCCAGTCAACATGGGTTTATGAAAGGCAGGTCCTGTTTGACCTGACTGATCTCCTTCTGTGACAAGGTGACCCAACCTGAGGGAAATGCTGTGGAGGGTAGGTAGGGCATACAGAAGGATCTGGGCTGGCTGGATCATCGGGATGAGGCCAATTGTATGAGTTTTGACAAGGCCAAGTGCTGGGTCCTGCACTTGGGTCATACGACCCCAGGCAGCACTACAGGCTTGAGGAAGAATGGCTGGAAATCTGCCTGGCAGAGAGGGATCTGGGGGTGTTGATCGACAGCCAGCTGAATATGAGCCAACAGTGTGTTCAGGTGGCCAAAAAGGACAGGGCATCCTGGCTTGTATCAGGAATAGTGTGGCGAGCAGGACTAGGGCAGTGATCATACCACTGTACTCAGTGCTGGTGAGGCTCTACATTGAATACTGTGTTCAGTTTTGGGCTCCTCACCATAACAAGGACATTGAAGTACTAGAGAGTGCAGAGGAGGGCAACTAAGCTGGTGAGGGGCCTGGAGCACAAGTCTTATGAGGAATGGCTGTGGGAACTGGGGCTGTTTAGCCTGGAGAAAAGGAGGCTGAGGAGAGACCTTATTATTGCTGTCTACAACTACCAGGGGAGGTTTAGATTGGATATTAGGAAAATATTATTAATGGAAAGGGTTGTCCGGCATTGGAACAGGCTGCCCAGGGAAGTGGTAGAGTCACCATCCCTGTAGGTGTTTAAAAGGTGTTTAGAGGAGGTTCTTAGGGCCATGGTTTAGTGCTAGAGTTAGGTTAGGTTATGGTTGGACTCAATGATCCTGCATGTCTCCCCCAACCTAAATGACTCTGTGATTCTATGATTCTATAACAATACTGAAATATTTCACTTTCAGTAAAGCACAACAGGAAAACACCATCAGATAAGACAAACATCTACAGAAGTGTGATACACTCTTTCCTCTTTCTTTTTTAGAAAGCTAAGTAGCCATGAAGAAACATCTATTTTGTGTATGAGCATTCTATTTTTCAAAAACTATGCAAAGCGTCATTTCTATGTTCAGTTTCATATTATAAAGATTGTCAGCCACTTGCGATGCCCAGATTTCTTATGCAAATGTCTAACTCCAGTGTAGATGTTCCTACTTTACGTAGCGCTATATTCTAAAGCAGATCTTGAGGTAAATGAAGAAGTGTTAAATGAATGACCTTTAGAGGCAAGGAAGTGAGACAACTTGTGGCTTGGGAAAATCAAGACAAATCTTTTCAAATGGTTCTGCAGGGCACATACTTTTCAGAGTACACAAAATCAATTTTTATTTTATTTTATTTTTATGTTCATATACTTATATCTTCTGTAGAATGTGCAGTTGTATAGAATGGAGCAGATAATCCTGGAAACATTTATCAGGTACATAAAAAAATAAAAAAATCATCAAGAGTAGTCAGCATGGCTTCACCAAGGGGAAGTCATGCTTAACTAACTTGATAAACCCCTGTGATTAAGTGACTGGCATGGTAGAAGAGGGGAGAGCAGTGTATATTGTCTACCTAGACTTCAGGAAGGCCTTTGACACAGTCTCCCATAAAATCCTCACAGAGAAGCTGTTGATCTTTGGGCTGGATGAGCAGATAGTAAGGTGGGTTAAAAACTAGCTGAAAGGCCGGGTCCAGAGAGTGATGATCAGCAGAGTGAAGTCTAGTTGGAGGACAATAAATAGTGGTGTGCACCAGGGATCAACACTGCATACAGTCCTGTTTAACATTTTCATTAACGATCTGGATGATGGGGCAGTGTCTGCCTTCAGCAAGTTTGCAGATGACACAAAACTGGGAGGAGTGGCTGACAGCCCAAAAGATCATGCTGCCATCAAGAAGGACCTTGATGGACTGGCAAAGTGGGAAGACAGGAACCTCATGAAGTTCAATAAGGATAAACGCAAAGTCCTACACATGGGGAAGAAAAATCCCAGGCACCAGTATATGCTGGGGGGCACTCAAGTGGAAAGAAGTTTGTCATAAGAGAACATGGGGATCTTGGTGGACACCAAGTTGAACGTCAGCCAACAATGTGCCCTTGCCACAGAGAAGGTTAACAGTATCCACACCAAATATGTTGCCTGCAGAAGTTCCAACTCTCAGAGATTGACATGTCTCAAATTAGGTTACTCTTTAAATTCCAGCCATTCCCTTTTTGCCAGTAGATAAAGCAATAGTCACAAACTGTTCAAAAAATGGCTAGAAGTTATCAAGAAGCCAATGGATTTCTTCATTTAGAACTTGATCAAGTCACCTGGCAACAGAGAGACTGAATCCATCCTGCCAAAGTAAACAGTTGTTGAAGCCATACTGAAAGAACTATCAAGTGTGTAAATTAGGAAACCTGGGTATAATTTTTCTGTTGTAGCTCTTACTCTGGTCATAAAGTATTATTCCCTCCAAAGTTTTCTGAGTTTTTTTTTGTTTTTTTTCAAGAGCTGGAGTTAACTTCAAAATTCTTATATGCTCTATAGAAGTTTAACTTTGGAAGTAATGATCACTTCATGCAGGGTTTTGGTTTTATTTTTTTCCCTTACAGAAATGAAGATTGATAACTATTTAAGAATAAAGGTATTTTCAGAAACTACTTCACAAGGTCATATAAGTTGTTTTAAAAGATAACTTTGAAAATTCAATACCAACAAAGTAATAAGCCTAGGAACTAGCCATGAATTATTTGAGAAAATGCTTTTAGTTTACATATGTATTCTGGAAAAAAAATAGTTTAAATAAATATTCAAATTTCCATATTTTGGACAAAAGTTTCAAATAGTGAAAACATAGCGAACAATATTTTTGCAATGCATGGTGGATTGGTTTGGTAGTTCTTTCAGTTTTAATACTACATGTAACCTACAAAGAGTAAAAATAAATACTCAAAATCTACATTTTGATTTTGTCTAATCTTTCTAAAATTTTTCTTCAGCATTGATTTACAAAGATTTTCAGGTGCTGATATCTGAGGTAGGAGAAATGAGGTTAAGGCTGAATTGGGGTTAAGCCCCAATCATCTGAGATCTGAATTTCCTTCTTAGTAGTAATAACCAAAAACTAAGCTAATTAAATGTTGAACTTTCAGTATTTAGCCTTTTTGTTTTGTTTGTTTTGTTTTTTTCTCTCTTATCCTTTAACATTGTCAAACTTTTGATAAACAGAAAAAAAAAAAGGAAAATAAGCAACAGAAACCAAATTACTTTTACTTTGTCATTTATAATCAGCATAAAAGGAAGAAAAATGTTCTTTCATTTGAGTTTCACAAGTGTTATTTATGTGTGATGTAGAACAGACTTTCATTTAACTTTTCTTATACTGGTACACCTAATAGGATGAGAAGTTCAATTTGTATGGTAACGTAAAAAAGTATTTAGTGAGACACAAACCAAGGTGTCATATAAGCCAAATATGCTGAATAAAATTGTCCTTTTTAAAAATTATTATCTTTAAAGTAAAAACCATACTACGATATATTTATATTACATAAGGAGCAGTAACTCTTTCATTAAACACTATATTTATCACTGTTTGTAATGTTTATAGTTTTTTACTTTTCGAGGATATATCCTGAGAAAACTCTAGGGATACATACTTTTATCCAAGAAATAACATAAAAAAATATTTTTACACAAAAAAAAAAATCTTAAAGTACATCCTTTTTTCCATATGGCTCACAAAATAGACAATTTCCAGTCCACCAGCTCATGAAATTCCACGAAATATATCTAATCGACCTTGAAACATCTAGAAAAACAGAGTATTTTGGTCTTCAGGAGACAAAAGGTTGCTTCAGAGAACAGGATTCTCCATTAACCAAATTCCAGGGAAGAGGAGGAACCTAACAGGTAGATATTATTTCACTACCTGCCTTTTATCCTTGCTATAACTCAGTATGACAGTTGATAATGTATAATGTATTTGTTTGAGTCATAACGTCACAAATGTTAACAAAATATTTTTAGATCATAGAATCACAGTATCATTTAGTTGGAAAAGACCGTCAAGATAACTGAGTCGAACTGTTAATCTAACACTACTAAGTCTGCCACTAAATCTACATGACTGTTAAATACCTTTAGGGACGATAACTGAACCATTTTCCTGGGCAGCCTGTTCCAATACCTGACGACTCCTCTTATGAATAAATTTTTCCTAATATCCAATCTAAACTTCCTCTGGCAAAACTCGAGGCCATTTCTTCTTGTCCTATTGCTTGCTATCTGGGAGAAGAGACCAACGCTCTCAATGCTACAACCTCCTTTCAGGTAGTTGTAGGGAGCAATAAGCTATAACCCATTAGCTTCCTTTTCTCTAGACTAAACAATCCCAGATCCCTCAGTCATTCCTCATAACACTTGTGCTTTTGTTGCCCTTTAGACATGTTCCAGTACCTCAATATCTTTCTTGTAGTGAGGGGCCCAAAACTGAACACAGTATTTGAGATGCAACCTCACCAGTGCCAAGTACTAGAGGACAATCACTTCTCCAGTACTGCTGGCCACACTATTTTTGATACAAGCTAGGATGCTGTTGGCCATCTTGGCCAACTGTATACACTCATATTCAGCCAGCTGTCAACCAACACCCACAGGTTCTTTTCCACTGGGCAGCTTTCCAGCCACTCTTCCCCAAGCCTATAGCATTGTATGGGGTCATTACATGAGAGCCAAGTGCAGGACCAGGCACTTGGCCTTGTTAAGTCTCATACAGTTGGCCTTGGCCCATAAGTCAAGCCTGTCCAGATCCCTCTGTAGATCATTTCTACTCTCAAGCAGGTCAACATTCCCATCCAACTTGGTATTGTCTCCAAACTTATTGAAGGTGCACTTGATTCCCTCATCCAGATGAATCTTTGAAACCCTGCAAGAGAAATCCCATTAATTGGCAATTATTCTAAATATTAGAATAATTTAAGTGTTCTTAAAAAGAGGATTTGTTAATGGTATTGGTTCAAAAGGAATATTTATTTTTACTATAGCACTTGAATAGTTATTTTTCTAACTATTATATTTTTTTAAATCCAGCAAATCTAAATTCTTCTAAAAAATAATTTGATATAATTTTGACATTTTACAGCTTTTTTAAAAAATAATTATTATTATCGGTTTTTAGAGCTTCTTAATGTGATCAGTGATTCTATAAGTTCAAGATAGCCATGATTGCACACAAGACAAAAAGAAGAGAGGCTAAGATCTCTTTTAAAAAGTAGCATGTTCATGTCTAGAAGTGTGAAAAGAACATCTAGTGATATTATGTTATCATTTCTGTTATATTTGCATTTCATTCTTACTTCCTGTTATAGAATAATACAGACATTTTCAAGGTTGCTTTAAATACACAGCAGCTGGACATTGCCACATGAGTTCTACAAGCTATAATAAGTAGTTAAGTAAAATGTTTATATTTTTTTCACTTACTTTCAAAAAGAAAGTTGACTTTGGCAGGTACACCCCCTGAGGAGAAAGGATAAATCGCAGTAAAAGGGAGTCATCTTAGCTCCCACAAAAGCAAGTCTGAAAGTTCATATGAAGATCAGGCAGTTGGGTTCCTTCATATGGTTACTGTCATAGAACTTTCTTCCACTCAAAGGCTTCTTTTATGTGGAAAAAACGAAGTACTGAGTCAAAGATTATGAGCACATAAATAAATAGAGATCCTCAATGAACTTAACTGAATGAATGAATGAATGAATGAATGAATGAAATGAATGAAACGAATGAAAAAAGAGTTTAGTTCAGTGTTAAGGACTGGAGCATAACACTTTGAATGGTCTTGAGTACCTCTTAGCAATATACTCCCTTCTATTAAATTCACCTTCCACCTTGAATCTATCACAAAAAGATGACCTAAGAGGTAGGAGTGTTCACACTAGCTACCTTTTCACACCAGCTTTTAGCATACAGATTACATGACTAAGCTAGGAACCTAGTTTTTCAGTCTGATAAATGGAGAGGGGTAGTTTTTTTCAGAAAGTGATTCTTACGAAATAAGTTGACAGTTTGCCTTTCTAGTTTGGTTAGGTAAGAAGCAAAATATTAAGCTGAATGAGTATATCTGTCATACACTCCCATGATATGTTCTTTACTGAGGATTAAAGGAACTTCTTCAGTTTCTAGCTGAGAAAAAGGGAAAAAAAAAACAAACAAGGCAAGAATCTGAATGCTATAAAAAATCCTGAAAAAAGGCAAAATGTACTACAAGAAGAACATAAACAATAAAGAATAAGTCCTTAATTTGACTAAGACTCATGATCCCCTTCATTTCAATCAAGCTTAAAATTTATTTAAAAACACATTCAGTGGAAGGTTTGGAGAGACAGTCTTTTCACTTACCAAAATTATCCAAGCACAGAACTGAAAAATAATCTCAAAGTCGGAAATATCATAAGTAAATCTTTATGTATTTTTCGTTTTCCAGATGAGAAGCTTGAATACTTCAATAATCAACCTAGTTTTTTGTTATTTATTCACCATATATTTTTGGTTTGTTTTATTATCTTTTTACAATTTGTTTGGAAAGCTTTTACTGAATTGGTATTCAGTGTTCCTAAGCCTCACTACCAGAAAGAAGGCTTCATGAGTGCACTAGAAAAAAACAAAATATGCACTGATAAATCGGTCTTGTACTAGCTAGAACAGGTAATATACTTACTTAGATATAGGCAACTCTCTAAATAAGTCTTAGATATGACAGTAACTGCTGAGAACAGCAGGAGAAAAAAAGCTGCATAGCCATAATTCAGTGATTTAGTTGTTTCTACTTTGTTTTGTTTTGTTGTTTTTCCATTCACATAAGTTAAATCTGCTTTAAAGATTTGATATCTTTAACTGAAATATAACCAATATAGTACATAGTATCAATCTTTCCCAATACAAACTTCAACAAAAGTTTCTCTGACTTTTATATATACTATCAGTGTAAATGGAGCTGTGAAATACTTTGCATTATTTTATTTCAATTTAGTGATGCCTTCTTTTTTGTTAAAAACTCCAGTTCATTAATGTTTTCCTAGTAGCTAGTGTATGCAGGAATGATCTGTTGAAAGCATTTCTCCTTTTTATCCCCAAATGGAAATCTGCCCTTAAAGACTTTTAAGTTCTCTAGCTGGAATTGATAGGTTTGAATTTAGGGTGGCATATCACTATCTACCATAGCACAAATACCATAACAGGTCATGTAATCACAGAATCACAGAATGGTTAGGGTGGGAAGGGATCTGTGGAGATCATTCTAGTTCAACCCACCTGCTAAAGCAAGTTCACTTAGAGTAGATTGCACAGGAACGTGCACAGGCGGGGTTTTGAATGTCTCCAGAGAAAGAGACTCCACAGCCTCTCTGGGCAGCCTGTTCCAGCGCTCTGGCAAGAAGTTTCTCCTCATATTCAGATGCAACCTCCTATGTTTCAGTCTGTGCCCACTGCCCCTCATCCTATTGTTGGGCACCACTTAAAGGAGTCTGGTCTCTTCACACCCACCCTTTTATAAACATTGATATTTATAAACACTGGTAAGATCCCTTCTCAGCCTTCTCTTCTCCAGGCTGCACAGATCCAGCTCTCTCAGTCTCTCCTCATAAGAAAGATGTTCCAAACCTTGTCTGGAGAGCTATATAGACCAGTCTAGGTAATTCAGTCTGTAGGGTGATGAGGGAGCAGAACCCAGCTTGTGTATCTGCCTCTCCTGATCTTTACTACCCACTTGTGAGACACAGAGCAGGCTATCTCCCAAATAAGTAAAATGGATTAGGAGAGGTAGATATTATATGCATATACACACCTTATCTCTGTGTGTATATACAAGTAGTGAAGAACTGATCTACCTATTTCAATGCAATAAATTTGAGAACCTAATCATTCTAGACTGCCTTTGTGGTTTGCAGAGAAACAACATGATTAATTAAGAGTTCAATTACCTGGTAGAGAAGCAGATCTATAAAGGTGTGATTCAGTTCACCTAATTTTATATAGTTAAAAATTGGCAGTAGAAGTCTGAGCTCCACATTCAAAGGAAGGGAAGAAAAAAGACCTCTAAGGGTCAATTCCTTTTTCTATTGAATATATAAGAAACTAAGACTAGGAGATACAGCTGTAGACACCTACAGTAGGGCAGATGAAGTTCACTCGTTTTACTTTTTTTCAAGTGTGTATCTCAGATTTTAGCATAGCTTAATAGGTCTCACAGTTCAATACTATTCACAGACACTGAGCCATGATTTTTTTTTCCTAGTAGCTGATTCCAGAATTTATGTTGTTCACTACAGAACATGTACACCTAAATGTGTATATCCTAACATCCTTTGATCATTTACTTAACAGCAAATACTAGCTCTACAGCTAAGTTAAAGCTAACACAGCAACTTTTTAATTTGTATGGGTCAAAAACATAAAGCAGCACAGTAGCCCAGTCCATCAGATCATATTTTTACATAACCATTATATTATACCCTCTGTCAAAATGCAGTAAGTTGTAGTTTGATAGGATTCAGCTTCCAGCTAGCTGCTACAGCTAAACCATTAATATTAAAAATACATCAGGCAAATGAGACAGTACTTATAAATAAATACACAGAATCTAACAAACCTATGGAACCTAGCCAACGTATTTTTAAACAATTATTTTATATGATTGTTCCAAACTATGTAAATAGCAGATAATCAGTACTATAGTTTGCATATTATTATTACTTAAGGAAACAATGAAATAATTATGCTGGCCTAGATATAACCAAGCATTTTAACAGGAATTCATTACTGTGCACAGGAGTTTGTCTCAAAGCAGCCTTTATGGTGTTCACTACCAACTGAAAGGAAAAGATCTGACCTAATTTTTTTCATTGAAAATATGTCAGAATAGTCCTTATTTTTCCTTGAAATTATGGTCTCTTTAAATAAAACAGTTAATACCATGTTGACTTATCTTTCTAGATTAGCTTCAGCTGAAATAGGTTTCTGTTACACTAACTGTGCTTCCTGATAATTTTTGCTTTAAGGCAAAAACTACTTTAAGACAGAATGAAAATTGGCAACTAACATTAACTGTAGAACTCTTATAAAACCCTTACGGTTATCTTCCAAGAAGGCACTGGAAATCTTAAAATAATTCATGTAAATATCAAATTTACAAAATAGTATTAAGCTGAGAAATTCACAGTCCCCCCCATCCCAATAATTCTATTAAAAAGAAGAGCTGACCAGATTTCCTACTAAATACATTAGAAGCATTTAACTGTTGAATGAGCTGTAGCCACAGGAGTCACCTAATTTTCTTCTTGGGTTCTGTCAAGTAAGTTCAGTTGGGATTAATTTAAACACTTGACTAGAATTTTCACTTTTTCATCTTTTTGTATTTGCTAGTCAATATTAGCAATTAAAACTAGTTTGCCTGTTGTGATTAACATTCACAAAATCTTTCTGTTAATTCATTTGTAATGATCGCCACTTGATATACACCTGCAAGAGAATTAATTTATAAAAGTTTATTTATTACAATTTTCCTCATTGACGCTGCTAATCTGCCCATTGACTCCCATCTATGAGATTTTATTGAAGTGTCTGTAATACTATACAATTATTTAGCGAGATGAAGGACAATATTACTGCGATGTAGTTTCATTCTGTTAGAGTATTTCAGATTGAATCTCAAAAAGTGTTACATGGGAAAAAAAATCAAATTTATAATACACTGTTTTTTATGCAGATTTTTTCTCACCTTTTTGTGTGTTGTCTAACCAACGGTCAGATTAAATCTGTTTCCCAAGTTCGTGTATGAATGATAATCAAAGTAGAAGCAATCTGTGAACCTTTCATGCCAGAGTTGCTCAAAAAGACCACTAAAATCAGTTTCAGAAAGCATCAGCTTCCTTCTCTGTAAAGTTTGACTAACATAAGGTTTTTCATAACACTGGAAAATAAGGCAGAAATAGTTTTAAAAGGAGCAGTCCATTAAAGGAAGAAAATGAAGTGTCAGCATTGCAGTTTATCTGCAAGCATTTTTCTTTACCTTGTGTTATCTGCTTGAATAATAATATTCAGTAATTAATTCTGAAGAAGAGGTGAAGTAATAATAAAACAATAAAAGCAATGCTGCAGAGGAGGAAAGGTAGAAGATTTGTCTAGGGAGAATGTTTCACTGTCTCCAAAAGCTAGTGTAGAAGAGGCTACGTGCTAAATCATTGCATACTCTGATTACATAGAAAGAATGGTAGGGGCACTAAAAACTGTATTATAGTCTCTTCTTTCTATAGAATGTTTACCCAAAGGATTGGCAGGAATTTCCACAAAAA
Organism: Pampusana beccarii; assembly: GCA_013399365.1. Taxonomy (NCBI): domain Eukaryota; kingdom Metazoa; phylum Chordata; class Aves; order Columbiformes; family Columbidae; genus Pampusana; species Pampusana beccarii. Next base: position 92,643 of record VWYH01003318.1, on the reverse strand, counting down.
CACTATTTTCCTTACTTCTCTAAAATTGTGGTGCACCATGCCTGAAGGAAATGCAATGTAAAGGTAATGTAATGGTCTCTCATCAACTTTCCAATAATTATTTCTGAATAATTACAAATTCAGTCCCGTAATTCCATAACCATTCTGTATCACACTGAATATTTCCGGATTGCACTGAGACCAAAATGAAGCTCATAGCTGTCATTATTATGATTTACTTATTAATTATAGTGAAATCTAGAGTCCCATTCTTGACAGGTACTCCTTTACAAAAACAAAATGATACCCTGCCTCAGATGGGAAAGACACTCCTTTAAGGTAAATATAAATTATTTAGTAAGTGTGTGGTGGTAATTTTGCCATGGTTTTAGCTAATTACTGTAAGAACTTCCCCTAAAGTACAGGGCATTTCCTGCATATTTGAGAAACATAGCCCTTGTCCAGTATGACATATGAATTCTAGATTTAACACATTATCTATTCTTATCTTTACCATGATTAAAAAAGTCAAATGCATACAGCAAAGCAGCTGTAGGAAACTATACTAGTTCCTTCGGTTACATGGCTGATTCTCTTGTGAACTCTATCTTGTATGTTTATCTTTCCTTTTTTTCCACCTTTTTCTGATGGCTACTTTTCCGTACTTAGCACCCTGAGGAGTCCTGGACATTATTCAAAAATCATACTGTTGATATCTTTGTGGTATAAAAGTACATCACCAAAGTTGATGGCATTACTTTTATTTTTTTCCCTTCCATTCCCTTCCCTTTCCCTCATTTTTTTGCATTACTGTAGGTAAGTCAATTCATCTTTTCTCAGTGTTCATGCTGTTTTTGTGGGCTGATGTCTTCATACTTTTTTTCCTTTTTTTTTTTTTTTTTTTTTTTTTTCCTGAAATCAATACCTTCTTTTTGATTTTTCTCTGGGAGAATACAGTCTATTCCCTTGTTATGGATTTTTTTTTTCTCCTATTTTTATTCTATGCTTCTGTTATTCTTTTTCTCTGCCTTCACTTTCTACCTCTATTTTTCTTTCTCTGTGCCTTCCCTCACTCACAGCTTTAGACCATATAATGCTGGAAGTTACTAAAAGTGCCACCTTCTTCCCACCACTGTCCAAAGACCAAAGATTTTATTTTGGTTTCCTTTCCTTTTATATTATTTCTTCCTACTACTTTGCTAAAAGAACAAAAGGCAACAACCATTGTTGTAGATCTGAAAGTATTGTCTCCTCTACCTATCTGCTTCTCCAGCTTTTTATAGGAGTGAGAGAGCAAGAGAGTCTCACAGAATTGAAATTAAAAACCTGGAAATGGTAGTTTCTTGTATTGTTTATTGATGATGAGTTCTTTGAGCCTCAGCAGCATGTACACAATGGCTATGTCCATACTGTACACAAAGATACGACTCGGGGTATGCCAGCCTCTTGAATACCCAGAGAAGGAACCATCTGGCACATGTATCACAGCAGTAGTATAGTGTAATCCATGGTATGTACAACCAAGAAAAAAGATTACAGTATCATCTGTGATGCTCAGTGACAGCTTAGTACATCTCCTACCTCTAGTGAGCAGGCCAGGTAGGGAAGATGCTTGAGATCAAAAATAGAAGAAACCTGCAGGATTTTATCCTATTAAAGCAAAGATGCTATGCAGAAAGTTATGTAGAGCAAGAAAGTTACGTAGAGCAAGAAATGTGTAGGCTATAAAAGTGTGAAGGGGTCATTTTCTATATGTTCTGAAAGCTCTTAAAGCTCCCTGTTGTTCACATTAGTAATTCAACTATTCTTAAGATCCTGAATGACCAATAAACTTGATATTTCACTGCGAGTAAAGAGCAACTTTTTTCCTCTGAGTTTCATAACATGAGCAGATTGAGCTGTTTGAGCATAACAAAACAAGGAAGTGAGATTGTTTTTGTTTAATGAATTCTGTTAGGAAGCCTGCTTTACAATTTATAACCATCAGTTAGTCCAGATTGGCTGTCTAGAACAGGTCAGTTAATAGTAGTGTTTTCTGAATGATAATTAGAGCAATACTACTCCTGAGACAAAACCCATATAAATGGTTTCTTAAAGTAAAACTCAATAAACCATGTGTGAGTAGGTGTTAAACATGTGCATGAATGCAGAAGGTAACTAAGGCAAGCTGTTTTCCCACAGTTTGAACTTTGATGAACAAGTCCCTAAAGGCTCTTATAAAATATGCAGAAATATTTTCAGGTAACCTTGTATAATTAAAGGTGATTTGTTACCTAACTTTCTCTTAAAAAATATTCTAAGGCTGCTTCTAGACGGTCAGAATATCTCAGTTACCAGATGTGTTCTATTGTTTCGTACAAGGAAAATCAAACTGACTCCATCTATATCACCAACCTGTTGGAAATTTGCTGAGACTTCTTAGCTCTCTGAAAGAAAAATCTAACTCCTAAAATAAGTCAGAGCACTTCCTATATTGCCAGAAATGGCTGGAATTGCAAAAAAAAAAAAAAAGCACCCCATAGAGAACTATTGATCCTGAAATCTTGAATCATGTGTGTACTTATGACTAGGTTCCAAAATAACTTGATTCCTTAAGAAGAAACTGATCATATTAGATTTATATAACATGTGGTAACTAAAAAAAAAGGAAAACATGAAATTGTTATACATTTTCCTCCATGTTTTGCTCTGTTTTTCTCTCAATTACTCCCTGAAAGTAAGACTGATGTTTTAATCACCCTTCTAATATATGTAAAAATAACAAATTCTATTGGTAATTAGTATGCTGCATTACAGAAATGCCATTAAAATCTGTGCTACTTAAGATAAATGTAAATTCTTACCTTACATATGGCTGTTTACTGATGCCATATAAAGAAGAAAGATATTCTGATGGTCATGTATGTATTTTAATGATTACAGGATTTTAGGGGTGGTGAATCGTGTTTGCAGAAACTCTATCTAACGCTACTCCAATTTACAAATCAAAATGTTGGTGATGTAACAAGACAGTGGAAACTTATTTATGTGTTGTAGATTTCCTTAAATTGATGATTTATAGTAACTGTCCCAACTACCACTGTTTCATAGCCACAGGGAACTGAGGCACTTCTTCCATTTGCTTCTACACTTTCTCCAAGAAGCTGAGGAGAACTGGCTCCAGCATGGATAAGGGAACAGGGATTATCTCTCTTTTTTTCTTTTCCTTTTCCTCTCTCTGTGAAGTGCCTCAATAAATATATAACCCTGACTTTGCTGATGTTTTTCACAACTGTCCATAAGCTCTATACGTGAAAACAGTTGCAAAAGAAGGTGGTCCTCTCCCCTCTTTCTCCCCTACTTAGATACAAACTAAAGGAATTAATCTCCAGCGAGACAAAAAAGGTGGTGTACAAAAGACAGTTCTTTTTCTTGCAGTGACCTGCAATATGAGCTTTTTTTCACAAGGAATATAGCCTGTTAGTTGATATTTCAGCAGATGTTAATGTGTCTCTGCATGATAAAATTAGATAACCCTCTGTCACGGAGGCACCCCAAAAAATAAGTTTAGGCGGACAACAAGGTCCAAAACAAACTTTATTCCGGCCGGAAAAGTACCGCCGATAAACCGATTGGAAAACGGGGTTTATACAATTAGCACTCCAATAACATAACATACAGGTTCGGATATTAGGTTAGGAGATTATTTGGGGTGCAGTGAAATAAGAATGGAGATCCACAGCGTGCATATATGCACTCACAAGAAAACAAACCAGAGCCCTCTCTGCTCCGTTTTACCCTTAAAGGAGAAACACTAGCCTACTGCGGCCAGGACTTACACTTGCCTACCAGGCAAGGAATTTACACTCGTCTGTCCCAGACGAGGACTTTACACTCGCCTACCAGGCGAGGACTTATTAAAGCATATATTCAGTAATTTATCACTCACCTACATGCAGAGGTGAGGCGTTCCCCATCCCGGGAAGTTACCTTAGACGGCTTCTCCGTCTAAGGGGAGTGGCTCCGGCAGCATGGCAGACCCGCAGCTCCGAGAAGACCACACAAAGGGGGCCTTCGGCGGGAACCCCATTTATAGTCTGCTCAGATCTGGCTGTGGGCATTCCAGAAGCTTCTCGGCTTCTCTGCACGCCCCCCCCCCCACGACTGTGGGCATTCCAGAAGCTTCTCAGCTTCTCTGGGCTGTGGGCAGGCTTGGCCCCTCCTCTGCTGACGACCCTGCCCACCGGCTCTGGGTCTGCACAAAGAGCCATTAACTGCCCATTGAAGGCCCAGTTCTGGGAGGGGGATGTGCAGCTGCCACACCGGATCTCAGGGCGTGGGGGAGAAAGTGCAACTGCCACACCCTCATTTGAAGACTGCCATCACATCTTCCCACACATCTCCCCCTTCCATGAGGGGAGAAAGCATATTAGCCCTGAGGTGTCCACGTTAGCAGTAGGGTGCAGCCACATCAAGAGTCCACCACTACCTTTTTTAAGAGGTTACATGTAGCACCAGTATATCTCCAAGAAAAAAAAAAAAAGGTATTAGAGAAAAATCCTGTGAAGCATTCTCAACATTTAAAGACTATATATGCCCATGGGCAGGAAGTCATAGCTCATCTCATGGCCATTACTATAACCAAAGACCACATAGGTAGACTAGTAGGTTTACAGCCCTATCTCCTCCTCAGGTTTTGACTGGTAAAAACCAAAACCAATTGTCTGACCATCCCCAATTATGCTCTAAAAGCAAGTTGCTCTGCAGCTAAAATCTTATTTCATATTTACCCAGTCACAGCATGTGACTGGCCTATATACATTTGCTAGCACTTGTTTATAGATAACATCCCCTCGATCTCATCTCCCTTCTTTCTACAAACATGGAACAGACATTGGCTGGTGGGTTTTACAGCAGTGCAAGCCCTCTCTCAGTCAGCTTGTTATAACGTACAGTCCAAGTGCCAAAGTAAATCCTTAAGAGCAGTGTTTATTCAGATGCAAAATATTCAGTGTGTGCAGCAGATTGCACCACTTTCCCCTTTAGTGTTCTGTCCCAGAAAGTCCATTGATATCTATCCTAATCCTGCTAGCATCACATGCTTGTTTCTCTTGTATACCTCAGTCTTTGCAAATTTCATATTAGGTTTATAGAGTCATATGAAATGTGGATTGGAAGAGACTTCTGGAGGTCAGCTATACCAGCCTCCCGCTCAAAGCAGAGTTACCTTCAAAGTTGAATCAGGTTGTTTAGGGACTCGTCCAGTTAAGCATTAAAAATCTTCACAACCTCTCTGGGAAACCAGTTACAGAGATTTACTAGCCTTACTGTATTTTTTAATTTAATTTTAATTTTTGCCTAAACAGAATTTCTTTTTCTGCAGCTCATGACCATTTTTGGTCTAGAAAAGACCGTCATACAGAGAGAATTCTCCATGAAGTAAGCGTCTCAGAAAGCATGGTACAAATTCACAGGTGTTTTGTCATAAGCCAAATTAAGGTGAACCAGGAAACACTCGACACCACCCCCATGTTGAAAATAGAAATCTGGCTCTGGCTTACACCATATCCACTGTACAGTTTTTTAGTGGTGGTTCATATGTCTCTCCTTTCTGTCTTCAGTTAACACCAGTGAGAATGTAACTTCTTTTGCCTCTTCATTCCTTCTCATTTTCTGTCTCTACCACAGAGTAACTACTCCTACATTTATCCAGTCCTAAAATTACATTTGGCCCTTTGAAGGCAACTGCAAGGCTGATGTGCCACTCACCCCGTGAAATTGAGTTTGACACCCCTGCCCTAGCAGAACAGGCCAGAGAGGAAACTTTACTGTGCAAGCAGCAAAAGCAACTGCTGGAGAGAAAAATAATCAGGAGATGCTGGGTACAGGATACAAAGCTTTCTTGTAATAAAGAATTAGGGATGTGTACTTTCCAGAGGATTGATTGTCCTAGGCTGCTCAGTGCAGAAGAGATTGCTAAATGCCGGTGTATGTGGGATGTGAGGTCAAATTGGAAGAGTTTGAGGTGGGTCATGCCTTTCTGGGAAAGACAGCATGTTTTTCACAGGCGGGGAAAAATCTGAGAAACTTTGTAAATGTGCAAGCTCTTTTTAAGAATTGCAGCCAGAGAAGTTTTTCTTGCTGTTTTTTGCCTCTCCTAGGTCTGTAAATTCATGGCCTAATGTCTTATTTTTCATAAAGGATATGCAAAGGTGAGAATTTTCTGGGCAAAAGCCTATAAACAGATTTGACAGCAGGAGGGAAGAGAAAAGACATTTGTGGGCTAGCCACAAAGCTCACTTCTTACTGAAGATCTTATAACTCTTTCTATTCTGCTAAATAAAAGACGACCAGGGACTGAGTCGTTGACCTGAGGCTGTTTGGCAGCAATTGGCCCACGGCTACACTGCATAAGGCTGGTTCCCTCCACAGCAAAGCTGTTTCTGTGGGCCTACTTGTATTCATCAAAAGCAGAAGTAGGACATAAATTAACAGCTAAAGTTTGTGAATAATCACAGGTCCTGTGTTTGAGCTCATTCCTCTTGGCAATGTAAGTGTACTCAGTGTCACAGGAGATTGGAAATGTTCCAACTGTGTTGTAGACTTACGCTCTGCCAAGGAGTTCTTCTGTCTTACAACGCATTTAGATAAGCACATAGTGCAGGGCAATAGGAGTCATTCTGTGGGGTGAAAAGTTGCTTTCGTATCTGCACTTTGTTGCAGTATCCACACTTTAAGCTTTGCACCAGCCTCCAACTTGCTGCTTTAGACTGAGTGTCCATTGCAGTATGGAATACATTTGGTGCATGTCTAAAGCATCTCACCCACAAGGAATCCTGTTCATATGGTCAAAGACTGTTCCATGATGAGAACCAAAGCCAGACAAACCAGACTACTGGATGATTCACTCCTAAAATGCTTTCTTGATCTAAAGTGAATCACTAATGAAAAACAAAAAGAAAAACAACACAACTAAAAACCATCACTCCCACCTCTCCAACCCCAAATATTCCAATCATATTCATATTTACTCTGTTTCTACACTGAAATAATGGAAAAGTCCACTGAAATCTGGTCTACGTTTGATAGCAGTTGAGCTTTTATAACTGTAAGATCCCTGAAGTGAAAAGGCAGTTGGGTTCAAGAATCAAACCAAGGAAGTTATGAATTAGACAAACTGACATCCCTGAAGGTGTCAAAACTAAGGTATGGTTTAACTAAGGAATATAGGCTATATAGAAATGGTATAGTCTAGCTTCAGACTTCAGAACTAGATTGGAAAGCTGGGTATATGAATGTCACTGTTTTTGAGACAGGGGGAGCTCAGTTTCAATCTTTTGGCACATAGTTTAGCACTTGGTCAGTAAGTTTTGCATTTTTCTTTAGTTGTATTCAGGAAAAATTTAGTCAGATTTAGTCAGATATCTAAGTAAGGTAGCTGGCACTTTTTTTCAGACTCCATTTCTTACACCTGTAAATGAAACTGATTGAATGAAGCTGCTGCTGCCAGTTTGCTCTTGCTTTGGTACAATTCTCATGACTTTCTAGATTCTTCTGAGAATCTAGCTTGCCTTGAATTTATGTGGAAGGAACTACTGCGTATCATGCAGAATACTATTTAGAATAAAAATGCTTCCTTACACTCCAAAAGTCAGAAAAGTGGCCATTGGCGGGAGGTGGGAGACAAAACACTGAAAATCCACTGACTGTCAGAGTTGTTAAGCTGTTATAGACACTTTATTTTAATTTTCCCATTAAATTAGAATTATTAATATTTGAATGATACATTCTTCTCAGATGGCTAATGGACACTTAAATGATAAATTTACCTAGATTCACTATGTCAGTACCTTCTCTCTAAATCAAAAGGCTTTTGTTTTCATTGTCATTGTCATTTTCATTTTCATTTTCATTTATTTTCTTTCATTCATCTAGCTGCAAACTAGGACTTGATGTATTTATCTTACTGAGTCTGTCTTCTAAAGAGAAATAGGTATGTCTACAGTATTGTTTCACAACTTCCCATGAGTAGCACAGAAGCAAGCATAAATTTTGTAGAAAAGTGTAGTTTTCTGATTTAAAGATAGTTTACTTCCTTTGACAGCATTTTTGACACTTTTAGAAGTATTTTTAACAGTATTTCACTTCCCAAATGGCACACACAGGTAAAACATGTTGAATATTACTAACCTCCAGAAAGCTACTTTCATTTCAATGTACAGTATGCAATATTCAGTACTTCTCAAGTATTTAATGTTTAGGTATTAACAAATAATCACATTATCTGTTCAAGGTGCTAAATATAATCTTCTCTCTTACAGGTTAAGAAACGAAAGGCCCAAAGCAATAATGTTTTCTCATAGTTTAAATAATTATTTTATTTATTTTGTTGATAATGTGGGGATTATTTCTCAGCTATGTCAATCTGCTTAATAGAGACTATGAGGAAATTTTAAATGGACCGCAGTTTAAAATTTACCTTAAGGCAGGAGACTGTCTGCCTTATATTCTGCAGGACATAAAATGTGAATGAAAGGGCTCTGGCTGAAGGGTGCTACTCAATACATTGAAACAGCTTTGTCTCATATCAGAGAATATGTGTCCTATCCTCAGTTTATTACTAGAACAAATGGGTTCAAATTGTTCTAAAATATAATTCTAAATAAGTCCCAGCACTGATGTTTAATGCCTATTCCAAAACTTACAGGCCCTCAAAGGAGAAGGGAAAGTTGGAGTGGTGACACACAGTAAATACAAAGGAAAGCTAGCTGATCACCCTGTTAGGAACATGAACAATTGGAAATGTAAGGAGTATTCCACACAACTGCTAGTCTAGTAATGGTGAGTAGCCTGTAATCTACACTGCTTCAACAGAAGATAACCCTTGAAATTTAATTAAGGTGGATAACTGATAACAAAGAAGAGGCTAAAAGTATTCCAAATCAAACAACGTGGTGTTAATTGAATAGTCAATCTCTGAACTCAGTAAGAGGCAGACCTTCATGAAGCAATCTTATACTTAGAAGCAGTTTTATTACAATTTCTTGTCCAAAAGCTGGCTCAAGGTGCTTTGTAGGGGTGTATTTCAAATAATTTTGTACATTGCAATTGTCCTTAAGTCTTAACGAAGGAATTCTATCTAAGCTGTTGCATTGTCTACAGAATTTCTTTGATGATTCAAGCCAATGCATCAGGTAGACTGTTGCATAGTATACAATATCAAAAGTTTAGGCTTGCAATATGTTGTCAATAAACACAAAAACTGATTTAATGTGCAACAGGTTGCAATTAATGTCCAGCCAATTATTTTTTTTGTAGTATTTGCACTTGGGGTTTATTGTTGTGAATAATTTAGGAATGTCTTTTTAAAGTAGTTTTAACCTCGAAGAATGTTAGAAAGTCTTTTACGTATTCCTGGTCTTTTAAGATGCTTTTCATGGATAGTTGTTTCAGGTTAAATCACATGGAATGGTAAGTAAACAAATTATTCATATCAGTTTTAAACATATATTCAAATGTACATATGCACAAGTGAACACACACACACACACACACACACACACACACACACACATTCAGATTTTCTTCCTTCCAAACAAAACGACTGCTGTTCATTTTGATTTCAGTCTATACCCAGCAAGATGATTTAAGATATCTTTAAAGATTTGTAAGTTCACTGTATTGTTTTTTATTGTCTTTTTTCTTTTCTTTTCAGCATTAAAGAATAAAAATAAAATATCACTGGAAGAGCTTGTAGAATTGTAGCCACTGAGTAAAAGAGAAAAAAAAATTGTTAACATTTGGAAGTTTTGGTAGACATTGATTTCAATTTAAGAATGCAGGGAAAGTGCGCTATCTTGAGTACCAGATAGTGCAAAACTTTTTGTCCTGATTTAGAAACAAAAACATAAAGAATACAAACCTAGGTAATGATAATTTTTGTTCTCTTACATTTTCTTTATCCAGAAAATTGTTTATTCTATGTGCCTTTTCTGTTTTTTTATATCTCTACTAGCCTCATAATTCTAGAAGTTTTGTTGTGTTTGCCTGAGGTTGTTTTGTTTGGTCATTTTTCTGCCCTTTCTAGAATAACATACATATCAATTGAATGATTTTTGATTATAAAATTCAGATGACTCAAACAGTTTCTAATGAGTACTATGTGAACTGCAGTGTTTATAATATTTAGCTAATTTATTTTTTCCTCTGCAGTCTCCTGGCTGATTGATGTGCCTGATCACACCTTTTTACGTATGAAATTATACCACTTTCTGTTAGCTTTAAAAAAAAATATTTTTTATTTCATATTTTTCCTGTAAATATTTATTTAGAATTTGAAATGGAAGATGGGCTTTACTTACATCTGAAAACCTACATTTAGGCTAGTCAAGAACACAGAAGCCCACAGTAGTTTTACAAAGGTTACTTACCCTGCATCAACTTTCCATGGAATTTGAATGACTAATTTCAATAATTTTTTTTTCCTTTTCCTTTAAAAATATTTAAAACTATATTTGAAAACCATGCTAGTTTTAATCATCTGATTATTTTTATAGAAATTTTACATTGAAAGTGAACATTTCAGGTTTCATTAGCTTAATCTTTTGTCTATTCTTTCATGCACTATTTTTTGTCATTATGTAACCATCTTATGAAGCCATTTCCATATCCATGTGCATGTGAATTTCTGCTCAAATGCATCCCTTTAGATTGTCTACAGTCTTTTCTATTTCTTTCTTACAGTTCAGAATTTTTTGTATAATTCAGAGTCCTTGTCTAAACTTTTCAGTCTATCCCCCATTTTTTACCATTTCATCCTACATTATATTATTTTGTCCTTCAAAAAGAGCTTCAGCAATACAGATTACTGTTGCCTTTGTGAATGAACAATGGAAATTCCACTAAGGATCCTTTTGGGAAAATCAGCTTTTACAATGGTTGAAGTTACATAGAATTAATTTCATCCTCTGTGACAAAAGTGTTTCCTTATCTTTGTTATATCCTATATTTCATTTTATTGAATGGGCTTATTTAATTATATGAGGAAAGGAAAAGACCTGTGAGAGAAGAACTTTGAGGGTCACATTCTAAAAATTCATTCTTCATTAATTCAGTGTTTATACCTATTTTATCTTATCCTTTCTCATTTCTCATTTCTCAGTTTTGTTAGGTTCATAATCTCTAGACAAGCCATATCAGGCATGTTTAGATAAATCACAGTGAGGATTTTGTTGTTTGGTTGTTTTTTTTTTTCAATAGTGAAATGCCTCTGTGAGATCTTGCAATTCTCATATACGCTTGAAAATGTCTTAGATTTCTATCATAATTCTGAGTAACAGGTAGGTTTCTATCAGATAAATGCAAGTCCAGTTTGCTCCGTGCTTGAAGTTAGAAATGGAAGATTTGCTTAGCTTTTGAGTCATTATGTGAATTGTTTTCACCAGAATTATAGTCCCCTTTCCTCTCCCAGATTATTTGGGTTTTACTATGTTTGAGGACGAGTTTTCTTCATTACTATTTATTCTGATAAAAATGAAACTGTAATCCTCCTCTTAGGGATTCAGTTGTTTGTGAATCATGACCAACTTTTAATATAGTACAGCTGTAAAACCTTGGCTCAAGCATCTGGGAAAAACACTAAGGTGCAAGAAAGTACCTAGATTAGAGCCATTTAAGATAAGAAAATGTAAAATTGCAAACTGTGGTAAGAATGTTGAAGTGGGAGTAGTTAAGCAGCTGAAGAGGAAGAAGACTTATATAAGAAGGTCAAAATCCTAACGGAAAAACAGAAAACCCAAAGATAGAAACTCAGTAACACTGAGGATTACCCTCTTTCGAGGAGTAATGGGGGCTGACCCTTCCCATCCTGACTGACAACTGCATGGCCAGCAAAAACTGATTGGTTGTGTTATTGGGCTGGTGAACACATTAATGCTCAGCCCAACATCTTGCTCATCTTAACTATTTGCTGTGTGTGTTAGCTAATAATTACTGTCTTGTTCTTTCAGCACAAATACCTTTCTTGCTGAATCTCTGCACATGGTAAAAGATTCCTAAATGAAGAGGTCCAGAGACAGAGACACAAAAGCAAGCTTTGAAATATAAATGTTGTCAACAAAATGTACATTTTTCTCACCATTTTTTAGCAATGGCATTTACATACATGGTGGCAGCATATTTTCTACATTATTCTTGATTCAAACGTATTGTTGATTTGTTTCAGTGTGGTTGCCTAATATTATTGTTACATGACCAGCTCTTCTTCAGTTTCATCAAAATGAACTTTAAGCCTATTATGTAAAAATTTTCAAAATAGCCCAGAATTCTGGTTTTAAGGGTTTTGAGGTACATAAAGTCAGAAGTAAGCATTGTGTGGGATTTATGGATTATGTGTCTCTTTTAAACATCACTTTGAGTTGTTCAGAAAGTGACATATCCATTATTCTTATAATTATAAAATTAAAGTGCATTAAAAACCACACACTATAGCCATCTTTCTACCATTGTCTGCTATTTTTGCTATTTTAAATATAGTTTACATATTCTGAATATCAATTAGTTGGTACGACATATGATGTATTAGATGATAGTTATGCCACATAAGATATACATAATGTTTTTTCCTTAGAAAATTCAAATATACCTCCATGAATATCTGTGTCATCTAGGAGGAAGTACAGAAAAAAGAAGCAGTGGAGGGAACAATCTTTCCTTTAATTGCTAGCGTTAGCTTATACTGATTAAAAGTGAATTTGGAAAGGTAATAGGGAAGCCTTTAACAGTTTAGTTCAGAACAATAATAATTTTTACATGAATCATTGAACTGCCCTCATTTACTGTGATTTGCTTCACATCATGGAGTACTCTTGGAGTGTAGGAAGGTAGGAACAAATTTATTTTTCAGGAAAAAAAAAGAAACATGAAGATGCATTTCAACCACTAATGAGCATTCAGTTCATTGAGACACAAGCTAACTCAATGTAACCCCCTCTTTATAGATACTTATACTGTGGATATCAGGACATTGACACTAGCTGGTTCATTTTATACACTTGATCCTGGGCTAATCATTAAAGTAAAAATAGTTTTCATTGTGCAACCAGACTAGAATTTCTCTCATGTAGCTTTACCTGTTTACAAAGTGAACATTTACATTTGAGCTTATTATCCTTGGTGCTATTATTTAAACAGTTAAGACAAAGAGGCACTTTTAGGTAAAAATACAGGTGAATTTTAGGATAAGAAGAATCCTACCCTTGACGTATCTTTTTCTTTTCTCCATTAACTGTTATATAGCCTGAATTCACTAACTCAGATGTCTTTTTCACAAGGCATTTTTTTGGATGGAGGCGTATGGTTTTTACTGCAATTCTTCCTTTATAAGTCTGAAGGAGTTTCTGCATGCAAACACAGATTCACCACAACATTGGTGGTACTTGTACCTTTTCAGACTGTCTTGAGAGCAAACCTTTGTTTGAATGACTGCTTATGAAAGGTCTTATGAAAACTATGAAAATTACTTCAAAATACTTAGCAACAGTTTGTGAATAATTTTTTCAATGTTCACCCATTTCCAAATCAGAAAAAAAAAAAAAATCAAGGTCTCGATTTTAAGTAAGAATCTTTTGTTAGAATCTTTGATCTTTGCCAAAATGACCTTTAAGTCTATTATGCAAAATTTTCAAAACAGCCCAGAATTCTGGTTTTAAGAGCTTTGAGGTACATAAAGGCAGAAGAAGTAAGCATTGTGTGGGATTTATGGAGTCTGTGTCACTTTTAAATATCACAATGAGTTGTTCAGAAAAAAGAAAAAAGAAAAGAAGAATGAGTTGATAAAAATCTGGCAATTATAAAAGGTATTCAGTGATAGGACAGAGGTTTTGTTTTTTTTTTTTTAATCTAGAATTGTTTATAGTGTAATAAGGCAAAGTTATTTTCAATTTCTTGTCTGTCTTCAGGGAATGTCATTATTTCACATGGAGCTATTTTAAAAATTATTTAGAATAAAGAAGTATTATTTTCAGATAAATTTATGATTTTTTTAAGAGTTACTTGAAGTAACATCTACTCATTAGCTATATTCTTAGGTAGAGTAATTTCACATTTTCACCAATGTACTGTTTTCATCTTGTTAATCTTCTGCAATTAATTATAGTTTCCACAAGCACTGAAGTAAGTGTCTTTCACTGGAAAAAAAAAAAAAATCTGTAGTGTTTTGAGCATTCAATTAAAAACTAAATCCTCAAAGCATCATGGAGATGCCACTACCTTCACTTGAAAGTATGTTGTTTAATGTTAAGAGATACATGTAATTCTGTCTTTACATTTATTTACTAGGGATTAGTTAATTGTGAAAATTAGTTCAATAGTATGTTCTCTAATATTAGGTAGAGGGAAAGGTAGCCTACTACAAACACCAATGAATTTTCTTTTTTTTTTTTGGCAATCCACTTAAAATGTTGTAAAGTTCTGCTAATTTTGTGCAAACTTTGGGGACTTTTTTTTTTTTTTGGACAACATTAATGGCCACTACTTGAAAAAACTAAACCAAACCAAACAAAACAAAACCCCAACACAACACCGTGCGGATCACTAAAAATATAAAAAGCAAGAGAAAAAGTTTCTGTGCAGTATACCCTATACTATGACATCCTGAGCCCAGTTAATCATAGGAGGAATCACTTCTTAATTGTAGAACAGTTCAATCAGAAAACATTAACTGGAGGTGGACTGTAAAGAGGCTAGTTTAGTTAAAACACATGCAGGCATAGTCAGGGTAGTGTTAAATAGAAGAATAATTCTTGTATTTTGAAACTCTATGCTCCTTTAATATACAAACAACTTCTAATTTCTCTCTGCAATTACAGGGTCCAGATTTTACTGATGCAAAGCCCAAGTATATCAGTCCAAGCCTGTGGTCCCTAGACCAGCATGTTTTTGGCTTTTTCCTTACTGATTTGGGCATCAGGTGATTTTTATATTTATTCTGAATGAACACAAAACTGTTCAGTTATCATTTGCCACATTAATGTCCTGCAATTTAGTTCTCCTGGTAATTAACAGTGTGTACTGCAGTGGGGAGGGGTAGAATAATCAAATTGGTTTCAGTGTACTGTGGAAAGGAAATTTTATTTTTCTGAGAAACCATTAGAAAAATTAAATCAAAGCATCATTGGGCCACACTGAAAAAAACATGATTAAATCATCTTCCTTCTGCTGAAGCTAAAGGGGATAAAAGAATACAGCTAATAGTTTTTGGGAGCAGAGCTGACAGAGAATTTAGCCATTGGGATCCTGAAACAACAGTGCTTAAGAATTCAGTGGTTACTGAATGAATGAGGTCCACAAAACTGTGGATATCTGAAATATATTTTGATCCAGAAGTGGATCCTTAGGTACAAAAATTAGGTATATTATAGGTACATAATTGTGCACATCTCCTAGCCAATGGAAAATTTCAAGACAGAAGTATGAAGTGACAGTTTTGTCTTTCTCAAGAAGGGCTACAACCAAAACTCAGAAATAGAGATGTTTCTACTGAGACTGAAGCATTTTGGTCATCCTCTCATCAGGTGTAAACTACAGAAAGATTAAATGTGTAATCTAAGTGTCAGAGCACCCAGCTTTGGTTGTGGTATAGCCAGGGTAAGGTCTTCCTTTTCCTTTAGGTGATTTGGATTTGCATCTTGAGCATCTCAGAGAAATGCTTTGATCTGCCTGTATTCAAACCCTCCTATCCAGCCTTTGTTAAGAATGATTACATTTGTCAGAGAGAGAATACATACACACAGCATAGGAATGGGAGTATCCAGCTTGATGGAAAAGATTACTTTGCTGAATATTTAATGAAGCTCATTTTAAAATGCTTTTGAGCCTAATATAGAATCTGAGGGTGTATTTATGCCGTTAAGTAGAAGAGAATTAGTGAGTGAGCTTGAGAGCGGTGCTTGCACAGTTGCTAGCTTGCTCCCTGACTCTCTTTGGGCACTGAGACACACCTGTTAGAAAAGGGACAAAGTCCAAAACAACACAAGAGAGACTGTGCTACTTATCCTTGAGGCCAGGGATCAGTCCTTATCTTCCTTTTATTTAGCAACATAAAGATACATTACTCAGTGTCCTTTGTCTAAATAAGAAAGAATATATTTTAGCTCCTGGGGTATACAAGTATAGTCTTGTTCTCTGGCCCATGTAAAGTGAAAGTATTTCAACAAGGCAGCATAAGACCAAACAATCTTCTGGTTCTCCAGCTATAATCAATTTTATTAGCTTCTGGCTACTGTATCCACCTAAAAGATGTTGTGTCAGACTTTCTTTTTCAGATTAAGTGAGTGAACTGGGTCATCCTACAGTCTGGCTAACCAGAGTACGTGCTGAGTTATTGAACAAAAGGGGTACATGATGGTCCATGTCACTTTGTTTTGTACAGTATTGAATCCTGTAGTGATTTCAGAGAATTATCAGTCTGGATTTTGTGGTTAACACATGCAGAAGGTGGCCTAGGTTTTACATCCTGGAATGGCTTAAGGAGAAACTGAATGTCCTTCTGACAAATTGTGCTAATGTGCAGAAAGCTGTAGATAATATATCCTGTAGATAATGTAGGGTATTTATGGTGATACTGTATATTCCAAGGGCTTTGATACCTCAGCAGTTAGGCAGCAACTGGTACAGATTCTGAGAAACTATGGGGAATTTTTTAAAAACTAATTTCAGCAATTTTGCAGATTTTGTCCTAGAAAATTATTTATTTTAGTATGTAGTAAAAAGCAGGAAGCAAGTAAACCCTACAACACTATCCCTATCACAGCACAGGTCTTTGGTATCCGGAATATGTGAACTCACATTTACCTGTTGGCATTTGTTTTTTTCACAAGTGAATGTTCCCAAAGGTTCTGAGCTTATCATGAGAACATTCTGTATTAAAAAAAGAACATGTCATGAACAAATACAGAAATTATAAATCTATTGCCATCTGTGAAACTGAAGTTTAAGTTGTTTATACAATACTGATTTCTCAATTTCTTTTAGTTTCCAATTACAAGGTCACTCAAGAATTACATATTTCTTGACTGCTGCAGATTTCTCAATTTTGTTTAGTACTACTACTTTCATTTGACACCCTAAATAGTATTGCATAAGGACAGAGGTACTTTAATTTTTATGCCTTTTAATCTCATATTTTGACCAATTCCCTGCTTCAAAGATTACCAATGATTTGCACATGAGAACAAAAATTTCTTTTGTGAAAAAAATCATGACGCAGAGAGAAAATTTTTCACTCCTATGGTAATTTAAAGACTGAACTTCTAGAGCACATAACATTGTAGCTTTCTGTTTCATCCAACAGAAAAAAACAAAAACAAAAAAACAAATCTATTCAAATAGCAGTCCTTTTTTATAATAGCTTATCCATCCCACTCAGGAGGAAAAAAAGAAAAATAAAGAGAGAAAAAATCCTCAGAGAACAAACAAAAATAAGGTTAAAAAACTCACAAGTGTTTATGAGCAGGGTGTTTTTATTTAAGTTTTTGTCAGATTCTTTTGTGAATTCTATAAAATATATGAATTCTGTCTCTCTGATGAAATCCTCAGATGGTTTTCGTTTGTTTCACCTAAGTTTAATGCTCCCTTGCATAAAACCTCTTGACATTTGGAAGCATTCTCTTTTAAGACCAAGAGAACATTGTGAATTGGTATTGAGCATTTCAAAAACTAAATTCCTCGGAAAGGTCAGATTCTGGAGAAAAGACTAAATGAACTGCTACATTTTAAGAACATTCTGACATAGTATTTACATATTTTAACAAGTTACTATATGCCAACATGATAAAGGGAATTTGATGTTATTTGTCTTTTGAAAATTTCTCTTTAATTAGCAAGCTTAAGTCACATAATGATGCTATGACAATGGGGCAGACCGGTGTTTATAATTTAGGGCTGTAATCTATGAAATCTAAATTTGCACTGTGCAGGGAAAGGATGAGTTATTTACAAGATGCTGATAGGTCCATTTGTAATCTCATCAGGGACACATAGAAAACTCAGCTCCTCAAGCAGAGAAAAACATGGTTAAATTGTTAGTACTTGCAATCTTAAATTATGCATGATTGTTGACAGCTCATAGTGTGAACAAATGCTATAATGTTCCATTACAGATTTTCATTTTTTTCCTAAACCTTCAGTTCATCTCTGCTGCTCAGGGTGATATAAAAATGAAGTTGTGAAACAGTGTTTAGGTTGTTTTCAGTTCATTTAGCTTTTTAGAAGCTCTGTATTTATTTTGCCATAATTTACAATCTTACTTACGCTGCTGTTCATGCACTAACGCTACTCATGTATGTATGGCGCATCAGGAGGGTTTTACACAATTTCACTGTCACCGGTCATCTTGCTGTTCTACCTTGTCCCCAGAATAGCACAGACAACTGACAAAGCAATGCATTCTGAAACTACTGTGTTAGCAAGAGCTGAAAAGTAATATGAACCAACTGCAACCAGATTCAGAAGCTGAACCACGGTGAGGCAAGCCACTGCTGTTTTGGTACACGCAATGTGCTCCCAAAGTAGAAAGAAAATTGTCTTTTCCATCATTCACCTTTAATCTCATTTGCTTACTTGCCCTAGACCAGTTACCAGTTGCTGTCAAAGAGTCCAGGCAAGGAGTGTCTCTAGAGCTAATACAAATACTGGATCACCAATACTTGCCTCTCAGGCTCCCTACTGATCACTGCTCCTTTTACCAGCTGATACAGCCCTAGTCAAAATGCTTTTTCCATGCTGTTTAACATGCTAAGTGTTCCATTTCAGGCTGTCTTACTGCTTTGAAAATGTGTGTGACTGGTTAGGCTGGAAGTTGCAGCACATCTGAGAATACAATTTTTTTGCAAGCAGAGAGATGGTGCAATCAGCCTTCCCAAGAAAACAGAAAGTTATTTCGTACAGGCATAGTCAGACATCTGTGGGAGTCAATTATCTGAACCTCATATGCTTCTAATCACCCCTGTTTATGAGACAATCCCTTTGTTTCACTTTTACCTCTCATTGCAATGGCATTACTCAGGTGTTCACTTATGAATTGTCTTCTGGAGCAAATACTCTCCTCCATATGGAAATAAGAAAACTTCAAGAATGATGGTTCAGTCTGCAATGCTGCAAGCAAGGTGATAAACAGGATGCTGCATAGCATTACAGCATCTGTGCTAAATACGTTGCTATCTCTGCTTCCAGTGAGGCATGGCTACCTTGGAAATTGAACTATAGTGCTCACATTTTCCATAATGTTTCACTCATAACCCTTTGGTCCTGAAATCTTTGCCTCTGGATAGAGTGTTGCAGCAATAAGACTTAAAAGAAAGGTTCCTCAAAAATGCAATAGCTAAAGCCTACCAGCAGAGAGCCTATTCCAGAGGGGTCGCTGTGGGACTGCAGAAATTAGATTACTGTCTTGCTGAAGGTAAGGTGAAGGAACATCTTTTCTGGAAACAGAAGCTCTGTGAGAAGAAGCTGTCCAGGTCCACAATAGGTTATATGCTGCTGCCAAAACTGGTAAAGAGCAAACAGCACAGGGCAGGAACGTATGCCTTAGTCTTTCCTTCAGCATTGGTCAGGAAGGCTCTGTTATTGAGGAGATCATTAGTCTCATTGCTGTCACCTCACCAGTCCTGTTTTCACCTTTTCCTAAGGTATTCCATTCAGCAACAAAGAGCTTGGAGATGAAAACTCTTCTCAAGATGAAGTGAAGGAAGAAGGCTGCAAGATTAAGATGACTTAAAACTCTTTGAGAGGAAGAGTGGATGCAAATTCTTACCCAAACCACTGTCCCTCAGCCTCTCTACAGGACCACATACTGTTACTCTATCTTGGTACATCATTTTAGGTCAGTAATAGATGATGCTCCATTGTTCCTTGTTGCAGCTAGATGATGTATTTATTTTGACAGCTCAAAACATGTTATATAAGCACAAAGTAGTCTGTGGCCTATGATGTATGTTGAACCTTGATTCTTTTACAGAAAGACCTAGTGCTAAAGCACATAGGAGATCCCAAGTATTTTCAGTATTACGTATTTAAAAGCTTTATGTAGGAGATTTCTAAAATTAATTTGATCGCTCTTTCTGTTTGCCTTCTTGATTTTTCTAAAGGTATCTAGAGTTCCTCTGTAGATGCTCAGAACTTACCAATATGAGGTGCTTAACACCAAACAGAAGTCTGAATAACACTAGAATATGAAAACCTGACATTATTTTGCTTATCTTTAGACACATGAGCCTGGGTACAACACATGTATCTACTGTCATTGATCCAAGTTTCTGCTGCCATTTTTTAGTGGTCAAGGAAATCTAAGACATCTGCATGCAGCTGACAGAGAACATATAAATCCCGTGGAGATTATCTCTACAGAGAATGGTCTATCTACATGCATTCTTCTAAAGAGCTTGCACCATTCTGGAGTGGCAGTGAGGCTAGAAGGAATACCCTTCGGTGGTTACAATTGTACAGGATACTTCTATAAGTGAATCATACAGAGATATCTAAATTTGCATCATTTTTGAGCAAGTGAATACAGGAGAAATCCAAACCAAATAGACTTTCTTTACATCAACCAATATAAAACATGCCATTTGATAGGATGGAGTTGAGAACCTGAAGTGGTTAATAGTTTCATCCTAGTTCTGTAAATATGTCCATATATGGTATAAATGAAGGATTTATTGTGCTGCCTACTGTTTTTGTATGTTACAGCCATTCTAGAAGCATTACCTCCTCTTTCACTAGGAACTGATTAGAAAAGCCTTTCTGATTAACTACTTTTAGTATCTTAGGTACTGTGAGACTGGAGACCTTGGTTACTGTCATTCTGACAATGTTTAAGAAAAATTTATATCGGAGACTTGCACAGAAATTGTCAGAATAAGGAAGTCATCCTCTTCAAATATAGCAAATAGATGCAGCTCTCGTATGTAAATTTTCCTTCACTGTTTGATAAAGTAGGAAACAAGGTCTCTAACCCTGCAGCCTCCAGTATAGTGAAATCCAGTAATCAAAAACGTTTTTCCATCTGTTCCAAGTGACTGCAGATGCAGTAATTATAAATGCAACCATGGTGCATGAAAATCATATAGGCTTCAGCTGGATAGAGAGGTTGTCATTATATTTAATAATTTAGATGAAAATTTCACCAAGCATAGTCTTCCAATTTATGTAAAATAGAAAAATAAACACACAATAGGTGGAAATTATAAATGCTGGTAATTGATGTCTGTAAGATCCTAGCACACTCCACTCTCCATAGGTGGAAGAACTTATGGGAATTTATTTTATTAATGCAAATGTTAATTATGCATATAAAACCTACACATTGTTTCGAAATATGCTTCTAATCTTACTAATCATGTGGGTTAATTGCTCAGAAAACTTTCTGTTTGTTTTTGTTTGGTTGTTTTTTTTTTCCATAACTTATCAAAAAACTATCACAAAATCAAAAATCTTAGGGCAGGTCGCACAATCAAATGAACGAAATATAATTTTTTGTATTTAAGTAAATGTATTCCTAACTCATCTACACAGATCTTATTTAATACGTCAAGTATTGCTCTGGACATTGTTGACTCTTCTCTGTGTATGGATGTTAACAAGCCACGACCAAAATGACTGATGAGTTGGGGAACTAAGTTTTTTGGGAGTCCAACTTTAGACAATCAATGTCAAGACATAATTACAGATATCCAGCCGTAAGCATGCTCTCTAAACAGATGTCTTTTAAAAGTATCCATAAAGTGAGGCAGAATAAATGTCTTGTCATGCTTAATAAACTCCAAAAATTCAGAGTTAGCCCACCCCTACTTTATATTTTCTTGCATTATTACTATGAAAATGTGTATGATGAAACACACTTTTTCATTTTTATTTTTTAATTGATTTATAATTCTTCTTAATCTTTGGAACCTTACTTTATTCTCACTTACAGAGGATAAGATTAAAAAGTAAACTTTTGAAGTGAGCAATGGCTGTGGTTTAACGCTGGTATATTATCCATACATTTTGTACATTAGTGGTCATTCAATTGTTAAGTTGTGTATCTTCATAGTACACTACAGTTTATTTTACACTCATTTACCTGACTAGTAATCCCTCACTGATTGAGTGATATTTAAAATAAGAGACAACACATTAGTTAAACATAATTGCAAAAGATTATGCAGAAAATATATTTTTCATATTATCTAAGATTTCTGAAAACATAGAGCAACAACTAAACTGGCCATATCAAATAAGAAATACATTCCATTAAATATTATTTAGCTCTTAGCATAATAAACTTACTGCAGGCAAAATTCTGAAATAAGTTTAGCACAAGAAATCTAACTGGAGAATTTTTTCTCATGTCCAACACTTTGTGGTTATTCTTTGTCATTTTCTCTGCCCTTCAACAAAGCGGGGGAAAAAAAAAAAGCATATGCCTTAATTTCATTATTCTGCAGTGAAACTGACCCACAATAATACGTTTGCTGAGTTTTGTGTTTGAAGAGATTTGAATTCTAGAAGAAGAAAAAACAAACAAACAGAAACAACAAAACCAAAACTCCATAATTTAATTTTGATATATCCCCGAGCCTTGCCCTGGAAGGTGCACTTGTTAGAAATATTTAGCATCACAGTAAGATCTGAGGTTACTACTGAAATGGTGGAAAAATGATTTCTGAATAACTGATATCCTAAAATCACCAATGGGAGCATTGTTTATTTCAGCTGCAGTGCAGCCTTTGTACTCTTCCAGTACTGAATCATTATTTGTGAATTATCTCCATAATAGATGAAAATCCTCACCTGAGACACTCCCTTAACTCATCCTATTTATTTAGACTACAAGAGCTGCTAGATGCTACATCTGGGTCTTCAAATTTCATGAACCACCAATGCTTATAATACCTATGGAATCCTTACATGAATGAAGAGTGCTAGTAAATTAAGAGCACAGTAGATTTATACAGATATTTTTGCGCATATTCTGTATCATGCGTTGTCAGCACAGCAAAACTTTATTTCTTACATTTTAGATAGCTATCCAGCACAGATTGTATTCAGGAACAAGATGAAATGTCAGATTAAGTCAATTCAGCAGCCCTTTTGCAGCAGGGCTAAGAGACAAAGGTTGCATGAAGCGCTGAAATTTGAGAATGGGTTTTGCCCAACCTGATAGTACACAGTCATCTCTTCAGAACAGTTTGTCCTTTGAAGTGAAACACAGTACAGCAGAACAAGGTAGCTATCTGTTGTTCTCTGTGGGACCTATTGCAATCAGTGGGGAAAGCAGCCTACACTAAAGGCTTCCAAGGCACTAAACATTTGATGGGGAGCAAGTTCAAAAAGTAAGGAGCACTGCAGGCAAATCCTCTAACGCACTATCATGAAGTTGAAGTTGTCAGTTCACTCAAGCTAAACTGCTGATGGAAGAGTACTAATGCCATGCCACAATTCAAAAAGGCAAGTGAGATCACAGAACCCTAAACTAGTTAATCTGACACTGATCCTGGGAAGCATAACACAAAACTGATTCAGAAACTTTTGACTAAGAATTAAAGGAGAGTGCTATGGTTAATGTCAGTCAAAACTATGCAATAGCAAAATAAGTCTTGTAAAAAAGTTTTATTTTCTCTTTCCTGAGATCATCAGTTCACAAATGTAAGGACTTTGCTGAGTATTTGAATACTTTCTGCAAAACCTCTGATTAAAACCACCTGTACACACACACAAAGTTAGCACAGCACAATATGAACAAAATGTGCTTTAGATGCGTAATTAACATCTCAGATTCTACTAGTCAGATCTTGATTGGAGGGGATATTTTTGTCAGAGTTGAACAGAAATCATTATTAAATCCTATGATAGACAACCTTTCCCCCAAGAATAATCTAGAAATAAAATTTACATTGGTATTGATAAAATATAAGTATGATACAAATATATGTTAAATGATCTTTAACATGAACACTAATCACAGAGTGTGATCTGATGAACTAATCTTCTGCGATCTTTTAAACAGGCAGCTTGGTAACATAGCCGAATGCAGTTACAACACTTAGAATAAAGCAAGCAGGAAATGGTCATGCAAAGTGGGGCCAAATCCTCAAAAATTTTTCAGTGTTTATAGCAGTTAATTGACTTATTCTGAACTCCCACTGTGATTTATGTTTAGAAAGGGTTAATAAAATGTTTGACCACAAAAACTGAGCAGAGTGTGTGCTTTTTGGGGAAAAATACTAACTTCTACTAGGATCTTTCACTGAGACAAGAGGCTACATTAAGAACTATCGACAGAAGACTAAAGCTTAGTCATACTTAGAGGTAAAGTGTGGCAGAAATATTTTACAGTGGAATAAAAAAAAAATTGAAACCACTATCACTGTTTTTGTTGAATCTTCATTTTCTGGGATCCTGGAATTTCCTCCTCTCAGGGACTTATACAAGGTGTGTGAGTAATGACATGAAATGTAATGGTTTATCTCATATACCAGATTTCAGATGATCTAAAGATCTTTAGTGGTTCAAGTCCCTTCAGTCTAATTAGATCAATATTGCAGTAAGCTAAATGGTGTGTCCCCAATGCATTGTCTTCATGCAGAAGAAGGTTGTCAGCATCTGTGCCTCTTTTTTTGTAGCTGACCAAAGGAAAAAAAAAAAAAAAGATAAAAGGGAAGGTGAGGAGGAAAGGGAAGATGGATAAGAAGGGAAAAGAAGGGAAGATGGAAGAGACATGAGTCTTGTTGGGGCCTAACAGACCTATTTTGAAGCCATAACTGTTAAAGTTATTGCCCTATGGATGTGTGGATTTGCTTTCAGTGTCTACATAAGTAAGCAGAACCTGAAGTGGCTGTTTTTTCAATCTTCACGTGAAAGCAAATGAATCCATCTATAGGAAATTACTGTTTGCAGAGAGTTCAGGGAACCCTCTTGTTTTTGTGTAAAGGAGCAAAAATGTTCTTTATCCAATAGAAAACTGGTAGAAACTCCAAACATTCACTATCTGTGGTTTCTAGCAGAGCAAACAGGCTGAAAGAAAGTTATTGTGCTAATATAATATCAGTTCTGGCACTTCCTATATGATATTGCATTAAAAATGATAGAGCAATCAAAAACATAAAGACCTTCTTCATGTCAAAACCGGGATTTGTTATGTCTGTGCTATTCCTTAGAGAAGCTTATTAAGTTTCTCTTTGAAGACTTCCTGAGAAGGAGATTCTATTTCATTGCTTCTTTATCTCTGTTACAGAGGCATTCCTAACAAAACCTCTTTTTGCTGTAATACGAGCTCATTACTTCTTGTTCTAAGTGATGCGCATGCATAGAGCTGAACAGTTTTTTAATTGATTTGAAACCTTTCTCTCTGCATGCAGTCAGAACTTTTTTAACTAGGACAAATTACTCAGTTCTTTTGAATGTTTAGTTTGGGTAACAGTGTAATAGACATCTGGCTGTTCCATTCGCTGTTTTCTGGATTCTCTTCATTTCACCCCAGATTCTCAAGACCCACTCATAACCCCAAATAGACCAATGTCTCTGCTAAGGTCACCTATGCTACAATGAGCCAGCAGTATAAACTTCCTCCTACTATCCTTCTGTTACACACAATTAAAAGTATTCATTTTCATTCTCTTGAGTGTAAGTCTTTCTGGTGATCAGCAATAGGACATGAGGAAATGGTATGAAGCTGTGCCAGGGGGAGTTCCAAGTGGACATTATGAAAAGGTTCTTCACTGATGGGGTGGTTGGTCACTGGAACATGCTCCCCAGGAAAGTGATCATGGCACCAAGCTTCTCAGAGTTCAAGGAGGATCTGAATGACACTTTTAGTCAAATGGTTTAGTTTTAGGTAGTCCTGCAAGGAGCAGTGAGTAGGATTCGATAATTGTTATGGATCCCTTCTAACCTGACATTTTCTATGATTCCTGAAGGACTGAAGTTTGTGGGAAAGCCTATGCCCAAGTAGAAGAAAAATGTGACAAGGAAGGGGCAGCATAGCACTAGGTACCAAGTGTAGGTCTCCCACTCCTCACCATTCCTCAGCAGGAGTAATGGAATAAAGGAGTTGGGAGTCAAGGAGTGAAACTGGGCATGGGAAAAGGGGAAGAAAAGGCGACGTTTAAATTCCTGTCTTACAAATCTATTTTATTTGGCCAATAATTAAATTAATTTTCCTCAAGTGGAGTTTGTTCTGTCCACAAAACAAATTGGTGAGTGAGCTCCTGTCTTTTTCTTGACCCTCAAGATTTCTCATCATATTTTCTCCCCCTGTCCCACTAAGGATGGAGAGTGAGTGGATATTTGGTTGTTGGCCATGTCTAACTCAACACAGAGAAATACTCTTTCAATCCAGTAATACGTTTCGTCCTGCCTGTTTACACTACACCTTATTCAACAACGAAGAAACAGCCTACATTTGTGCTGACAGGATTGTAATACAAAGCATGCTGCTTGGCTACTATGACGGTTGAAAAAATGTCTTTGAAAATTGTACTCCTTTGACAATGCTTCGGGAATAAAGACTCCTTGTGGAAAACTCAAGCTGGTGTATCTTGTAATTCTACAACAACAAAAGTAGAAATTTATCCAAAACAACATTTAAGAATTGAGTTTTAAGTATTCATACATATTTGTATAGAGATGGAAAAGTCTCAGGAAGAATCCAATACGGGAATGGAATACTTTGTGGAAAAAGAAAAAGCTGTTCTCTGCTTTCTCAGGTTGAACTAGTATTAAAAATGAACTAAAGAGCATCAAAGTTGCATTTTATGTCTATGGTGAGTCCCTCTTCACAAATCAAGTGAATGGTCCTCGTTTGAAACCATACAACATCCCCAAAATATATATGGCTTAATAAAATTATGCCAGCTATTAAGTATAAAAGCTTTCTGAATACACATTGTCTTAAAATTAAATTGAAAAGGAGTTCTCAAGGTCAAAACTAAAATAAATATGGTCACGAAGAACCTTTTTCACCAATGTGGATTACTTAGTACCAAGGCAAGTCTGATTCTTAGGTCAGAATATTACAGGCTGACAATTTCATCTGCTCTCCTTGTTTTTGTAGACCCTAAAGTGCAATAAATCACTGAAGTACAGACATTTTTTATTTATAACTGGATGTCTTTACAATCTGCATAATCAAGAAAAACTTCTATAGATGGTTCTTTCTTCTGAGATAGAATTAACTTTTTTTTTTTTTTNTTTTTAAATAAAATTAATTTTTTTTTTTTTTTTTTTTTTTTTGCAAAGCAACTGTGACAACAACAAAGGAAAGGAACATTAACGACTGTAAACTGATGAAGTGGAAGGAATAACGTGAAGGCAGACTGCGGACACAGACTTTCATTTTTAAGAACATCAAATGCTGCAATATGGTGTATATGTGTATTTATTTTCAGACTATTCTTATGCTGTATTTTTGTGCCAATTGATTTTAACATTGTAAGGGTGGATGGAAACAGAGAAATTATGGGAAGATGTGGTTTTATGCATGGAGATTATTAGTTCAGTAGTCTCTCAGATATGAGGAATTTAGAAGAGATATCCTTCACTTAGGGAGTGACTTGTTAAACTGATTTAGATATTAGTATCAAAGTCTATTTATGAGCTGCTGAAGTGACCATTATCATTACTGGAGATCTTGTTTCAGTAAATGTAATCTGTTGAGCTCTCTGGGCTTGATTCAGTTGCCTGCACAAGGGCAACTACTTGCATCTGCTATTTCATTCAGTGTCTAAGACTGGGGTACTAAATGAATCACATGACACATTTAAATTTGGGCACTGAAATGTTCTCTAATCTCCATTGGCTCTATCTCCACTGACTATAATGTAGACATTCATTTTTGGGAACTTACCGTTGAAATAAAACCCACTCTGTACGTTTAAGTTCTAACTAACCAGTGAAGCCAAGTGACTCTTATGCACAGCCACACAGCTGTTTTATGTCCCAGAACTACAGTTCAATATCAACCTATTCAGATACTGGAGAGTATTTTAATGGAGTCAGTGGCTAGAGAACTCTTTCTGTTTCCACATTCATAAAGCCACAAACTTAATGAGAGTCATTTTGAGAGTTTCTGAATGGAGGTAGCTCCTTGAGTGAAGAATTTTCCTCTTAGACTACCTGTTTCTTTGAATTGTGGTGAAATAAAAGGGAGAAAATTTCTAAAAGCTAAAATAATGGTTTCAACCATTATTTTAACCATTCTAAAAATTAAAAGTATTGAAATGAGACTGATGCTGGTGAGTAAAGGGTATCTCCACATGCAGTACTTCGAAAGATTACAGCTTCTGTGCTGACAGAATATACTAATCTTTTCTCCTTTTAGCCACTTGATTCATTCCAGTGGTGATTATGGAAGATTATCATGCTAGATTACATGCTATTAATGGGTCACATAAATAATCTGTGGAACCCCATGGAAAATGTTCCTCTAATCATCTATTCTTTGTAATGTGTATTTAAGATGTATTCTTAGATCTCAAATTAATTTTTTAGTATCTTAAAGCAGCTGCTATGTAAAATTACCTGTTTGTGTAGCATATAGTATAATAGGCTCTGTTTATACTAGGGTTTAATGGTCATTATTACAATTCAAAAAGTAAATATAAAAATATAGAGAAATATCATAGATAATAAAGAGAAACAAAGAAAAAAAAAAAACCCTGAACAAACAAACAAAAACCAACAAAACCCAAACAAACAAACAAACAAAACCAAACACTACCCTGTGGAATATTTGTCAGTATTATCTGATATATTATCTGTAACAGACATTTATGATCGATAATAGAATCACAGAATCACAGAATGTCCTGAGTTGGAAGGGACCCACAAGGATCGAGGCCAACTCCCGTCCCTGCATATGACAACTCCACAGTTCACACCATGTGTCTGAGGGCGTTGTCCAGTCTCTTCTGGAACACTGTCAGGCTTGGGGCTGTGACACCTCCCTGGGGAGCCTGTTCCAGTGTTCCCACATCCTCTGGGTGAAGACCCTTTTCCTAATGTCTAGCCTAAATCTCCCCAGCACATCTTCCTGCCGTTCCCTCGGGTTCTGTCATTGATCACTAAAGAGAAGAGTTCAGCGCCTACCCTTTCTCCTCCCCTTGTGGGGAAGCTGTAGACCGAAATGAGGTCTCCTCTTAGACGCCTCTTCTCCAAGTTGAACAAGCCAAGTGATAGTGTTGTGGTTTAACTCCAGTTGGCAACTAGGACCATGCAGCCATTTGCTCACTCCCTCCACTCCAAACGAGATGGGGGAGAAAATCAGAAAGGGAAAAAAAATTCTCCATCAATATTGTCTTTAAATTGGTGGTTTGCAGTTTTCATTAGGTTTACATGAATAATTAGAATGGTACCTTCTTTTCTTAAAAAGGTATCTTAAATCTGAAAATGATTGACATTAACTTCTACACAAAGTTTCCTCCCTCTGTCAATGAAAAATGTCTTTTTTTAAGACACTGGAGAAAAGCAGGCTCTTAGACTCAATTCATTGTCACACAACTACCTGTGCTCAGTAAGTTTAAGTACTGGGCTCAGCACACATTCACTAGCTACATTTTAAAAAATTCTGGCATTATTAAAATTTCCCGTGAAAGCCTTGTTCAGGTCAAAACTTTATTATCTATTTCAAGAAAAAAATGTCAGTGCTACACAATATGCATATTTTGCATCATCCACAAACGGTGTTACACTTAAAGAAGCAAGGAGTCTATTCCTTGATCTCCATTTTGAGAATCTTTCAACAGATCTTAGGTTTATAGATCTTTTCATCTTCTGAAGCAGTGTCAGCTATTTTTTCCAAGAATTTTTAGAATTATCTAAAATTTATGCAAGGGAAGCAGTTTACCATAAATTTCAAATGACTTGTTTAGCTTTTCACTGGATTAATTCTGTTTATATTATCAGGCTGTTAATATCCTCAAAGTTCTTGAATAGCTTCCTTATGAAGACACATTCACATTACTGACCTCGTTTCATCTTAAAGTTTTCAGCATTATGACTTTTCATTATACATCTGTTGGGAACTACTTACAATTAATTAGAATTCATATACACACACATACACAAAAAAGCACATGCACACACACCCTCTATAATCAAATGCCACACACAGCTATAATCAAACACAAGCTCCATTTGGGCAATTTACTTCAAATAGCTTTTTTTGCAATTAATGCCTGTAGGGTGTTTTTAAGTCCTGTGTAATACAAAAGCCATCAGAAGTACTTATGCATACTGTGTCTCATACAGCTATCAGCAAAAGCAGTTAGAAAAATAATAGAGTGAAATAAAAGCTTTCAGTCTATTAAAATGCCATCAGATTTGCCAAAGATGCTTAGATGGTTCATAATTACCTCTTTTTAAAATGTTGTTAAAATACCAATATTATTTGAACTAGTTTATTCATAGAAATAAAAGACAGACAGACAGACAGACAGACATGTATTGATCACTTGAACTATCTTTTCTTTGGGAGTCCTATCACACTTTTGGGGTCATTAAGAATATTTATGTTAAAAAGTAACATATCCAGAAAAAAGTGGGACCTACTCCCAGTAGTCTTCAGGCTATTGGATTGTCACAGTTGTCATCATCATTATCATCATCTGAAGGCTGGTGTTCCAGAAACCTGCTATTTCCTCCTTGGTAGAAAAATTAAGTGACTTGGACATAGATTATGTAACCCTACAGGCATGCTAAAGTTATGCTTCTGTATTAATAGTATTTCATGACAAATTTATGATCTTATATAGAAGATAACATTTATTTTTTTTTCCCACTGAATTTCTTATCAGTTAAATCCTTATTTTGGAAGAATAAATAACTCTTCACATTTTTATTAATTTTTGTTTTGAAACAACAGAAAAAGGTAACACAACTGTGTATATGTATTTTTACAAATCCACTAGCAAAAGTTAGAGGTATGTATTATATAATTTACATATGCAAGACCTTGACCATCTCAATTTAAAATTAACAGCAAAATGCATCTATTATTGATTTCTAAATGAGTTGGATAAGGTCCAAGTAAGAGTACTAAGGTAGTGTAAATGTTGAAATTCTTTGCTACTCTGAAACTGGCATTTCTTGTCTCCTGAGGAATAAGTAGCATCCATAAAAAGAAACATTGGACCGATACAAAAAAATAAACCAGGCTATACCAGAAACAGTCTTATCATTTTTGTTTGTTTGTTCGCTTTCCTTCTTTAAGAATTAATGACTAAAATGCATAAACGGCTTTGAGATTCCAGATTAAAATCTGGGACTTACTTCTTTGAACTAAGGTTGTTTATTCCTGGGCTATAGAACCACTCTAGCCAAGCAGAGACAAGTTCGGTCAATTGATTTTTTTCCCCTTCGTACAATTTATATTTTCAATTCGCCCTGTCTCTCTGTCTCTCTCACTTTTCAGTGACTGTAAATTAGCAAAATGCTTGTAGATATCCATGACAAGGATATTAATGGAAATAACTGCCTTTGACCAACAACAGATAAGGGAAACACGGATTTCTGCAGCAAGCTGTTTACAGTGTTAGAACCTTAGTAAGAAACACTTTGCTGGAAATAACTGATGTATTTTTAAACACTGTATTAATTTCTTTTCCTCTCAAGACAAAATCCAATTCATAATTCAATTTGTATTCCTGACAGCTATCAGTCAAGCTACTTCTGTATTCTTTCTTTTAACTTTTGGGGTAAAAAGAGTGCTTGAGGACAATTTACTGCCATGTCTTATAGCATCAGAAATGTACTTTGATTCTGGGCACTCTAGCTAAGGTAAGAGGTTCAGCATTCCTCAGGTATTGAGAAAACTATAAAATGGTGTTTATTGCTCACAGTAAAAGTGACTGATGGCTTTTGAATGCCAAGAATATTGCACAGATCTTGAATATTGTCAAAATAGATTTAAACTACTAACTACAGCTTTGGGAAACCAATGTTTACTAAGTGTATTTTTAAATTCTTAACATATAGTAAATATACCTTTATACTTTTTTTTTTTTTTTTAAGGAATAAACACTTCAATGTTTGTTAAACCTACTTTCTATTTATTCTTTTAACAAATTTTAAGTTTGGTGAGGAAATTTGTCTTGCATCATTTTCAATGAACAAACCATCAAGCACCTATTATCAAGGTACAAGAGTGCTTGATAACACAATCAAGAAACTCCATAATTCATGCTTCTCTCTTTCTCCAGGAACATATAATGATAATATGCAGTAGGGAGTTAAATTACAGAAAATTGTCTGTTTAAATCTTCATACATATTTAAAAGATACAGATTATTTTGCTGATAAACCAAGCTCTACATCACTAAGTCTTTTTTGCATGCCATTATTATGATCCTGCTGTTTCTGGTCACGTTAACCTTGTTCTCCTCAATTCCCTCAATAACAAATAAGTCTATGAATGCCTTTATTTCTTCTGCAGTTCCTATCATATACAAGAGGGTATCTGTAATTAGCCCGAGAAGATCAGATTATAAACTGCTCGCTTGACTTTGGTAGATATTGAGAGTGCATTTAGCAGCACTTTGTAGCTGAAACTTACCATCTTGCAGGATGTGGTTTTAAAAAGCTTCTGTCACTAGAGGTATTAAAGTACTAAGTGCTCTTTTCTGACAATTTTCAGGCCACTATAAATAGCATCCAGAGTAAGTTCCATTTCAACGATTTCCAAGGAAAATAACAAAATGCTTACTACATTATGTTTTTTTTGTATTTATTCTAAACTAAACTGCTATTATTAACATTCCAGTGTATCATGCTTTTTAAGTGTGTAAAAACATGCAACAAAATTATGTCACATCCCTTTTCTTTTCCAATGTATTCCAGACTGCTTTCATGGACAACAGCTGACCACTGCCCCTCTAGTATGGCACATACTCATTAGATTGTGACCTCACTTCGCAAATACCAAATGTTTTCGGTCCTATCCACAATGAGATGCAGCTGTTTTCCCACACCATTGTGGGAAAACTGAGGAACTGACTAGTTTTGTCACGTATAAATATGAACTACCAGATACAAATGCATGTTTTCCTGAAAGTACAAAGAAGTAGTATTTTGTTTTTTGCTGGAAGTGGTAGACATAGACAAAAAAAATATTCATCTGCATGATCTTGTCTGGAGGCTATTTTATGAAAACGTGTAGTATCAGCATGTATAGATCTGCACTTGTGGGAGAAAAAAATGAAACAACAAAAAATAAGAAAAAAAACAACTTGACAACAGCTAATAAAAACCCTTAAAGCAAATAAAATAAACAAAGTCACAGAAGAGGTGTGAATTTCATATAGCATGAAGAACTGAGTTCTCAACATTTGATGCTACACAGTCTTTTCAAGACGCCTAAGGGTCAGTTTTGCACAGTTAGAATATTCTTAACGCTAATTCTCTCTGGATCTAAGCAGCTACTAGTTGGGTTTTAAATGTCTTAACTTCATTAACTGGTATTAGTTTCATAGCACTATTGATCTTAATGAGGTTACACAATACTTGCAGTGGGGCATTATGTGCGGGGACTGTGCAAAATGAATGTGTTTTCTGAATGGCCACAGGAAAAAAATGTATGCTTTATGTAACAACTACTGGAAGCTTCAGAGGGGAAAAAAAAGCATGGAAGATATTTTTTCCACCCAGCAAATATTTTCAGTCCTGAATTTATACCACCAGATGTTTACACTAAAAAAAACAACTTTTTTTTTTTTTTTTAAAGGTGCATATTTTTGGGCAGGTGCTGAATAGATTTAGGAGAAACTAAACAATGCCTTCATTCTTTATAAAATTGCACAATTAGTTTGTCACTAATTCACTACAGTTATTAAAAATCTATTAGAATATGTATGTATTCTAACAGCTTTGTCAGACAGTTCTTTTTAAGTGTCAATTCTTAATGCATGAAAACAACTAAAGTATCTTAATCTCCAATCAAACACCTAATCAGCATTCTAATCAACAGTCAAGTATCTGACATGATAAATTGGGCTAATTGTCAGCTGTGCATCAGGAGAATTAAATGATTAATGGAAAAAATACAATAAAGCCCTTGCCAGCAATGTTGTTAAAGTTAAACCACAGTGACAAACTGGAACTTCAAAGTAAGTGAAAAGGAACCTTTGAGATGTTGCTTGTGACCATTGCATATAAGTATCTGACAGCAAAAATTCTGAAAATGTAGAAATGTCTCAAGAAAAGGTCTGATTTTGTCACAGAGAGATCATGAACAAATTTACTTTTTATCAGATTTCAATTTCAAAATATATTATACTGTGATAAACATTATTAACATCTTTCAGTTACTAAATATTTGCCCTGCTGAATAATGTAGCCATCAGATGATGTGTTAACCTGCATCTAAATTTCATTAAATCAATAAACACAGATATTGTTGAATTCAGTTAAATAAAATGTTGTTATAACCAGGGGTTTGAAAGGGACAGTCGAATCTGGTGTACCAACAAATACTTACAGGACTGGTGTCATATACAGTGGTTCAGCTACATAGACCATGGGACTTGCTTTGAGGAACCTGGTCTACTGGGGATAATGGGGTTCATCTGTCAGAGAAGAGGAAGAGCTTCTTCAGTCATAGTCTTACCAAGCTGATGGAGACAGCTTTAAAGTTGCTGAACCTGAATCCATCCCACTCCTACCAGTTTGATGCAGCGCCAGCAGCAGATGCACAGGGCCTGGAGAAGGATCACAGGTCAGCAGGGGAGCATCCAAAGAGCAGCACCAAGAAATTGGAGCCACTCCAGCCAGTAAGTCAGCTTCATCAGAGGCCCAACTTAAATGCCTCTGTGCAAATGCATGTAGCCTGGGGAATAAACAAGAGGAGTTAGAGACATGCACATGCCTGCAGGGCTCTATGGTGGGAAGGCTCCTATGACTGGAGTGTTGGAATGGAAGGACACAGGCTCTCTAGGAAGGACAGGCAGGCGAGATGAGGAGGGAGTTTTGCCCTCTATATCAATGTCCAGCTAGAGTGCACGGAACTCCAGCTGAGGATGGATAAGGATCTGACTGAGAACTTACAGGTCAGGCTTAAAGAGACGGCAGGGACAACTGACTTTATAGTGGGAGTCTGCTACAGGCCACCTGGCCAGGAAGACTGAGTGGGTGAGGCCTTCCATAAACAGATAGGAGCAGCCTCATGTTCACAAGCCCTGGTCCACATGGGAGACTTCAACCACCCCAACATCTGTTAGGAAGACAACACAGCAGGGCACAAGTAATCCAGAAGGTTCCTGGCATGTGTTGATGATAACTTCCTTCTCCAAATGATAGAAGAGCCAGTGAAGAGAGGTGCTATGCTGGGCCTTGTATTCACCAACAAGGAGGGGTTGGTAGGGAATGTGAAACTCAAGGAGAGCCTTGGCTGCAGTGAACACGAAATGGAGTATTTCAAGATCCTAAGGGCAGCAAGGAGGGTGCACAGCAAGCTCACTACCCTGGACTTCATGATAGCACATTTTATCCTCTTCAGGGATCTGCTTGGTAGAGTACCATGGGATAAAACCCTGGAAGGGCCCAAAAAAGCTGGTTAATATTCAAGGATCACCTCTTCATCAAGATGAACCACCATAACAAAACAAAACCAAACCCAAATGTTGAAAGTCTGAGACTTCTACAGAAGGACATTAGAAATGTTCTGGGGTCTGACCACCGGGGTGGACCTCTGTCCATCCAGCCTGTTCTTGGCACTACAACCAATGAGAAAGCATGTGAGTTTAGCTACTTTCTGCAATCCTTTTTCTTGGCATTCACCTCTCCAAAACCTGTTCCACTTGTGTCTCACCCGTCCTTCCAGCTGTTTTGAATTTATCATCCTGATATCTTATTCCTGTGCAGACCAGCACAAATGTTCAGAGTATAGTTACCACATGCTGACAGCATTTGATTCACCCTAGAACACAGCTGCTACAGCTATTTACTGTTATATATCTTTTAAAAAAATCTGTTATTTTCAAGAAAACTTTATTTTTAATCTTACTCATATCTATTCACAATATAGTAATGATATTGATTCAGTTACAATGATCCTAATATATGCAGTCAAATTTTCCATTTACTAATGATTTTCATTAATGATACCATCAAAATTGTTATACACAGACTGTATAGTACCTAAAGTTTTCCCTTATTTATGTTTATCCTCTCCACATTGCTCTCTAAAGGTTAACGGGATCAGTCTTCACTTGGTAGGGAAGATTTGCATTCAGTAATTAGCATCCAGGAGTCTCCACTTGGAGGAGTTTTTGGTGAAAGCAGTGGTTTCTTCCTCAGTCTGGAGTACAGTGAAAGTTTTTCATATGTGTTGTTACAAAGTCTGTTCGGCCACTTTCTTTCCGTGTTGGCTTATGGGTTAGTTAGTCGTTTTGCTACTGCTTAGTTTTATTAGACCATTAACACATCTGGTTAAGCCCTCCCACTGTAAAATCAGGATTAAGCGGAAGCAAAATAAGCCATTGCTAATTTTAGGAAATAAGATACTTCAAAGTCAGTGTTCATCTGAAGGACACAGACCTCTTGACCCCCTCCTGAACTTTAGAAGCTTTTGCAGTCACAGCTTAAAAAGATCCGAAATCAGCCAAGACAATCCCTGACAAGCCCTGAGGCCTGAATTGCTAAATTATTCAAAAGGCAGTGGCCTCTTGTGATCAGTAGAAACATCATATTTTCTTGGTTGGTGGTTAGACAGGCAGGAAAATCTGCTCGAAGTTGTCCACAGTTTAAAGGATTTCAGTTGATATGTAGACAACACTACCTGGCCTGTTTAAAATATACTAGTGTGTAACAGTAACACAGCCAAATAACAGTCCACCATTCTACTAGTACTCTAGTGAGGCTATTAATCAAGAAAATTAAGGGATTTCCTTTTTCTTTTTTTTTTGTCCTTTCACAATTAAAATTCTTTAAACACAGTTTTGAAGCATTTGTCAGTACAGCAGTAAGGTTCCTTTCTTCTAATGAGAGTAGCACTCCTTGAGTGAACCGTAGAGTCAAAATTCCCATTTTTGTTCTTTCCCAGTGTAAAATGAAAAATCTGTTAATTTTCTGCATGGGTCTGGAGTCAGCACCAGTATTGTTGTCATTACCACTTAAGAGAGTGAATCCTGTCTGTAATTGCTAACCTAAATATGTTAATCCTTTCAGTTTTAGGTTAGTGCACTCATCTAACAAAGATAAGAGTGACTTGCAAAACGCCTAATCAGAGAGACTGATCTTGCAGCTTTAGACATTTTGGAGCCCGAACAATTAGTTGAGTCTTGCTTTAACACAGATCTCAAGACTGTTGGATAAAGTGTCCTTTAGCTGAACATTGCTCATTATATGCTAAAGGATTATGTAATGCAATATGCAAATGTGTAACCAATTGGCTCTTCAGGGCTGCCCTGAGTGTGATAAGATTTTTTATATTATGGCTGATACTTTTCTTTCTGGTATGCTGGCTTCATTCCAGTATCCAGGCTCGTGCAACTCTGTAATAACATCTCATCTCTGTGTGCTACAATTTGGCTTTTTTTTTTTTGCACACCAGCTGACAAAACCCTGGTTTTGAGACAACAGTATGACCAAAAACAGAAGTAAAGAGGAAGCAGGATCTGTGAGAGCATCTTAGACTAGATAACTACGGACAAAATGTAAGCATAGGGACTGAAGTTAGATTGTACTGAAGGCTTGGATAAACTAGAGACATCATAGAGAAATAGCTATGGTAAAGATGGGCAGCTTAACGGGATGTAGTGGTCTGAGAGCACCTAAATCTGGGCTAACGAGAAGGGTTAGCTGAGTGGGCAGAAGGTGATGTAGATTGAAGGGCATCAGAGGCATATTATTAAGGAATGTGTGGAAGAGTAGGAAATCACAAACCCACCAGCCTGTTGGGGCTGCAACACATCTTTTACAGTATTTTACAGTATCCTGAACAACAACAACAACAACAACAACAACAACAACAACAACAAAATGTTTAAAAATACTGGAATCTTAAAAGGTCATGGGCATCACTGAAGATATAGTAGCAAACATTATGGAATGTGGATAACACATGCTGCTTTAGGGTTGGGGAGGACACACAGAATGTTTTTTCTATATTCAGGCTGCCCCATACAGACCTTTTGCTTCTACTGATAGCTTCAGCATTCTGCTCAATACTGTTTTTTTTTTTTTCTTTTTTTCCAGAGTGGGTGACCTTAGTTGATACTTCTGTGTCAACTTCCCACAGATGCCCTTTCTGTAATATTTTCCTCTCCTGGAAGCTTGGTCCAATTAGGATGCTTTGCATCTCTCATATTTCCCAACAGAAACTCACTCCTGCTTCTTGCTTCCTTCCTTAGCACTATACCCTGTTATTTTGACCTGCGGCTGTTAAAAAGGATATATACACATGCTGCTTGCTGAAATTCATTACTCTCTGCCTGATACTATGTGAAGGCTGTGAGTTTATCTCCTAGTCAGCCTATCCACAGCTGATGCTTTCATTCTATAAAGGTATCTTATTATTATTAGATGCTAGATTCTTACCAGACTAATGTACACGTTATATGTCTGTGCCATGCAGCCACACCATATTGAATATCTATAATACTGTCTGTGATGGGGAGAGGACCTCTGAGAAAGAAATGTCCAGCCAACCAATACAGAAAACTTCTGTATTCCCAAGGAAGTGGGGAAGACTGAGTACAGTTCAGGGAGTGTGGAAGTATAGGATGTTTCATGGTTGCCTTTTCTGCTCTGGACTGACTGCTTTATCTGTCGCTAATTGTAAGTAGGAGTTGATCCTGGGGACAAGAGCAGTGACCTGGGCTTGCTGTCCTAGAGGATATTTTTTGAGATAGAAATATAAGCTTGAATTTCAGCAGTGCCTGGTAAGGATTGCTGTCTTTTCTCATGCAGAGCGCCCTTACGTGTCTTACATGTCAGTCTTGTTCTTTAGGAGAATTTAATGGCTTGCAGGGTCTTTTTGTAGATGGGATAGCTACGTTTACATTGAAAGGATAAACTCTGTGAAGAAACAAGGAAGGCATGCAAGTATTTGTTATGTTTTGACCTAGTGACACCATGAGACTACCATGAAGCTGAACCATTCTGACTGGATGCCTAGACATTTACAATGTTTTCTATTATGTGAATGGAAGAACAAAATGTCCTCGGGCAAATATGCCACCGTTAAAAATAGACACCTACAGTGGGAGATAAGTGTCATTTGGACACCTGTTTTAAATGAATGAGCTTCGATTTCAAGTGCCCTAATCACTAGACTTGAATCAAGGTCCCCTTTCATGTGATTTAATGCAAAGACTCCTACTTGTCTGTTCACAGTGGCTCATCTTCAAACGAAAAGGTGATGGGCAATGATAATCAGAATACATCACTTCTTGGTGATTAAGTCATCCTCTTCAAATAACAGAGACACAATTTCAGTCTTTTGCAAGCAGCAGGAGAACTAGAATAAGGTTTAGGTAGGACAGCTTCATGAACATCAGTGTTTACAGAATTCATCTGTGCTGGAAGACAGAAGGATTGGGAGGTAGGTAGAAAGTACCCTACAAAAAATATTGGGAACGCTTACATAGTTTAAACTAGTTCTGAGCTGAATACTTAAAATAATTTAATGTTGTTCTTTTGATATAAAGGTAGTATCAGCATAGCTAACAATATTTATAATAGATTTTTGAGCTTTGAAGTTTTTATTATACTGTCAGTTCTGCCTGAAGAATTTTTGTAAGAAAAT
The DNA here is from genome assembly GCA_013399365.1 of Pampusana beccarii. Classification (NCBI taxonomy): domain Eukaryota; kingdom Metazoa; phylum Chordata; class Aves; order Columbiformes; family Columbidae; genus Pampusana; species Pampusana beccarii. The sequence goes on along the minus strand of VWYH01003318.1, from coordinate 52,910 downwards.
AAAAGGTCACCAAGAAGATTATCATTATGAAAACCTTGTTAGATACAGCTGGAAAGTCATTCAGTATATTTCAGACTCCTGTGTACATATGAAAATAGCTTGGATATTCTAGTATTTGAAAAGGAATCTGGTTTCATACAAAATAGCCTTCTTAATGTTATAATTGGAGAAGAAACCACACTACACGAAAAAAATTAGAACTGTTTAGAAAGTCAAGACAATAGGGATTTAATTTTCCTCATGTACTGCTTTTCTTTCTCCAAGAACTCAATTGTACTAGTTCTATGAAGTAGTAAACACCTTTAATAGGGAAAAAAATGCAATAAACAAAAAACCCCACAAGTCCCCCAACAAACTTATCTCAAAACATGCTTAACCCCACACTATTGGTCTGCATCTTCACTCTAGTGCATGTTCAGGTGTTTAACTCAGAACTCTAGTCTTGGCAAGTCTCCTATATGGTTTGCAGGGAAACAGAAACACTTCAGAGTACTATTCAGGAAAGAAAACATTTAATTTTCTAGTTTTCATTAGTCATCTGCTACAACATGACAGAGAAAAGCTTTTCTTATAACATAGAATCTTAATGCATGTGTATTATCTACATGTGAGTGTCTGAGCCATCAAAGACGCTTTAAATTAGATATATTCATGATAGAAAGTTGTATTTGACTTTTCCAGAGGCAGCCATACAGCAATAATAACAAGTTAACTCCATGATAATGCATGTAGATATATTTAAAACAAAATTAAACTTTTGAGACTGTGGAAGTCAATACATAACTACTAGATACTCAACTGATATAAATTCATGAAGCGTCATTGATTTCCTACATCACATATATTTCTAGAATGGTTTAGAGACTCTTGCTCACATTGAATTATTGACTGTACTCTTATTCACATTCACAGCTCCAATCAGAGAAGCACCCTTGTTGAGAGAAAAACAAAACAAACACAGATACCTTCAGGTCTAAAGGATTCAAACTATTTCAAATCAGTCTCCCTTCAAGCATTTTTCTTAGCTAGGAATGCACATGAACATGTTTCTAAGTGCTTTTCTCTTTTAGAGCAGGCTCTGTATTTAGAACATGGGATATTTAAAAGAAAGCATTTATAATTTTACAAAAAAAGGTAGTAATTTTTTTTTTAATTATAACTTCGCAAAAGTTTCACGTCAAAACGTGCCTAAAAACCCCTATTGATCTGAATGTTCACTTTGGTGTATATATGTTTAGGTGCCTAAGTCAAAAATCTAGTAAAACTTTGCAAAACATTTGCAAAAAAATATTTGGGAAAAAATTAACTGTGTAGGGAAATTTGAGAAATTAATTTGTAAAAAATATTGCTATTTACTTGTAAAGATGAACTTTATAGGAGCAAATATAGAGATATCTGAAGGCTGCTGTTTCTAGACTCCACAGCTGTCAGGATAGAAAGAGCAAACGAGTTGTGCTTTTCAACAGAGACTAGAAAATAGCAAAATGCTAAGTGAGAACTCTTTCTACCAGAAAGAAAGAAAACAAATTATGACAAAGAAAGTAAATTTCAAATACAAAATCATAGCAAACTTTAGACTGGAAGAAAACTCAGGTGTTTATCTAATCTAATCTCCTGTTCTTGATTAGGTGGTCTGTAGCTGATGCCTGCCACAATGTCTTTGTGTAGACCTGTTCTTATCCATAAACTCACCTACCTCAGTGAAAAGCTTTGTGTATTCATGCCACCACTTTGCAAAAACAACACCTTTTCTCCCTCTCCTTTGCAGTCTGTCTTTCCTGAAAACCTATATGCATCCACTGCAGCACACTTTTCAAGTGCAGTCAGAACTATTGTTCATAGGAGTCACAAGACCATCAGATAATTCAGATGAGAAGGGACTTAAAACCATTTAGTAAAACATCTTGCTGAAAACAGGGTCAGTTCTGAGGCCGAACAATATCAATCAGGGCTTTGTCTAGTTGGGTGTTGAAATATTCCAAGGCCAGAGACTGTACTGGGGGTTTCCAAACCTGGATGCAGTATTTAGATGGGTGCTGAGTAGAAGGCAGTTGTCACTTTCCTTGATCTGCTTCATATGATCCTGTTTGCACAGCTATTTATGCTGTTCACCATGTCCATTACCAAGGTGCACTGCCAGCTCATGGTCAGCCCATTGTCCTCCATGGCCTCCTGCACCTTTTCTCTAGATCTGCTCCCCAGATTGTGAGTCCCAAGCCTGTGTTGCAAACATGATGCATTGATAGTAGCAAAAATAAAATGAGAGAGGAAGTTGAAAGAGCTAAACAGTCCATACTCCAGCTTTGGGCAAAGCTTCTGACATTGACAACACTTGCATACTAAATATGCATCCTGACTGTTTTGTTTATTGTGTGCATTTATGTGCAGGCAATTGAGGTAAACCAATACTGGTGCTGTTTTCAAAGGGAAATCATGAAAGCTTCCCCCCATCACACTGTTCCCTGCATGTTTCCTCACCACCCACTGCATCTTCTCTTCTGTTGAAGTTATGAAAACTTTTCCCTGACATGCCCAGTGCAATGTAAAAGGCATGTAAGAGAACAGTTGTCAATGCAAATATTTGAGAAGGGCCTGAGAGTTGAAGAAGTTATGGAGAACAAAACACTGTCTTTAAAATCTGGAAAGTAAAACTGGGAAAGAGTTATTGGTAAAGGGTTAGACTATTTACTTATTTTATTTATTTATTTATAGCTGAGGACACAAGGTTTCCTGAGAAGCTTAACAGCAGTCCCTAATTGTTACTATAGAGGAAGAATTTGTACAGAGAGACATGACCCATATAGCTGTTATCAAATACACATGTTCATTCATTGAACTTTTGTTTACTTAGCTTCAATAATTTCAATGTCCTTTTCCATTAGCTCTTTTAATACAAGTCCTGATTTTGCTAGTTTGAAGATAAAGTGTTCTTTGAGGTGTCCAACTATGACATTCTAATGCAGTAGTGGCACAGCATTTGTGCTAATCTTGGCAGAACTATGCCGTTGCCTCCTTCCCTACAACTCTGAACAGAAATCTGTCATTTCACAAGTATGAAATGACAGAATATAAGGAACTGAGCCAAACCAACCAAACAAACAAAAAAACTCCAACCAAACAAAAAAAAAAATCAAGAATAAAAATGCTTTTAGGTAAATTGTGGCCTGCTGATTTTACTGAGGTTGTCAATGTTCATAATTCTGAAAATCAGTAGCTTGGCATATAACCACTAGATTGGTGTCCTTTGGGCAAGGTGCTTCTCAGGCACCACTGTCTTCCTTTAAAATGGAAAAAAAATAAATGTTCTTGAAAGCATGGTGCTTGTTTCTCTGCACCAACAATATCTAGTAATTCTCCTATCTACTGTATCCCACTCATAACTTCTCAATCCTTCAAGAAGCCACATTTGTACTTCTCAGGAAATAAAAGCGTATCTCTATTAGAAAGAAAATTCCTGAAACAAATCTGTTTTTCTGAAAATAAAATAAAAGTAAATCAAGAAGAAAAATCAACCTAAATTTATATCTCAACATAGATGCCTGGGAATATGCTTCTAACCTGATATGAAATGTTCCAGCTAAATAATGCTATCCTGTGTTGAAATAAAAGCAAATGTCAAATTCTATAGTGTTTTGGGGGTGGTACAAATATAATTCAAAGACAGTTTAGTGTTGCCATGGCATGGTAAGAATTGATGTCTATTTGAAATCTAGAGAGATTTAAACAGACACGTTTTTTATACTTCTTCAGCAACCTTGCCCTCTTAAGATAAGTACAAGATGGGTTTTTTATCTTTTTTTTTTAATAGCAGAAAATGAAAAAAAAGGTTGTATTGTAAAGTAAAAAAATTAGAATAAAAGGTTTTGGAATAGCTTTTCCTTTGTTCTTGTACAGGGTTTGCTTGGCAAAGTTGTGACTACCATGTTCATGGACGGCTGTCTCTTGTGGGAGGAATCTCATGCTGGAGCAGGGAAAGAGTGTGAGGAGGAAGGAGCAGAAGAGAAAACATGCGGTGAGCTGACCACAACACCCATTCTCTGTTCCCCTGTGCCGCTTTGGGGGGAAGGTAGAGAATTCAGGAGTAAAGCTGAGCCAAAGAAGAAGGGAAGGGGAAAGGCATTTTAAGATTTGGTTTTATTTCTCGTTACCCTTACCTGGTATGATTTGCAATAAATTAAATTAACTACCTCAAGTCTAGTCTGTTTTGAGTATGACAGTAATTGCTGAATGATTTCCCTGGACTTGTCTTGACCCATGAGCCTTCTAATATATCTTCTCTCCCCTGTTCATCTGAGTAGGGGTAGTGACAGAGCATCCTGGTGGGTACCTGGCATCCAGCCAAGGTCAACCCACCACAGTCCTGATTTAAAAAAGAAAAGTTATGCGGTACAAGTCATACAGTATTTTCTACCTAAAATTTTAAATTTAGGAAATTAATTTTATTTTGACAAGTGGAGAATCTGATTAAATACCTCACTTTAGATGTTTGTACTGCAGTTTTAGGAGAGACTACAGCATTTCTTGGATTAAGAACAGAGATATCACCATACTACAAATAGTTTGTATAAGCAGCCCTTTCCATAGTCACAAAGCCTGCATGTGTATATCACATATATATCAGAATGGTTTTGTATCCTTTGATCCCATTAGTATTAATAAGCTTTTTTGACTACAGTGATTAAATTTCATTGGTATTAGAAAGACAAGTATTTGCACAAACTGCTGCAGGATGCACCTCCTGGAATATGATGGAGAAAGTGGGAAATCTTACTTGGAGAACTTTATCTATGTTACAAGTCCTGCTTCAATGATTCACTGTAATCAGTTTTGTAAGTTCATTAAAATAATTGAACAGTCCTCAGTCTTCACAAACCAGCCAAGAATACAACAAATCAAGATACCAAATAATCATCTAAGGAAAAATAAATCATCAGTATTATCCATGCTGCCTCTGGCAATTTAGTAATTTATCTATAGCCATTATTCGTTTTAAATTTTGCCAACTTGTGTGCTTCTAGGAAGTTGAATAATGGACTGAAAATGCCAGCACAAGATTTGATACAACTGACACTGCAGTATTTCTGAGTGGGAACTGTAAAATTTATGATGGAAATTATAATCAAATATTTATATTATTTTTTTAAATAGCCAATTATATAGCTAGTATATATGGAGATTTAAGTGAAACCTTTTTTTGCAATTAGTCTTCCTAGGAAATAATGAATACTCAAAAATATGTGAAAAGTGAACACAAAACCATTGTGAACTGCAGGTTTTAGAAATATTTCATATTTTCTGCAACAGACTTCTAAATACAATAAAAGTTCTGACTTGTTCTCAACACGATAAAACTTTCTTGAAAATGTAATAAAATGCAACATTATGCAAACGACTATAATTCACCAATAAGAAACTGATCTTGTGTTGTGGTTTAACCCCAGCCAGCACTACACAGCCACTTGCTTACTTGCCCACAGTGGTATGGAGGAGAGAATTGGAAGGGTAAAAGTGAGAAAACTCCTGGATTGAGATTAAGACAGTTTAATAGGTAAAGCAAAAACCATTCACACAAGCAAAGCAAAACAAATAATTCATTCACTACTTCTCATCAGAAGGCAGGTGTTCAGCCATGTCCAGGAAAGCAGGGCTACATCATACTTAACAATAACTTGAAGACAAACGCCATCAGTCCAAATGTCCCCCCCCACTTCCTTTTTCTTCCCCCAGCTTTAAATGCTGAGCACAGTGTCATATCATATGGAATATCCCTTTGGTCAGTTGGGTTCAGTTGTCCCAGCTGTGTCCCCTCTCAGCTTCTTGTGCACCCCCAGCCTACTCATTGGTGGGGTGGTGTAAGAAGCAGAAAAGGCCTTGACTCTGTAAGCACTGCTCAGCAATAGCTAAGACATCCCTGTATTATTAACACTGTTTTCAGCACAAATCCAAAACATAGCCCCATACCAGCAACTATGAAGAAAAATAACTCTATTCCAGCCAAAACCAGAACATCTTTATTAAAAAAAGAGGATTGGCAAAAAAATGGTATAATAAACAAATCTCAAGGTTCACAGAATTTTAAGCAAGATCGTGATCAGTCTAAACAGAATCAACAAACAAATAAATATTTACTCCAAACCTTACCAGTTTTATTTTAAGCTGTGTACTCGCTATGTTAGAAAAAGTTGAACAGTCAAGGCCTAAGAATGTCCTCAGCCCCCAGGATCCAAAAGATGCAATCTGGTCCATACACAAGGAAGCATGTGTCCTCAGCCCTGGTTCAGCAGGGGGATCTGACCAGATGAATTCCAGATTGCCACCCTCAACCTTTCTGTGATTTTGTGATTCCTCCTTGAAGAGCAAATAAGACAGGGGCACTTTAGACTTTGCACTTCCAGTGTTTCAATATCAGGTACACGAGCCGAAGTAAGCGGCAAGTGGAAGAAAACAGCAGACACATAGTAGGCACGTATCTTCTGATAATGATTTACTGATAGCTATATCCCATTTTTAACAGCATCAGACAGACATAAAGATAGAAGAATCTGAAATGGAATCAGACTCAGTAAGCAGAACAGGACACTCCAAGGAAAAACAGAGCGAACAGAAGCAGCTAAGGGATATAGCAATTCATGAAGCACATTCTGGGCTTTCCTTCCAGAGACTGTGACTACTGCTGACACAGGTAGCTAAGAAAGGTGTTCATTCCTAGCAGCTCTAGCAGTTTCTAACAGCCTCTAAGAGCTAATCCTACACAAAAGGTGCTTTAAACCTGTTATCTTCAGCAGACTCTGAATTTAGAGTTAAGAATTGTCAAGCACGTCTTCACCTGGCACCAGGGAAAGTATTGCCAGCTGGGAGCACAGCAGAGACAGCAATTTGTGCAGCAGTCTGGGTGGAAGGTGTCCAAAAACTGTCCTGAGGATGAGACTGCTCAACAGTGGCAGCAGTGTGCCACAGGCCATGGTTCCCAGCAGCAATGGAAGCAGCTAGCCCAGCATTATCAGATGCCCCTCAAGCTCAGACCAAACTCTGCAGGAAGGACACAGCCATCCAGCCGTGGCGCATGAGGTGCCCAGTGCCTTTGTCTTTACCTTGGGCAGGCAGAGGTGATGGCCTTGCCTACAGGAGGTTTGCACTGGCTGGGAAGGCATTAAGTTAAGCCACCACAGAAGGAGATGAGAAGAAATTTTCACATGTTGATTTTTAATATGTGTCTACCTTTCTCCAGTGACAAAGGACCATAACTAACTTCACATCAGAGAGGCTTTATTTTACCCCAAGGTAACAGTAAAAAGAAAAGATTAAATAAAAAAATCAAATTTTTAATTATTCAGATTTTTGTATTTTTTAGACATCAGGAAATTTTATCCAAAAATCAAAGACTGTGGTTGAATTGACTCTTTCTTGGGTTTGTTTCTGATTTCATTGAACATATCTATCAGCTGCCTGTAAAACTTTAAATCAGTTCATGCAACATTAATTTTGCTTTTATTGTATACTGCTGAGTTATGGTAACAGCAAATACACTGATGCTCACCCAGACCACCAAGTAAAAAAAACCCCAACAAATAACAAACAAACAAACAAAATAACCAACCGAAGCCACACATACAAAAAACGCCACAACAACCACCCCCAAACACTTCCTTCAGTTGTCCTAGAAATAAAATACAGTCTGCAGAAATCACACTGTGACAATCACTATCTATTTTCTTCTTCTTCTTTTTTTTTTTTTTCCATGAAGAACCTCTATTAGGGTATAAACTTACATGAAGATTTGCTTTCATTTGTGTTAGCCCTCTGATGAGAAGGAAAAAAAAAAGGAAAAGTTTTGCCCCCTTGGATGACATCAAAATTCCACCATGTTTTGCAACAGAACATATGAAACAGCATCTGCTAAAGTTAACTACGCATAGATAGACAAATTGATGGGCCTAGGCAACTCATGTCCAAGAATCTTAAGGGAACTAGAAAATTACTGTGATAGTAACACAATTGTTTTTACTCTCTGAACTGTAAATGTTAGGAAAGACTGAATATCTGAATTATCTCCAAATCACTGATTATAATTTTTAATAACTCATAAGGAAGCTGAAGACATTTCAAAGGTTTAGAAGACTGAAAACAGCAGTCATATTTGTATTGCAAGGAAGGAAAGGCTCAAGGAGCCATAGAATGCTTAGGCTGTTGTTTATCTTTGATAAAATAACTGATTCGTGGCCATCAACAAAGAATCAAATGAAAATACACTAAAAAAATCAGGCTATATATATATTTGGAAACTCTGGTTTCCAAATGGGGAGGGCTGCACAGAGTCGATACTGGCAGGCTTCTTCTACCTCTGGATAAGTTATTTTATAAATCTTTCTTTTATCCCTGCTTAGCAGAGCTACTTTTATTATCCTTAGCTTTTTTATAATTTCATCATAATCACAGTATACATGATTGGGGACTAAAGTGATCATAACCTCCAGGGACATTCTATTAGATCCAGCAAGGTTTGATTATTATGATGACTTTTTTTGCACCATGGAACACGCATTATCTCATATAAAAAACTTATTGAATTCATTTAATGAATTCCTTGTTAATTCATTGTCTTGGAAAAATCACTGGCATATAAAAAAGAGATGAAAGAAAACTCAACAGCCCTCTATTAAAAAAAAAAAAGTATCACACGTTAATACAACTAAATAAAGGAAGGCCAGGTACTGATCTCTGGCTATGCAGCTTAGCTCCATGAAATGTCATTCACAGTGTTTGGACTACCTTATTTTGAAAAATTTGAATTTAGCCTTCTGCTGGGCAATAGGTTGTATTCTTTTACCCCTAAATTAATTATGTGGTGAGTTTAATTTTCAAATCATAATCTGATATAAAGAGATGACTCTATTGATTGCTCATCAGAGAGCTTTTTCATACAAAACTCAACGCAAGGCATGCATGCTGCTTTCACAGTAGGATCATAGAATGATAGAATGGTTTGGGTTTGAACGGACCCTAAAGATCACCTTGTTCCAACGACATCTTCCACTAGACCAGATTACTCAAAGTCCCATCCAGCCTGTCCTTGAACACTTCCAGGGATGTGGCATCCACAGCTGCTCTGGTCGACCTGTTCCAGTGCCTCACCACCCTCATGGTGAAGAATTTCTTCCTTATATCTAATCTAAATCTACCTTCTTTCAGTTTAAAGCCATTACCCCTTGTCCTGTCACTACATGCCCTTGACAGAAGTCCCTCTCCAGCTTTCTTGTAGGCCCCCTTTAGGTGCTGGAAGGCTGCCATCAGGTCTCCTCAGAGATGACCTGCAAAGGTTTCTGAACATACAAACTTTCTTGAGAAATACCAAAACTGCCAGCCTCAGGGTCCAAAAGAACACTGGAAGGAATGAAATTGTTGTGCAACAGTTTTAACTTCATTATTAACATGGATATGGCTTTTCTATATTAGATCATTTAAATATCAATAGGACTAAAAATAACTTCTTAGATCTACAAATGTGCTGTGTATTTTTTGGCTAACATAAGATTTTGAATGCAAAAAGGTGCCCTCATCATAAGGCTACAGTCTTCTATACTACATTTTTAATACAGGGTTGTAGACAGCTGATTTTACACAGGACAACTACATGTTATCACTATGTACTGGTCAAAAAAATACATAAATCAAATGGGCATTCCATCACACAATGAAGCTAAAACCACTCAGGCACGATTCTTCTCATTGTTAGAAAAGGGGTCTTGCTGTAAAAGAGGTGAACACAAAGCTCTAGGCTGGTCTAGATAAATCCACACAAAGCAGGACCAACAGTCCCAATGCTGGCACCTTGGAGAGCCAATAGAAAGTCTGAGACCTGCTACCAGAAGTGGCAATATCACATTTCTAGGCTACAGAGCTCCAACTCATGCAGAATTCTTCCGAAGTCCTCAAAATAGAATTAGTTCTCCAAAGGGAACTTTACGCGAAACAAATAAAGACACTCTTGTTTACGTATCCCATGTCACTGTTCTATGAACAACAGTACTACTGTAATTTTTTGGTTAGTTTTGTTGATCATCTTTTACTTCTAGCTAATTTAGAGGTATTTGTCCTCTAACCAGTTGATCTACACCTTGTGTTTCTGTATTTACCTATTTTTACCAAAACAGAAAATGCATACTTTACTTAACTGGATTACGTTTTGGGTTGTTTTTAACCACTTTTTAATAATTTTTCAAAATCATTCTGAATTGCAATTGCATTCTTTTATTTCATTCTTATGGCATAAAACTGTTTTTTGAAGACTGAAACACAGAGTCGTTTTATTTAGTATAAAAATATGTGGATGAAGTGCAATGACGTGTTATACTGGAGGTCATATCAGATTATTTAAAACTCCCTCAGGCTTTAAACCCAAGGAAATCTCTATGAAATCTGTGAAGGTTCAAAAATATTTTAGTGTAGTAAATGGCTGTCCACTACAGCACCTTGCAGGATGATAATAACTAAATAGTGACTGCTTAAAACCTTAAATCTGAATTTCCTTATCTATCACCAGATAATTCTGCTTAATTGTATTTACTCAAAGATATGTATCTAACAGTTTATGACATATCTTACTGTTACAATACCTTTGCGATTATTAAATTTTCTCTAGAAATTCTTAAAGATCTGCAGGCTGTTATTTAATATCGGGACAACAAAATGCTTAACTGAAAGAGTAACACACCTCTTCTATTAGAGTTTGTATTTTTACCAATGTATATGCATATGAATACCTTTTTTTTTTTCTTCTAAATGTCTATTGACATTACTTTTCAGTACTGCATCATTTAAAACGCGAATAATCTGTTTAAATGTGTGGTCGATTAATTCCATACAAAATAAGTAATCAGTAATATAATGAGAGAATTTCAGGGCTTTTTAAGTAGCAAAGGAAAATTGAGATTCTATGTAATCTATTGATTTTTTAAGCTCCTCTTTATTAAAAAAAACCCAGTATTTCTAACAGTGCATTTTACTGGGAAACAATACATTGAAGTTCTTATTTTATAAAGCACTGTTACACCAGTAAAGTTCAAGTTATTATGACAAATAGCAGCAATATATGTAATAACTACAATAAACAAGTCTTGCTGGTAAATAGGCAATTTTTGTCAGAATTCTCCCTATGTTGCCTAACACTGGAACTTCACACATTCAGAATCACGTCTGCATTTGACCCATGAGTTTAAAAAAAAAAAAAATACAGGACTCCTCTTGCTGTTTTTCTACAAGTGTCATCCAAGTAATCTTGACCTCATTTACTTTCCAGTATCTGACATAATGAACATAGTTTTGCTGAAAACTCAACCACAGTCTATTAAAAAAACATAGATGGCAAAATATATTACTTAGAATCCTACGCAGAAGATGCTTCTGCAAGATCATGCAGACTGAAAACTCAGAAAAGCAACTGAAAACGGAAGGTAAGGAACCAAAAAATGCTCAGAGGCAATTCACAGCAAGGAAATCAAACAATGACGGAAAAATACAGACATGAAGTATATAGTATAAGGAAATATTTTAGAATTTAATTTTACACTTAGCTAAAATCATAAATAAGAGCTGTTCAAATCATTCATTATGAGAAAGAAGAAAACATTACAACAAACCTTGAAAAAGAGTATTGGGAAATGCTAGTGAAAAGAAATACGTCTCTATGAAAGAACTTTCTTCTTTCCCTCTTTCCACCATTTTTAAAACCTGTTTATTCATAGAATCATAGAATAGCCCAGACTGAAACGGACTTTGAAAGATCATCTGGTCCAACCTTTGATAGGAAAGGGAGCCCAGATGGGATTATCTAGCAATTTATCCAGTTGCATCTTGAAAACCTCCAGTGATGGAGACTCTACCATGTTCCTGGGGAGGTTGTTCCAGTGACTGATTGCTCCCACTGTAAAAAAAATTATTTCTTATATAGAGATTAAACATTTCCCAGTGCAACTTGTACCCATTGCTCCTTTCTTCTCCATGTGACTCCCCATGAAGACAGAACGTCCAACCTCTTTATAACTGTCCTACTTGACATTCTATTGAATTATTAAAAAATAATGACTGCTTTAAACCAGCATTTTCTGGCCTCAAAATATCATGCTCTATGTTTTACAGCTATTTTTCCCTTGTGCTTGTTCTGCGATTTTTCTTCTCAACCCTTTGGTACAGGAATAATTGATTAACTACCTTGTGTATGTACTGTGCCTGGCATAACAGGTTCCAAATCTTACTTTGGCTTCAGATGATCTTTAAATCAATAGAATTATTATCAAAATGCAAATGCAAACTAAGAAGTACATAAACACTACAAGAACGTAACTCCTTAGTGGATGTTTTCAGCTTGAGGCTGTACCAACTATGAGTTAACTGAAAATAAAGTTCATGTGATTTAGTTTTACATATTGCTGAGCAAAGACAGGTATGTCTCAAAAGAAGAGCTTCAGTGAATATGGTTGTAGCCACGTTTCCTCTGCTGCAGACAGCTTGACATGGCTGGCACTACTCCCTACAGCAACAGAGCAAAAAGAATTCCTGTCGATGTTTTGCTTTCTGTAAGAATTATCTGCAAGCATAGCATATAGCCAGTCTGAGAAGACAGAATGTAAACTAAACATACCCAGTTATAATTTATCTTGTTTATATTTTCAAAAATATAAGAAGGCCAAATGAGCTAAACACTGAACTCATTTACAATTATGCTTAAGTGGGTACTGAATCTGGTCCATAATGCATAAACACTGGGTAAAATGAGAGAACACAAATTAATAAACAGTGCACTTCTTAAAGCATCAGAAAACAGTCCTTCCTGAAGACTAATTACAAATTAAAAGATGCTTATCAAATTAACCATGCTTCAGGCAAGCAGAAAATGGAATGGATTAAAAATAAATGAATTAATACTACAGCTTCTTCTCACTTTTCAATTTTAAAGCACTAATTACAAATTATTCTGAAGATATGACAGCAAAACAGTTGCTGTTTTATTGTCCCTTTGCACCAGGGAGCAGATAGACCATAACAGTATTTGCTTACAGAAGAACAGAAAATGTTTCTCTTGAATCATCTAATGTAGCATTGATTTAGTAATATTAACATATACAACTTGGTTTTGAATGATGGTTAACAGGTTGCCTGGAATTTATTTAGAAAACTATGGCAAAGCAGAGACGGAACATCCTGCTATTGCCTTTTCTCGGGAACTGTAGTCCTAACTGAGCCTTTTTGAAAGAAATTGTCATCTACAGCCTGCTGTTCCCCTTGCAAACAATCTCCTTGGAAAACTGGTAAGGCAATCATTTACCAGTAATTTTGACCTAATATCTAATATTTTGGTGAAAATTAATAATTTTTCTAGATAAACAGAAAGGTTGTTCTCTTCTTCTTTCCAACAGTCTTCTCTATTTTGAACACTGGGATCAATCTTCTCTTCTTGAGGGTACAAAATACATTTTTTCTTTTTCAGTTTTTGCTAATTCTGAATGTTCTCTGGGCTCCTGAAATTGATTCACAATGATAATGAAACATAAAGCTGAAAACAGAATGTCAGATTCCACTTATAAACTTACCAGCGCTGAGTAAGCAAATGGTTTATTGCCTTTGGTCTCTACATTGCAGTGTGCTAATACTTTTTTTTTAAAATGACGTTAATAATTCTTATTTAGTGTTTTCTGAAGAATGTTCATCATTGCAGTTAGTCTGCATATTACATTTGTAAAAAAAAAAAAAACCACACAAAAAACTAGTTCTTACTCTATCATGAAAAATCTATTTGAATGTTTAGCAAAGTTTGATCTTCTAAAATCTATATTGGCTGCAACTTCTGCCTAGAAGAATAATAATTAAAAAATAGAGTATTTGTCTGGAAATTGAAACTATCAAAATGGATTTTTTTTGTTCCTCCTTTCTCTTTTCCTCTTTCATTTGAAAGAAACATTATTGTTTTTTCCCTGAATTTCAGTTTACTAAGCTTTCCTCCCTGACTTCTTATACACAAATGCAATGGTTGTGAAAGTCAGCTAAATATGGACAACCAATAAAAGTCAAAAAAACACTAAATAAGTATATGACTATACTTAGAAATAATCTTCTTCCCCCATTTTTCCAAGTGTAAAGTTCTCCTCACCAAGTTGGCCAGCCTATTGCGAAATCCCTTTTTTCTGAGTTCATCAGGTGGATCCTGCCTCTTTTCCTAGCAGTACTCAGTTCTCTAAGAGCGGCCATACAAACGAAATCTCCATTGACAACATCAGCTTGAAAGCAGTTGTTGACTCATAGAATCCAACCACAACTCCTCAAGCCCCTCCCCTCACTAGCAAGATCAAAGAGAAAACCACTTGGGCCCCCATGCTGTCAACTCTCACTCTCAGACCTAAGTAGTCACACCTGATACTTCCCAGAACTTGACTTTAAAAAATCTGCCTATGCCTTCTAAAATTCACCTATATTGCAATAGCTTTAAGTCCATTAAGGTGGCCATAATTAAACTGTCTTTCTGGAAGTCACGCATGAAGTCTTCATTTGCTACAGAGTACTTCTAAGTCAACACTTGGGGGGAAATAAAAATAAAAATAATTAGACAAATTATTAGAGAGCTACTAAAAACAATAGCAGAAACTGAGATTCCAAGTTAAGAATTAACTTAGAAATATTTTCAATGTTCAGCTTCTGCAAAGGGTGTGCCATTCTAGCTAGAGCTGTGCAAATAAAAAAGCCGTTCTCAGCACAAAAGGAGCAATATATGGGTAGATTCATTTTCACATGTGCTGCAATATGTGGAAGAACAAGACAGCGAAATATTATTTTAGGAAACAAATGAGAACCATCCCTCTATAACCCCCAGTAAAATCACATCTTATTTTCCAAAAGACAGAGGGTTCAATCAACCATTGCAGTTTAAACACAACCCACATTATGTTTTGCCTCTACCTATGTAATAAAAATGTGGTGGAAATGCTATGGGCAGGAGGCATCTGTTAGAAAAATGAGCAATATAAGCACACACGTCATGCCATCAGCCAGAGAAAAAATATTTGAAGTAACCGTCGATCCTTTATGGACAATAGGCCTGATTATGTACTATCTCAAAACTTAGAAAAATGTTACTGACAATGAAAGTTCCTCCTGTTCAGAGGGGATAGTGTTTTATGGCTGCTCAGTGGATAGCAAAGAGGTAAAGAAAAATGTATAAGCTCTTATTATTGAGAACATACTGCACAGAACAAACCAAGTAATATTTAATTTTAGAACAAATATGTCATCCTTAGTTTTCTGTCTTTTTTAGTGTGTGGGTCCCCTCTCACTCCCTAAGCCCCCTGCAAAGACTGACCTGTTCTGACTTTAGGAGTGAAGCTGTAAGAAACAGAGATCTGCCCTACTGTGCAGTTTTCATGCTTGACGTCCACAGTTAAAGGTGGAATTTGTATAATTTTAGACACTTTGGAGCTGGAATGTGCTCACAGCTTTGCCTGTAATCAGTGGGAAGAGACAGGTACCACTAATGCCATTTACTTGATCATAAAACCATGGAATTATTTTGGTTGGAAAAGACCTTTAAGATCATCAAGTCCAACCATTCCTGAAGTTTCAGCCTTTGCTTTCCACTTATTGAAGAGGAAAACTGGAGAACCAACATTGATTAAGCAATGGATGGTTCAAGTCCAGTCTTTAAAACTTACTTAGCCTTCCTTTCTCATTTTTCTAATTTATGTGCATGTGTTATGTTTCTATTGGCTCTTCTACACAGAAATAGATACTGGTGTAGTGTAAAGGATAGGTTGTGGGCGGTTGTTTGTTTGTTTGTTTGGGGGGTGGTTTTTGTTCTGGTTTAGTTCGGGGTTTTTGTTTGTGGGGGTTTTTTTGCTTGGTTTCGTTTGGGTTTGGTTTGGTTTGGTTTGGTTTTTTTTGTCAAGTGTTGATATGTCATCATGCCAAATGCAATGCAAACTTCTCTAGAGGTGAAGGGCACTGTGTGCAAAATGGAAATCTTCCTTAAACAGTTTCTCTACTTAAATTTACAACCAGCAAGAAGAAGATCATGCTTGGCTTCAGGTTTCCTTAATATAAATGCCTGTTCATAGTCACAGGACCAATCCATAAAATACTCATTTCTCTTAAATCACAAAATTATTAACCACTTAAAAACAGACATGGTGCTATCCCACGCTTTAAATGATACATACTCATAAAGCACCAGTGCTTACTGATTTCAGAATCACTGAATGAAAAATTATTCCTAAAGAAGCTGGGCCAGATCTTCAACCTATGGAAATGGGTAAAGTTTCATTGAAAGCAACAGGAGCAACCATGTCTTAATCTTCTGAAGGTCTGATGACAGTAGTAAGAAACCAGAATATTTTATCCCCAGCATACTGATGTATCACGTTTAGTGTAACTACAGACTTGTCTTTGTTAATTGCTGTTGAACTCTCAAATTCTGATAGGCAAGGATATCCATTTTGCCTTCCTGCAGTGCCTTAGGTGAGATATAGATGCTACCGTGCTACTTCACTTTTTGCTGATCAGTTCTCCTAAGTACACTGGGCTCTGTATGGGCACAGCCTGAGTAATTAAAACAAAAGGGCCTCATGCTGAAGGTGATAAATCTCAAAACTAGACTGCTAGAGAAGCCACCAGACAAAAACTGTTCTGGGTCAAGCTTAAATCAAACACAGACTGGCCTTCTGTTTATTGGCAAAATATTATGTCCACCTTTTAACAAGTAATCATACAATATAACTTCAGCAAGAATTAGTATCATATAACAGTAAAAATGAATATTAAGAGAAACAGTAGGGAAAAGTAGAACTGATCATTCGTATTTTTAGTTTAAGTCAAACAAGGAAGCATTTTATTCATTTATTAATGACACATGATTAACCAGCAATCAGAGAACCATAGGTTCAGGATCAATAGCAGCGATAAGACAGACGAAGCACAGCACTGGACACTGAACAAATAAACTAATAGTTGTTCACAAGAACCTCTAACTCCATTCTGCACAGTCACAAGCTCACCCTCTTCCCCAGGATTGAGGGTTACCTCCCCTGTAGAACACACGGATGGCCCAGCTTCATGTAGCCCCTCACTCCCAACACCCCAGTGACGTACCCACTGGTGAGGAGGTGCCCAGGGAGGTGCCTCCACACCCCAAGGTGAGGTCCCCATGCGCTGTCCCCACACTATTACCCCACTGCTGGGTGTCGGCTCCTCCTGGCACCCCATGGGGAGGTTGTGCTGCCCAGCCTAGGACAGGGAAAGGGTGTCCTGGGGACACTGCTCTCAGGGACAGACCCCTGCGATGGCTGCTGCTTCCTCTCCACTGCCTGTCCCCATTTTCACAAACATCTATGGTCTCTTTATACTTCTTTTCAAGCTGACTGCTTCTTTGTGTTACAAAAGCTTTTGAATTTCCCTTGGTACTGTTAAATCCCACTGAAGGTCATCTTCCTCTTCAGCACTATCAGTTTTGGGCAAACGCCCTCTCAGACAGTTTTGGATATCCCCTTCTCAAACACTGTTTATACATCCATCCTCTTACCAGCTGTTATTATCCAGGGCTGTAACCAAGAGGGAACTATGCAGGGACTCCTATGTTTTTTTCATACTTTGCATCTATTTGCTTACTTTTTTTTTTTCCTTTAATTAGTGTATTTCATAGGTTTTAAACTTCTTTACTTCACACCTGTTTATAGTATAATCTTTTCTTTTTTTTTTTTTTCCACAGAGCTTTTACTAGTTTAAAATGTCATGTTATCAGTAAATGGGACACATATTTTCTGTTTCGCCATGGCTCAGAGATTGCTGCAGGCAGGTTTGAGAAAAGCAGATATCTATCTGAAGATGATGAATGACTTCCCATAACCAGTCTGGATGCAAAAGTATAAAAAGGGGTAAATCCAAGGAAAAAGAGTACCTAAATATCAAGGGAATCTATTGATCCTTCTAGGGGTGGCACACAGTGTCAAATTGTAGCAGCCAGAAATTTATCTACGCCATAATTTTCAAGCACAGAGCTCTAACCTATAAAGCTTACTGGATGAAAATGTTACATGCTGGTACTTCAGTTATTAATTGTATATGATTTTGCAATACGAAGAAAAGAGGTTTCTTGCTTTATCTGTTTCATATATATATTTATTATACAAAATATTGAAATGTCTGACATATCATCCACATATTTTCTGTTGCATTTTCTATCTCCTAACGCCTCTGCTTTCAGGCCATTTTAGTTTCACCAGTGGATTGTTTTCTTGTGATGATAAAAGGTTGTGTTAACAGATTGACAGATTCACAGAAAGAAAGTATCCTTATGACCATCTACGAGGGCCTACTGCTTAACACAGGCTGCAGAATTTCACACAGTAATCTATCTATTGAGCACTTAGCTTCTATTTCAGCTATGGCACATTTTAGAAAATTTCCAGATGTGATTTCACGATTCGAGCGGTGATTACAGATTGCTGCTGAAATGACCTGTAAAACCATCAATCTTTTCCTCTCGAAACTTCACTGTTACTTTTGTTACATTGACCATGCAACATACACATTTTTAGAAAGCTTGTGTCCTAAACCTTATTACAAAAATAAAAGTCTAGACAATTCTAGAAAAAACAAAAACAAACAAACAAAAAACCCCAAAAAACAAAAACAGACCCCACAGTTCTGCATTATATTTTGGCACTTCTTTATGTACTTAGAGAGCAAGATGATGGTCACTTTGGAAGTACCTATGGTCGAAACAAGTGACAGGGAAAATAAAGTCCAGATTCACAAAGCAAAGTCCTAAATCCTAGTGAAGATCTACTGGAAATTACACTATTGCTGCCACTCATACATGCAACAATATACATAAATAATATGTGTGACAGAATTAAATTCTTAGAGACAAGATGCTCTCTTGAGCTCCTTAAAAGTGTTAGGTGTTTTTTTGCCTTTTTAAACACGATTTTTGGTTTTAAATAGACGTATACATATATAAATGTTCAAGGCAGGTTTTACAGCAGGTTTCTTCTCAGTACTTCCTTCTGGCTTATCTAGGTGCCTTCCCACTTGTCTGATGGTTACACAAGTAGTAGTATTTTGGTTACAAAAATAATGCTGGACTATGATTAATCACCATGAGAACTGTCATATTACACTAATACTTCTATAAAAATTTAATAGTGTCTGAGAAAATCATTATGAGTTGCTGCAAATTTCTACATTGTGCTATTGTCCCTTCTCTTGTAAAACATTTAGCTCTGAATCAGCTGTCTGGTTTACTAACTTTCACCCCTGTAATTCCAGTACTTGCCCTGGTGACCTCATTATCTCTTACAGTGCTCTAACATTTTTTTTCTTTCTAGTTACATTCATTCTTTAGACTTCCCTGTCTCTCACAATTGATTTCTTGATTCCATTTACAAATTCAGCAACTTTCCCAAATTTCTTTTCCTTTTCCTTTTTGTCTTTTTCTTTTCCTTCTCCCTCTCCTCCTCTTTTCTTTTTTCCTTTTTTCCTTTTCCTTTTCCTTTTCTTTTTCCTTTTCCTTTCCTTTTCCCTTTCCCTTTTCCTTCTTCCCCTTTTCATTTCATAATTTACGTATACAATTGGTGCCTTTAATTACTTTCCTCCAGGTCTGTTCAGGACTTCCTCACAAAATTTTCCCTCTCTTTAGCTGTATTTCACACAACTTCACCACCTCTCTTAGAGAGATCACAACGCCTTTTTTTCACCCATATCTCCCTTGACATATTAGAATTTATCATAACTTTCACCTTGATATCTTACAAACTTGGACAACATTCCGTAATTTTTGCATTTTTATAAATTCAACTGAAATATTTAAATATTCAAGTACTGAAGTATTTTGATGGCCAGGTAAAGCCATAATACCAGTACAAATATGTACACAGCTTCATATGCACTTTCACATGCCTGAGCCTTGGTGCTTCAAAATTTATTGTAAAATTATTTGTATCTATTGATCAGTTTTACAAAGCTATTTTATTTATGCTGTTAAACAAATGTTAAGATAAGGAGAAGCTGGGAAAAAAATCCAGATTTAAGAAATTTGTGTTTCATATGATATCATATCTACTGAGAAACAGATTTGTTCCAGGGATGCAGTATTTTTATGATGTTCTGTGATGCTGTTTATTGTTAAATCATAATTATTATTGACCTAAAATTACGTGACCTTTTGCTTTCACATTTTGCTTAGCAATATCTATTCAGCAAGCAGTGGTTCTGATATTTTTCTACTCTCATGTTCTTTTCCTCTTGTTTTTCCTCTGCTGTCTATAAGCAATCAATTTCTTTATGAAAATTTGACACAAAATAAAGCAGAAATAATTATAAAGTGGTATTATAATAATTCAGGGGGTTTTTAGCTTATTCAGTATATTAATCCAATTTAAGATGCATCAATCATTCTGTCATATACCAAATGATAGAATAAAACATCATATTGCTCAATTTCCTTTTAACAATATCGAATGTTTGTTTACTAGGTATGACAGCCATTGTATCCTAAAGTATTATTCTTTTGATATATACTCATTTAATGTGCTTACTGCTATGTAAACTCACATTAATACACATCCCTTACCTTGACAGTTCTGTATTTTTTGTATTTTAAACTTGACACAAGCAATACCGTTCTAATGTACCAAATGTAGAATTAAGGATTAACATTCACACTGGATGAATACATTTAGCAGTACTGTATACTCTTAACACAGTGGTTGTTGTTAAACACTGCCAGTGTTTGCTATCACTAAACAGACTATAATATTCTGACTTTGAATGTTGCACAAGTCATTAATCCACTGACATGGCTGCATTTAAAGGACTGTGCTTTTTTACTCAGGTACATTTTATTTGATAGACTAGTAAAACACATCTCTATATGAAAATACAAAAAAAATGTAGATACAAAAGAATTTTTTTAAATGGAAGCAATTCATTCTTGGCATGTTCTCATTTATTTATCTGAGGTAAAAGTAGAAATTTTAACTTATGTAAAGTACAAGTATGTATCACTTGCCTTTAAAATAAACTTATAAGAAAACTGTTGTCACTTCGTAAGTATAATGCTGTAGCGTCATAAAGGCTGATCCACAGATACATAAGGTGAGATATGTGATGAGTCATTTATTTTTCCATATTCCACAGAGAAAATGAGACAGTATGTCATTCCACTTGAAGAGCTCAAACAGGCTAAAGCTTGCATTCCTGGGAAAAGCAGAACCATTTTAAAGTGTAGATTTACTGTATTCTGGAGTGTCCCTGCATGATTTGCCAACAACGACAATGCACGGAACTCAATTCATGTATTTCGCATTTTTCATTTACATTTCAGATTCTGGGCCCTCTGGAGTAATTCTGGTCTTCTGTGGTGGGTTGGCCCTGGCTGGATGTCAGGTGCCCACCAAAGCTGCTCTGTCACTCTGCTCCTCCTCAGCTGGACAGAGAGAGAAAATATATCAACAGGCTTGTGGGTCAAGATAAGAACAGGGAAATAATTCAGCAATTACCGTCATGGGCAAAACAGGCTCAACTTAGGGAAATTAGTTTAACTTATTAACAATGAAATCAGAGTAGTATGATGAGAAATAAAAACTATATCTTAAAATGCCTAACTCTCCATCCCTCCCTTCTTCCTGGGATTAACTTTACTCCTGAATTCTCTACCTCCTGCCCCACAGTGGTACAGGGGGACAGAGAATGGAGGTTGTGGCCAGTTCCTGATATGTTGTCTCTGCTGCTCCTTCCTCATCAGGGGGAGGACTCATCACACTCTTCCCTGCTCCAGCATGGGCTCCCTCCCACAGGAGAGAGTGCTCCATGAACTTCTCCAACATGGGTCCTTCCCACAGGCTGCAGTTCTTCACTAACTGCTCCAACGTGGGTCCCTTCAACAGGGTGTAGTCCTTCAGGAACAGACTACACCAGTGTGGGACCCTCTCTCTCCATGGGTCCACAGGTCCTACGAGGAGCCTGCTCCAGCATGGCCTTCCCATGGAGTTATAGCCTTCTTCAGGTACATCCACCTGCTCTGGTGTGGGGTCCTCCATGGGCTGCAGTGGGATATGTGCTTCACCATGGACCTCCATGGGTTCCAGGGGGACAGTCAGCCTCACCACGGGCTGCACCCTGGGCTGCAAAGGAATCTCTGATCCAGGTCCTGGAGCAACTCCTCTCCCTCCTTCTTCACTGATCTTGGTGTCTGCAGAGTTGTTCCTCTCACGTATTCTCATTCCTCCCTCCAGCTGCAAGTGCCCAGTTTGGGGTTTTTTTCCCCCTTTTTTAAATATGTTACCACAGAGGCCCCACCACCATCACTGACAGGCTTTACCTTTCCCTTGGCCAGTGTCTGGTCTGTCTTGGAGATGGCTGGCATTGGCTCTATCTGATATTGGGGAAGCTTCAAGCAGCTTCTCACAGAGGCCACCCCTGTACCATCCCCCTCGCTACCAAAACCTTGCCACAGAAACACAATATATCCTCTGATATCATTTATCTGAACAAAAGAGAGGTGGCTAACTCTAAAGATTCTTTTTTCCCCCTTTGATTGTGATAATTTGGGCATCTTCTGCAAAGAACAGTTTTGGCAGTTCTAGAAGGTAAACAGACCAGCTCTCCAACAGAGAGTGGTGTGTTGATCTGCTGCAGTATTCACAGCACACACACAGGATTTTGGCGGACTGTATTTTAGCAGCTTTTATTAGATTTACACACTAAAATGGTTATTCATATGTGTAACGGTGTGCTAATTCTTGATTATTAGCTTAGGGGAGATATTTGGTGCTGCAGGTAAAGTCTTACAGATCTGAGAGCCTTAGAGAACCACTTCTTGAAATTTCACAGAGACATTTGAAGCAAAACACAGAATAATGTACTATTCCTGAAAATAATTTAAAGAACTGAAAAATACAAAAAATCACACAGAGAGGGAAAAACATCTTTCCATAATGCATATTTACATGACACAGTATGTTATTATCTTGCTGAGCTCTAGTTGCCAAAAGCAGTTTTGCTTTTGATAAAAATGTTTATGGTGGCATTCCTAGTGGATTATTTGCCGTGACGATTCATTTTCACTTATTTTGTAAATATATGAAGAAAAAAACTGTGATATAGAGCAGTACAAGTCTTTGTTCTGTGGTTTTGTTTTCTGCTCATTTAGAAGTCTCTTAAAACTAAAGTTTGAGGTGTATTAAAATGAAAGCTTTTTATCAGCTTTACATGAGTGTAGTGAGATATATATATGCATTTGTTTTATGCATTGTAGTAGAAAGTGTTTTAGGAACCAATCGCCAAATAATCCGTAGCACTTCTGTTATGCTATGTATATACCTTTGGTAAGTAATATCAGTTTCTTTTCAGTTTTTGTTTCCACATCTTCAAAATACGTCTTTTTTTTTTTTTTTTTTTAATAATTTTGCTTTGAAATCTAGTACTTTGAAGGTAAGAAATAAATTCAGTAACGTTCTTTCTAACATGTTCAATTTCAGACCCTTTTAAAAACACGATTAAGTTCACTCATAAATTAAGATAAATGCCATTTTATTCTTTCATGCTTGTATTTCACCTACTCAGATACCCAGACAGTAGATTTTCTCTGCTTTACTTTAGATTTCTTTGTTATTTTCCCTACTTTTTCTGTGTTCTTTCCCTAGCAGTTTTTCAAATGTTATTCTCTCCTTGTCGTGGCTGACAAACCAAAATTTGTAAGAAATGTAGTAAAGGACAAGTATAATCTAAGAGTTATAACAAAGAACAGCAAACACTGAAGTATCTGTTTCTTTTTCTTGATGGTGTTCAGATGTTTTCTCCTACTCTAGGCAAGACGCAATCTGTGTGTTGACAAACCTATCCACAAAATGAGGATAATAATATTTATCACTTTCATGTCTTGCTATCAAGCTGTAATTAGACCATACAGTTAAACATTCTGAGAGAGAAGAAGCTGCTGGAATATGAAACCTGGTTTAATGATGTGTGTTAATTCTTATAAGCTATAGCTCAGTAATGATACAATTTAGTAAACTAGATGACTTAAAAAAAAAACACACACAGAGCAAAACTTGATTAACTTCAAACATCAAACTTGAGGTCTGACTTCATTCTTCATCTTTTTAAAATACCTGAGAGTCTAGAACTTGTTTCTTTCTAGGTACAATCTTTCCATTTGTAAAAGTCACAACTAAATCAATGTTTTTCTATATGTAATGGGTATATAAATCTGTGCACTCTAAAATTCAAAAGGGCTTCTGCAGTGCAAAAGGACTTCTAAAGACCTCAGAAATAAAGATTTTTTTAGATTTACTTTGACCTTTAGGAAGAATGTTCCGCAGTGATATTTGACCAGCCTTCTCACCCCACATGCCTGATTTTGGTATTTGAGTTTGTACAGAATGTACAGAATATTTCCTTTAAAGGATTGGAAGAATTATATTTTTAATTAATCACCATCTTCAAAGACATATGGTATCATTCATAGCCTCACTTCCTCTGTCTCTAATTTATGCGAAGGTATCCGGCCAAGGCCTTGACTTTGCTCTGAGGAGATCTAGGCATTGCCACATTTATTTAGTTACTGTATTTTTACATATTTCGCATAAATTCTAGTCAGTTTAATTTCTTTCATGTCCACCACATTTCTGAGAAACTATTCTAATAAATCAAGACCATATTTGAAGAAAGTTTTAAGTTCCTCATCAAAGAGACTGCTACCCTTTGATATATCTGTATAAGTTACATAGCATGGAAATATTGGAAGATTGAATGTTCTGGAGTATATAATCGATGAAAGCTCTTCTGCTGATATGTAGCAGGCAGGTTCAAGCAATAAAAGTAGCTATTGACCTTCGTTTTGGTTTCTGTTCGCTATCAAAAAATGCAAGTGCTGCAACACAGAACAACTTTGCTCAGCGGCCATTTCTGTAACCTTTGCTAAGGAACCAAACTTTCCTCTGCTCTTCATTTATATTTATGTCCCTTTGTTACAGTGTAACTACTTGCATGTGCGCTATCATTACCATGCACCCTATTTATGTCTGAAGTGTCCAGAAACAATGGTTCCACAAATCAAACTAAAGCAGGCTTCAGCTCTGGCTGCTGTTCTACTCCAATACATTCCAAGTGATTAACACCACCTGTGGCACTCCTAATTCACAGCAGCAGACAATTATATCCCTTGGATACCCATTATGGGTAATTATTCCCATGACAGACTATTAGATATGGGTTGTGAACATCTCGGCTGTAAACTTTTTTTGCAATTTTATTTTAATTCTGATATTACCATTGAGGGGCATATCTGGGGAACAAATCAGAGTCTTATAATAATGGTATGCTTACAACAATAAAAAGATTCATTTTTATTGCTGGAGTTGTAGTCAAATTCATTATTTAAATATGTGATTAAAGGAGATTTTACATGTTTGCCATTACAAGATTATTTTATTTCATTCTTTTAGTACACAGGCAATAGCAAATCCTGCTGATAAACTGACACTTGAGGCAGTTAGAGACTAATTGTTTTTGTTTTAAAGACTGTCTGCTCTTCTTAACAAATATTTTTTTCTTTTTTTTTTTTTTAATCCTGAAGATAAAACTGGATCTCTTATAAGCATGTAGGGGAATTCTCAGAGTGAAAAAAGGTCTATCTCCAGGATAAAAAGTCATAAAACTTTCCTATTGGTGTTGCTTTAATTTAATTTTAAGG
>VWYH01003318.1:0-18391 GCA_013399365.1 Pampusana beccarii | reverse complement strand
GAGGATGGAGCCAGGCTCTTCTCAGTGGCAACCAATGATAGGACAAGGGGTAATGGGTTCAAGCTGGAACACAAGAGGTTCCACTTAAATTTGAGAAGAAACTTCTTCTCAGTGAGGGTGACAGAACACTGGAACAGGCTGCCCAGGGAGGTTGTGGAGTCTCCTTCTCTGGAGACATTCAAAACTCACCTGGACGCCTTCCTGTGTAACCTCATCTAGGTGTTCCTGCTCCGGAGGGGGGATTGGACTAGATGATCTTTTGAGGTCCCTTCCAATCCCTAGCATACTGTGATACTGTGATACTGTGAGTTGGTGTGGTTGAGCCTGGAGAAGAGAAGGCTTCAGGGAAACCTTATTGCAGCCTTTCAGTATGTAAATGGTGCTTATAAAAAAGATGGAGACAGACTTGTTGCCAGGGCCTGTTGTAACAGCACAAGGGCCAATGGTTTTAAAGTGAAAGAGGTAAATTTAAATTGGATGTAATGAAGAATTTTTTACTCTTAGGGTGGTGAGGCATTGGAACAGGTTGCCAGATAAGTTGTGGATGCCCCATCATTGGAAGTGTTGAACGTCAGGTTGGGTTGAGCTCTGAGAAACTTGATCTAGTGAAAGATGTCCATGCCCACGGCAGGGGGGTTGGACAAGATGATCTTTAAAGGTCCCTTCCAACCCAAAGTATTCTATCATTCAGTGATCCTACGAGTTGCGGAGTTTTCTTCAGAAGTTTCCCTTGGTCAATAAGGATCTTGTTTCTGAGACATGTTATGAGGTCTGCACATGCGCAAAAGCACAGACACCACTAAAGACCTAAAGACAGGAGCAGCTAGCTTGGGCATCCAGGTAGGGCAGCTATCAAAGCAAGCAGTGTTAGGAGTGGCTAGCTGGACTAGCTACTGAGGCAAGATCAGCAGCCAGAGAGACTGTGTGGGTAGAATATTAGCAGTTAGCATGACTTGGAAGTTAGCACAACCAGTTAGTTAAGAAAGGTGGAGGACAGTTTGTTGATGCCTTTCTATCCACCAAGACAGGTGACAGAGCAATGGAGCCTGGAAAATCCAAATGGTGAACTAGGGAGGTCTAATAGGACGTGGAAAGTTATCAGCTGTTCCAACAGTTGTTTTATCAGCAATATAGATTAGGAAGTCATCAGGAAATGGAATATTGATGGAGTTTATTAAAGAAACAGTCAATGCATATTACATCATTTAACTTTCTATTGTATCTATTTAAGGGAACTACTGCTTTTTTAATCACTTTTGCAAATGGGAAACATTAACTAAGCACTGCAACAGCTTATGTTAGTTTTACCACGTTTCTGGGTCTACACCACTGATTATAAGTGATCTCTCATAACTGAATCTGTATCTTTTGTTAACAGTTACCACCCAGAACAGCAGCACATATTCTTTCTTTATTATAACTTATTCAAGCCATTTTTGGGGGGGTTTAGACATTTTTCTCATGGTAATCCCACCAAATGGCACAAAAGTTATTCTGCTTTTCCTATGTTCCTTCACTCATACCATTTCCTTCACTCTGGTAAGACGGTGAGTACATAATGAACAGCCTGTAAGAAGTTTTGTCTCACTGTGGCTGTTAGAGAGGAACCGTCCCTTCCACATCTTATAATAAAGAGAATGAATCTGGCTTTACTCAGACATGTATAAATCAAGAATGACTCAACTGGTCTCTGCAGAATAACAGGCACATAACCAGTGAAGTTGTGTTCAAAATCAACCCTCAGATTTGATAGATACACTCTAAAATTGTTATGGACTCCTTACCTGACGCTAAATAAGAGTGAAAATAGAGTCTCACAGTTCACCTTATGAAAAAAAAGGCATGCTGCTGAGGGCAAAGAAAAACTAATAATACAGAAATCTTTAGTCCCACAGTAGTTGTCCATTACAGAATTCCCCACATCTTCCTCTGAAATATTTTTAGCGTGACTGCAGCGTTTGAATATAAGACTCTGTCAACTACCAGTATTATCCTCCTGTAGTCACAAGCTTCATGTTGCAGTATAACATTGGCAATTTCAAATATTAATAGTTTCCACAATTTTTCCATATTTCAGGAAAGCATGCACATGGTCTTGCTATTCCTCAGGTTTGTAACCTATTTACCTATACTATACTGGTGTTTTGGTGTGGTTTTTTGTTTGTTTTTAACTACTACTGTACATTTTCTTTAGTATCTCTAAGTCTACTCAAAATGCCTTTTCTAAAAACTCTCACTAACATGTTCTTCACCGCAGTCTGTACAGAATTAATAAATACATTAAGGCTTTTAATAACATTTTGTCATATTGACACTGATGTACAAATGAAAAGAGATTTATGTGGATGATGACATACCTCTTCTATGTATGTTGTTGGCAACAGTCAATAGCATAATTTTTTCAGTCCTAGTCCAATTAGTCTGAGATGGTCCTTGGACTGGAGTAGCTTTCAACTACAGCTCTCCATAAACTTTCTTTTACTTTCTGTTTGCACAGTTCCTGTCACCGTAATGTGTTAATCCTAAGTGATACAGAAGGGGTTTACTTCCAGATAAATAGGTCTATATATTTTCTTTTTTCTTCATTTTGTAAAAAATTAATGCAGTAGAATGAGACATGTAAGTCCTAATAAATCACCTCTATATAAGTGTGTCTGCATGCTTGTATGTGTATGTATGAATGTGTGTGTGTATGTGCGTGTGTTAATGTGTTTTTACCTCTGTTAAGGAAGAGCAATGCTTAAAGCTCACCACAGATATTATGAGAACAATTAATTCAATAACATTATATTTCACCTTCTTTTAAATTTTATGTTCAAATGCCCCTTTTTGTATTCTCAGTTGCATGTCTATTTATTGTACTGTTTTTATGGCTTTGCATTTACCTGTAGCATAGTAAGAGACAACCCTAAGCTTTGACTCAGTTACAAGTTAAAATATAAAACCTTAACACCAGAAGTACATTCTAATCAACAGCTACAGATGATAAAAAACACATTTGTTTTCAAAGCAGATTTGTAATTGGAAAATCAATAATACAGTGACAGACACTGTATAAAAAAGAGCCTTCAAGTATGAAATGAATCCACTACTTCATTCCTGTTGACTCTTTACTATGTCTCTACAGTATGTACTAGCCATTCCCAAGACTTATCTGTTTCTTTTAAAGAAGGGGCACTTTGTGGGTCTTGAATTGATTGACATCTTTGTTCAATTTTAAGTTTAAAAAAGTCTGAAATAGTTATTTATCTATAAACTATGAAACACTAGCAGTAAAAACCATCTTGGATCTACTATCCAGAATCTACAGGCAAGCAAGGGTCTTTGAGAAAATACTGAATGCACCTATGTATGTTCATTCCTTAGTGGGAGATGGAGGACGAAGTCTCCTGGAACATGGTCAGCTTTGCATTTCTAGATTGTGCCCATCAGTGACAGAACCAAAGGTTCCTGCTAAATGGTATGCTGACTTACTTCTGCTTCTATATAAGTTCAGTTTTAAGTTACTGTACCTTTTGTAGTGAGTGATGCTAGAAACATAGTATCAGTTATTTGGCTTAACTGATTGTTAGAATAAAAAGGCCTGGTTTTTATTTTTGGCAAGATTTCTTTCTTGTTTTCAGGAAGTTCCTTCCACTAATAGGATTTTTGCAAACATTGATTCTTTACACTAGGAGGGGTTAAAGTACATTCCTGGGATTTAAATAAC
Source organism: Pampusana beccarii (assembly GCA_013399365.1). Lineage (NCBI taxonomy): Eukaryota > Metazoa > Chordata > Aves > Columbiformes > Columbidae > Pampusana > Pampusana beccarii. Next base: position 14,682 of record VWYH01003318.1, on the reverse strand, counting down.
ATTCTTTAAGTTCCCTGCTCCAAAGTTTCATGCAAGGTCTTGGAACATAGCTTGAACATTCAGAGATATTGAGTTGCCTTGCTTTTGTGGTTGTGATGTTGCATTTTCCTACTTCATGGTGCAGATGGATAAATATACTAAATATTACTAGGCTTCTTTTACAAAATTTTTCTAATATAGTAACAGGCCCCTAAAATACATGTAATGTTTCATGCAACAGATATTAGATAAAAAGTGGAAGTCTGAATATTAAGTCTGAATAAAAGGAATGTAACATCCATAAACCATGAAATAATGAAGAGGACATTTGAGACCACTGGGGCAGAAAGTACCTTGTTTCATTTGTCCTCATAGACACAAGGAACTGCAATGACTGGCCAGATTGCTTTCACATATAAAGTCATGAAGCTGGAAATTCCTGAGAACTTAGTTGAAGCTATTCACCCTGACTCCTATTGAGAGAAAAAGGAAAAAATTTAGTAGGTTTTCCTATATTCCTAGAGAATCCTATTATTAGTGAAAATATATATTTTGCCTGCTTTATTTCTGATGCATACAGCAATGGGGTGAGTAGGAAAACACTATTAAGTGTTACGTGCTTCAGAATAGAACAGAGATGTGTGATTATGGAGAAAAGTGTAGGCAGCAGTTCGTTTTGTCGAAGTGGTGGAAAAAAGTGAAAGAAATCCGCTTGAAGATATGTGGTATGAATAAGGGCAATGGGAGACTAATGATAAGTGAGAGGAGTAGGGAGAGAATGACAGAAGATTATAGGAGCATAGCCACCAGCTGGGATTTTATTCTGAAATTCATAATATTCTTTACTTGATTTAAAGAAACCATAGCAATTTCTGATTTTTTCCCTTTAATCTTCAATCAGACAATTTTTGTATTTATCCAAGTGGTTGTCATCACTCATTACAATCATAGTACTGAAAGCAGCAGAATCTTAAGAAGGCTGAGGTGGCCACTTATATTTTGCAAGTGAAAGTGATGCTGTCCAGATACTAATCTCATATCCCTTTTAACAGAGTAGAAGCACATCTGTCATAATGGATGACATAACTCCTTTTCCATTTTGTCAGCTGGGCAAGGAATAGAAATATATGGAGATGTCAAGAACTACATGACAGGGACAGCAGGCTGAGTATCGTGGCAAGAAAAAGAAACTCTCTGAAGCATGCAGGCAGTATTAGAGAGGATGAGGTCTACAGCAGTAGGGCAAGACTGATGGGAGGAAAGCACCTCTCAGAGATGTATGTAATGTATATTCATATCTAAGTAGTTTATCTAGCAAAGGAAATATCCGGAAATTGCCTAAGAAAAAACTGCCAAAAAAAAGGCTATGGAAAAACATGGAAAGAAGGAACGAAATATAGGAATAGGAACAGGAGGTAAAAGAAGGAGGTAGATGGGAAGGCTGCCTTCCCTATCCAAGCACAAGAGGATATACAATAGCACAGAATAATGTGTCAATAATAATAATAATAATAATAATAATAATAATAAGAGGAAGAAGAAGAAGAAGAAGAAGAAGAAGAAGAAAAGCATGGTCATCTCAAAACTGCAAATAGGGAGTTCTGAGGCATTTTTGAGTTGGCTTGGGGTTTTATGTTTTTTTTTGTTTGGTTGGTTGTTTTTTGTTTTGTTTTGTTTTGTTTTGTTTCATGTTTTGTTTTGTTGTGTTTTTTTTCTTAAAATATTAGCTTTTTGACATGAAGTGTTTATATTAAAAAATGAAGGCTATCAGCTTTCTTCAAACAACTAATAGAAAGAAAAAAAAAGAAAACACTAGCACTGTCTTTGCAGTTGGAGCTTATTCTCCTACTATAAATTAAGAACAAGAGAAACTTTATCTAGTCATTCAATCATAGAATATACTTTGGTGACACTAATAATAGAAGTGATAGATGAGGTCACAGTCCTGTAATTTTCTCAGTTTATAAATTAGCAATAGTGGGAAACTGATGTAGCTCATAAGAGCTTCATACAACATGTTATTAAAGCTGTGGAACTTGCCACCTGGATGATAAGTCTTATGGATTCAGCAAGCAGTAGAAAGAAAATCTATCCAAGTGATCAGAGACAAACATGTTGCTTCTAGCTTAGAAAATACTTATTGCACAGTTGGAAGTTCGGGGATTATTTGGAGAAATACGTTAATATGCTGCTCTTCTCTTCAAAGGCCTGTTTTGTTTTCCAAGTATCCATTACCAGCTACTATTAGGAACGGGATATTCTGACAGATAGGTTTATCATATTAGTCAGAAAATATTTTTACTTTCCTCTTCCAGACAGAAACTGAAAATAACTTACTTCAAATCAGAAGAGCAAAACTATAATCACACTCCTCTATTATTATTTTCTTATATTTAGTAATCTGTGCTACAGTGAAGATATTCCTGACTTAGATACTGATCTCTAATAAGGATAATAGTTCAAGATTTTATAGGAAAAAGTAACTTTACATTACTTAAGGATTTAAAGGCCTTATGAATGGAAATGCATTTTCTGAAATAACTCAAAAGCAAATTTACACTACAGATGTATCTAACAGTTACAAGGTATCAGTAAATAAAATCATATGCTTTCTGCTGCTTATGTGTTGATAGATCAGATTGCCTGTAAATTACTTTTTGAAAGAATGGTTCCATAACTTTTTTTTTACAAAAACAGTGTTCCTAACAGTCTCTTTGGCAGCTGTTATACAATAAAGGGATGTTATTTTTATGAGTATATGATCATAAGCTTGCAAGTGGCTTTAATGACAGCTGACTATATATCCATGATCTTATGATGCCCTCATGCTGTCATTGCTGTCATTGCTGTCATTGCTGGCACTGCTTCTTTAGAAATCCCCAGAATTACTATAATAATCATTCATGCTTAGTATTCCTAGATATATTTGTTCAGTGTGAAACTTAAATTACTTTATATCCAGGTTTTTTATATCTGTGGTGTTTTGAAAGGGCTTAGAGAGTCTCTTAATGGACTTCACGATCATGTCATCCTGGGCAAATCCTAGACAAATATTATTTTGGCTGTGTCATTTATATTTATTAAGAGAAGATTACATTCCATATAAAGGTTGATGCCTATCTCAGTATAACAGATTTCTTTGTTTCAGAGTTCTCTGGAGAGAAGAGGAAGGTACTAGTAATGTCTGAATAAATTTACTAAAAATGTAATATTTTTTAATGTGGTTTTTCAGGGAGGAATATTTCTGAGCTGAATGCAATGCATTGCAAGCCACTTTACGTCATGTGTCTTTCTGAAAACAGAGACATGGAAATGTCGGATCATGACATTATTCCTTTAGCATTAATAATTAATAACAATTAATAACAATTAATAATTTCTTAATTCTGCTATACTACTTTGCTACAGCAAGAGGCAATATCTTTAGAAGAGGATATTGCATAAATAGCTAGCTGACATGCAAGAAAAATATTTTTTTGTCCAATCTGGCATAGTCAGAAGAACCCAGTTACTTTTTGATAGCAGAGGTTCTCATAATACTATCCTGCTATAGTTATTTGACTTTGGTATAGTATAACTGATCTACCATGAAGGGCATGATTCCATGAGATGTAAAAAAATCCCAAACATATTTTTATTGCTTAGTTAGATGGCTGGATTTTAAGTGGAGATGTAGGAGAATCAAATCTTCCTTTCTCACTGACATTTAGACAAATGTCTGTGTTTCTTTTCCCATTAAGAGCATTCAGCTTGAACCTTGGAGCTTTCAGTTATACAAGGAAGCCCATAGTATTTCAAGGGGATATACTGAAGTACACACATATATGTATAGAAATTTATGAATATATCTATGCAGGTGTATTCATGTATGTGTGTAGCTAAGTCTGTCATTTAGCTGGGAAAGTCAAGTATTAAAAAAATCAAGGAATCAGTTTATAATTTACCTTGTAACCAGAGTCATTCTAGTACAAAGTCAAACGGGGCTTACATTTGGGTATTTGCAGGTGTGATCAAAACCAAATTCAAGTAACACAAATCAAATTAAAAAATGAAGAAAGATGTTCGTATCTCAGGAAATCTGAACATATAGAATTTATCAATAAAAGTGCTTTTCAGTTTTAACGTTTCGGTTTAAAAAACTATTAGACCCCTCTCTTATGCTAAAATGCTGGTAAGCTCAGTGGAAATGAATCAAATTAGTACACTATGTTACACTGTTTTGTTTTGTTTTGTTTTGTTTTAAACTGTAGCTTTTCACTTAAGATAGGTTTATTTAAATATTTGAATTAACATGGAACAGAAGTAAAACTGAAATACAGTTAACTCTGAACAAAACCATTTGGACACTACATCAAAAATAAAACTAAAAATTCTGAAGCAAAAAAGGGATACAAATGGAATGGTAAGAGTGTGTAAAAGAAAAAGTGTATGTAGTAGTTCCTATAAATCCTTCCCTTAATGCAGTGTCACACAAACAATGCACATCAGCAAGGTGACACTGACAGGGCTGGGTATCCACCAACCCGTGGTTTCCTATCGTGAGGATGGTAACACAGTATTGAGCTTTGCCTGCTCTATGTCTATTGGGAGCTCTTTTCTCCAAGAAGATATTTACAGCATTCCTTTATTCAGTTTATGTTTGCTGACTAGTGCAAAGAATCCGAATGGGGCAATCTCCAGTACAACTCGCAGCCAATGGCTTTGGAATAAGCTGAGCGTACCTGACTTGTGCAGGTCAAAAGGAGCTCAGGTAACTTGAGAATTCACATTTGCTGAACACATAAAACTCTAAAGCCAAAGTTTCTTCAATATTTAAACCAAAAATATATGTCCATGTTATATTTTAAGAAGGGGCTCAGGAACATCTTTAAGCTCAGGTAGCATTCAAACTATCTTGACAAAATCTGTCTCGGGCATATGTGTTAGTTGAGTTTTGGGGTAAGATATCAGGAAAATTCGGGTAAACTTCTTACCATTATTTTAATTGTTAAGTATAGTTACAACGTGAATAAAACTAAATAGCACGAGCTATGTCTTCTCATGTTGTGATATCACACGACAATGTCAGTTACAGTGTACTTCCTAAAAGCTTCTAGCTAATTTGTGGGTATTATCCACAAAGCCTGATGTAGTCAGCCAGAACTCACAAGTTCAACAGTGCAGTGATATTGTGCTTAGATATTTAAGGAAGAATTATAGATACATGGATTTAAATCAAAGATTCAACAATTATTTAGGCTACTCCCTGGTGCATAAATCTAGGGATACAATGGACTTTGCCTACCAGTCTCAACCCATTCCAATTTGAATGGATGCTTAACAGACTTGATCAATCTCTGTATTCTCCCATATGAGTTTGACTATATCATGGTTGCCCATGGTAATGTAACTTCATTTCATGATAAATAAGATTTCGTGGAAGATGTGGCTTTTTGGGTAAGTTAGATGTATAAAGCCTATTACACAAATTGTGCCATTTATAGTAGAGATATATAAAGACATAGATGGTCTTTGTAATTTTCAGTTTAATTCACTACATATCACAGAATCACAGAATCACTGACTGGTTGGGTTGGACCTCTGGAGATCCTCTAGTCCTGCTAAAGTATGTTCACCAAAAGCAGATTGTACAGGAATGCATCCAGGTTGATTTTTAATGTCTCTAGAGAGGAGACTCCACAACGTCTCTGGGCAGCCTGTTCCAGTGCTCTGGCACCCTCAAAGTAAAGAAGTTTCTCCTCATATTCAGACGGAACCACCTATGCTTCAGTCTCTGCCCGTTGCCCCTCATCCTGTCACTGGGCACCACCAAAAAGAGTCTAGCCCCATCCTCTTGAGACTCACACTTCAGATATTTATAAGCATTGATGAAATCCCCACTCTGCCTTCACTTCTCCAGGTTTAACAGACCCAGCTCTTTCATTCCTTCCTCACTATAAAGATGCTCCAGACCCCTAATGATCTTTGTAGCTCTCCGTTGGACTCCCTCCAGTAATTCCTTGTCCTTTTTAAACTGGGAATCCTAGAACTGGACATGGATTTCCAGATGTGGCCTCACCAAGGCAGAGTAGCGGAGGAGGATAACCTCCCTTGACCTGCTGGTCACACTCTTCTTAATGCACCCCAGGATACCATTTGCCTTCCTGGCCACGTGGGCCCACTGCTGGCTCATGGTCAACCTGTTGTCAACCAGAACTGCCAGGTCCCTCTCTGCAATGCTGTATTCCAATAGGTCAACCTGTACTAGTGCATGTGGTTATTCCTCCCCAAGTGCAGGACCCTACATTTGCCCTTGTTGAATTTCATCAGATTCTTCTCTGCCAAGTCCTCCAGCCTGTCCAAGTCAGGATGAATGGCAGCATAGCCTTCTGGTGTATCAAATTATCCTCCCAGTTTGGTATCATCAACAAACTTGCTGAGGATACACTCAGTCTCTTCATCCAGGTCATTGATGAACAGGTTGAACAGGACTGGACCTCGTACTGACAGCCGAAAAACCCAGTCAACTACAGACCTCCCACTAGACTCTGCACCATCGATCACAACCCTCTGAGCCCTGCCATCCAGCCAGTTCCTGATCCCCCTCACTGCACATTCAGACCGCACTTCCTGAGCTTGCCTATGAGGAGGTCATGAGAGACATGAGGAGGTCATGAGAGACAAAAGCCTTGCTGAAGTCAAGGTAGACAACATCCACAGCTCTCCCCTTGTCTACTCAGCCAGTCACACATCATAGAAGGCTGTAAGGTGGGTCAAACATGATTTCCACTTGGTGAACCCATGCTGACTATTCCTGGTAACTTTCTTTTCCTCCACATGCTTGGAGATGATGTCCAGAATAAGCTGCTCCATCACCTTTCCAGGAATGGAGGTGAAGCTGACTGGCCTGTAGTTTCCTGGGTCTTCCTTCTTGGCGTTTTTGAAGACTGGAGTCATGCTGGCTTTCTGCCAACCCTCAGGCACCTCTCCTGTTCACCATGACCTTTCAAAGATGATAAACAGTGGCTTAGCAATAACAACTGCCAGCTATCTCAGCACTCGTGGATGCATCCCATCAGGGCCCATGGATTTGTGGATGTCCAGTTTGCTTAAATGGTCCCTAACTTGTTCCTCCTTAACCAGGGGAAAGCCTTCCTTTTGCCAGACTTCCTTACCTACTTCTAGGGTCTGGGATTCTTGAGGGTTGGTCATAGTGGTAAAGAGGGGAGCAAAGAAGGCATTTAGTAACTCTGCCTTCTCAGTATCATCTGCCACTAGGGCACCCTCATCATTCAGCAGTGGACATGCATTCTCCCTAACCTTCTTTTTGCTGCTGATATACTTGAAGAAGCCCTTCTTGTTGTCCCTGACATCCTTGGCCAGATTTAATTCCAAGTGGAGCTTGGCCTTCCACACTGCATTCCTGCATACTCTATCAGCCTCCTTGTATTCCTCCCAGGTGGTCTGTCCCTTTTTCCACATTACATAAACATCCTTCTTCCACCTGAGTTTTGACAGGAGCTCCTTACTTATCCATGCTGGCCTCCTAATCCCTTTACTTGATTTTTTGCTTCCCTACACATATTCCATCAAGTATTTTTACCTGATTGAATCTTCTGCAAGTTTGTTCGCTTAGCATTTATCTGGAAATCCAAGCTGGAAAACTATATCCAAAATTACAAAGATGCCCACATAGAATCACTCACCTACTTGACTTGCTCCACTCACTATTGCCAATAGGTGTCTTCATCTGAGCTAGCCATTTTAGTCTTTTATTGTAGTCAGTGGAGAAAACCAGTACTTTCAGAGTAGACCTGTTCAAATCAAAAGCCCATCAAAGGAGACGAAGTGCTCCATTCACTTGTCCACATACATGTATCTACTTCTTATTGAAACACCCTAGAACATCCTTACAGATTGAGAGATATTGCATTTAGTGTCTGAGACAAAACCAGAAGTGCTGTGTCCAGGTCTGGACTCCAGAGTACAGGAAAGACTTGTTAACTGTTAATACATAACAATTAAACAAAAAGAATCTATCAAAAAAGAGTGACACCTTCTTGCATTCTTCCTTTCCCATAATACACCTGATTACAGCTTTCACATTGCAAATTACCACTTGAAATCAAGAAGAAAATTAGCCTATTCAGTAAGAACAAGACCATTCAATTTACTCTGTTTTATGTGGTAGCAGTCTCTAGACACATCTATCAGACAAACCCCCAAATGTAAATGAGAAATTACCTGGTTTATGAATGCATAAGGGATTTAAGCATCAAGCATTAATTCTGTAGTTTTGACAGGCTTCAATACTTCTGGAAAAATTCAGACAACTGTATGACTTCATCTGTAGAAACACAGGTGAAGAATTTCCCACCAAACTGAAGTCCAGCTTTTAGAAGTTGAGTGAATGTCAGCGGTACTTTAATGTTGAACACAGATGTTTCATTTGGTGTCATGTTTTCTATGTTTGTTTTTTTTTTTTTTCTTATTCTGTACAGGATTTACAAAGTTGTCCTGAACTATAGGCACCAGAGTTTTGTTTGCAACATTATCTTCTTCTTTTTTTTTCTTTCTTTTTTAACTACTAAAACATTTTAGGATCTTCCATCTTCCTAGTATTCTCTTTCAGATTTGGACTTAATCTCTGGTTTCCATTTATATCCTAAAATTTTCTCAATGCGACTGAATGAAAACAAGCCTCAAAGAATTTCATTTTGACTCCAAAATTAGGTTATTTGATTACCTAAGCCTTGATTTTACTGTAAAATGCTTATGAGGTAAACCTCAACTTACAGTTTCTCCTGATATACAAAGAAAAGCATGAATTAAAACTTCTTGAATGCATCTGATATTTGTTCTATAATTAAACTTGCTTAGTGTTGAAATTAGAAGGAAAATCTCAGAAGAGAAGTAGCCAGAAGATATGCTTAGGACCCTCTGAGGAATCTTAAGAATCTCTGAACAAATATATTGGGTTTACAGGGCAAGATTTTTGGTAGTGGGGTGAGACAGGGGTGACTTCTGTGGGAAGATGCCTGAAACTTCCATATGTCTGACAGAGCCACTTCCAGCCAGTTCCAAGACAGACCTGCTGTTGGCCAAGGCTGAGCCCATCAGTGACGGAGCACTGCTGTGTTTACATATTTAAGAAGGGGAAAAAATGTTGCACAACAGCAGCCGGAAGAGGGATGTGAGAATATATGTGAGAAACCATTCTGCAGACAGCAGAATCAGTGAAGAAGTAGGGGGAGGAGGTACTCCAGGCACCAGAGCACAGATGCCCCTGCAGCCCATGGCAAAGACCATGGTGAAGCAGGTTGGACCATTGCAGTCCATGCAGGTCCATGGTGGAGCAGACATCCACCCTGTAGCCCATGGAGGACCTCATGCCAGAGCAGGTGTCTGTGTCCTGAAGAAAGCTTTGACCCCATGAGGTACCCATGCTGGAGCAGGCTCCTGGCAGGAGCTATACCCCATGGAGCAAGGAGCCCACACAGGAGCAGGTCTTCTGGCAGGATCTATGGCCCTGCAGGGGACCCATGCTGGAGCAGTCTGCTCCTTGAGGACTGCACCACAGGGGAAGGACCCATGCTAGAGCAGTTCATGAAGAACTGCAGCCTGTGAGAAAGGCCTACATTCAAGAAGTTCATGAAGGAGTGTCTTCCATGTGTTGGACTCCATGTTGGAGCGGGGGAGGAGTGTGAGGAGGAAGAAGTGGCAGAGATGTGTGATGAACAGACCATAACCCCAAAACGCCACCCCCCTGCATTGTTTGAGAAGACAGAGAAACTGAGAGTGAAGTTGAGCCCAAGAAGAGAGGGCTGAGAAGAAGGTGTTTTAAGATTTGTTTTTATTGCTCATTACTCTACTCTGATTGGATTAGCAATAAGTTAATTCATTTCCCCACGTTGAGTCTGTTTTGCCTGTGATGGTAATTGGTGGGTAATCTCTCCCTGTCCTTACCTCAGCCCAGGAGGCTTTCATCATATTTTCTGTCCCTCTGTCCACTTCAGGACGAGAGTGACAGAGCAGCTTGGTGGGAACCTGATGGCCAGCCAAAGTTAATCCACCGCAGCAAACCAAGACATGTTTAGGCAACATGTTGAGCGTATCCTGTCTTACTGCAGAAAGTGTTATTGCATTTAAAATATCTTATCTTATACATAAATTATCTCCAGAAACCCCAAAGAACACTGGCCTTTCAAAAGTTCAGGTTGAGTCTAACTGAAGACCAGTCCAATTCTCTGGACAACTGTCAAAATAGTATATTGGAATGATCAGACATTTTTAATGCTTTTCATTAAATAGCCTCAGTATATAAAAAGAATACAGGATTTTTCAGCAGGCATAAATCTATTCTTCCTATGCTTTGAGCAGATACTGTTTAATCTGCTCACACTTCCAGTAGACTAGGAGCTGCTGAGTGAACATGGTAACCACAGCCTTGAGCACGAGCTAGTGGCTTTGAAGGTGAGCCAGTTCATGCTGCAAGTGAAGATTATTAAGTGAGATTTGGATAGCTACATTAACAGGGGCTTTGGTTGATTTAAACCATCAACAGCCATATTAAGAAAACATATCTTAAAATTTTAGAGGATTAACCTCTTTCATCAGTTTTTCTGCTACACAGGAGGAAGTCTTCTGCACCATGACTAATATTAAATCAGTCCACCATTTTTTTTGTTTTTCCAGAAAAGGGTAAAATGAAAAACTGGAGCCAACAAAATATAATAAAAACTGTAAGTGTGTATTTATAGTGCATATACCAATACTCAGATCCTACAGATCGTAATATTGTGCACAGCTTTCCATGAGCAAATGGAGGACTGAATGAGGCGTACTGTCAAGATTTCAAGGCAAATCTCTAGACTGATTATTAACAAGACATTGAAAGCCTGACTTCAGTTCTGTTTGTTGCACTTACTTGTTAAATTACGTTCCATTTTTAAGATCCCCAAAATTTTCATGCTGATGCTTCCTGCAGAAGCATGCTCACTATATGTTACAACACATACTTTGCATGCTGTCTTCAGGAAGCATAGAGTAAGTTACAATATCTTCCTTGCACACTGCTTTCAGAACCACATTATTTTTCTTGCTGCACGAGACCTCCAAAGGCAATTCATTCTTAAGTTAACTGGTCAAATAGTTTTAATACTGTGACTAGTGAAAGACCCTGTGAACAGAATCCTGTGGGATAAAATACAGTAAAGAAATTCAGAATATATTATTTATTCTATAATTGACATAATTAAACATTTATTTATCTGTGCATTCTATTGTCATTGAAATGTCAAAAAAAAAGTTTTTTTTTCCCAGATAGTATTACGATTTTTCAAATTTAATTTGATTATGGAAACCCATAAAATATTATTCATAGACAGATTTGGACCTTTTTGATTTGGATCTTTTTGATTTTAAAATTATAGTCAGCTATGCCATCAACAGATAAAAGGCCTCTAGATATCTCTTGGACATTCTGTGTAACTGTAATCCTAGCTGACATTTGACAGATTCTCTGTCAGATTTCAATGTTTTATCTTTCCCCTCTGAGGTTATTTTTAAAGTGTGGCGATGAAAACTCTGCACTGTATAGAAAGCTTATTTGTAACTGGCATGGTGCCACAACAACATACGGAGGTGCAGAACATATTGCGATATTCCACAAATGTGAAGCACTTATTAGAATGAATCTTATTACAAATATGATTTAGCAATGGTCTGCTTTTCACAATGTAAGATTCCATTTTAGTTCTACATACAAAAATATACTAATAATTATCTAATTACTGTATGAATATTAAATTTTGTTACAAGTTTGAATGTGATGTCTATTGAGATTTCCATGAATATAGTACGCTTATATAGATAAATTTACCTAAATCCCTTCTATCCACTTGTGTTCCAGACAGAGATTGTCTGCTTACCTCTCTAGGCTCCGTTACCTTGAAAACATTAAAATTAATTAGATAACTTTCTGTTTCATTTGGAAGTTTCACAGGTATATTTAGAAATTCTTATTCCAAGGTGATAGATATCTTTCCTCTATTTTCTAGTCCATTATATTAAAGATTTTGGTGGATAAGCCTAGTTAATTTGTCAGAGTGCCACCAAATCATAATACCCACCTGAGCTGTGAGAGACAAGCTGTTAAACTCTTTGTAAAGATATGCTCCATAGTGGTTGTCCAACTACCATTCATCACAGCATTCTCCACCCTGATGTTCTTACAGAAGCCAAGTGACTGACCAGACCAGTATGCTGGGAAGCTAAGATAGGACTCATTGACTACACACAAATTTTGGTGTATGGGCTTCAGATGCCCAGGTGCTCTCAGCAGGGAGGCCGCAGGGGTGGCCTCTGTGAGGAACAGTCAGTTCCAGCAACGAAGCCACTGCAGGACACAGCTGAGCCCAGCAGACAAGATGGTGGCACCTCAGGGAAAACATAAGTAAGAAACGGCAAACACTGCAGGGCAGTGAGGAGTGCAGAGCTGGGTACGTGGGCAGCTGAAAGGCATTGAAAATGAAGGACCAAAGTTGAGACCAGGAAAAGGCAGGGGCAAAAGCGTTGTTTCAATCTTTTATCTTTGTTTCTCACCGCCCAAATCTATTTTAATATGCGATAAACTAAATTATTTTTCCTCCAGAGAAGTCTGTTTTGCCTGCAATGGCAACTGGTAAGTGATCTCTGTGTTTTTGTCTCAACCCACAAGCTTTTCCATCTTATTTTCTTCCCCTGCTCTGTTAACAACTGAGAAGGTGGGTGAGTGGGCACCCAGCTATTAGCCACGGTTAACCTTTCATCATCAGTAGAACAGATATCTACACTTAAACCAGCTATTTTAGCCTCCCTTCACTCTGAGAGGAGACAATGAGGCATCTATAAGGTACTGAGATGTGTTTCACCTTATTTTAACATTGGTTAGATAGACCGCTTCCTAAAAGTGCCTTTTTTTTGTATTTGTTGATTATAAAAGAAAGCTAAGGACTAATAGCTCCAATTTCTGATGCAGACTCTTCCATGAAAAACATGTAGCCTTGTTGTCCCATGAAGTATGAATTCATGAATAGCCCCCATAGTCTACTTCCATATCAAAGCCACATTACATTATTTGTAACGAGGCCATGTGGCCACAAGTGCTGTTGGGCAAGTAAGGGAGGAAGATGAGGCAAAGCTGTCACTTCTAGGTTATCATTGGTTTCAGCTGAAGTCCTGGACTTCAGTACTATATGTCAGAGCCGTGCGCCCTATGCTGGGGGCTCAGCTGCTTATGCTCAAGCCATCTCTGATCCAATGCTGCTGCATGGACTTTGACTAGACTGCAGTGAAGAAAGCTTTGTGGGAAAAAGTTCTCAGAAGTAAGGATCTTACTCCTCTTAGCTGCATTCAAGTTCAAGCATTATCCTTAGCTGTGCTATGTAGCAGATATGCCTGTGACTGTCTATGTATTTTATTTGTCCTGGTTCTGCTCCTGACCCACTGACTTGACTTCCTGGCTTGATCCTCAGACCTGCTTCACTGCCATGGACTTTTCTGGCCATCAGGCCTTTTGGCTGATCTAGGTTACTCTTACTAGTTTTTCTCAGTGACCCTTGCTCAGGGTCTGTGGGACTGCAGTGCTTCTTGTGGGCACTGTCCTTCCTACCTTGGGCCACCCATGGCTCATCTACCCTTACAGAGCAGCCCACTCTTGTTGCTTCCTGACCCTGGGATGAGGATCTTCAGAAACTGATGTTAATCTCTTACAAAGTCTTTTGCTGTATGTGCTATTGTCTGTGTGAGTGTTTCGGAAGGCACTTTATATATAAAGTCACAATGTCTACAATTATAAATGAACAGCAGTTAGGGATAAATCCCTGGCTCAGAGGTCTGATGTCACATCAGGCTGGAGTCTGTACTGACTAGAAACAGCTCCCTCTAGAGCAGATTTTTTCTTTTTTGGACAAAGCTAGTTAGAACAGGGAATAAACTAGCAGTTAAGTGATGGAAATAATCAGGAACACAAAGATTGCTCTCCCTAGTCCTCTTATATTTAGCAGTAAACACACACATTTCCCCAATACAAGGCAGATTGAACCCCAAACACATGGAGGTTCCTAACACTTCCTACCTGTTTTCAAAACCCTTAGGGAAGGAGACCTATGCCTAATAATAGCTGTCTGGATTATGCTCTAAAGGCATAAAAATAGTAAGGTCCTAGTATATTGATTATTATTCGTCATGTAGGTAAGTATTGATCGTATAGGGAAGGATAATTATTAGGAGAGCCCCACTGTTTTGACACTTTCTCTGAGCCAAATTAATTTCCTCTTCTCTAGTGCCATGCACATAAATGAAAGATCGTGCCTTGGCAGACTCTTGGTTTAGAAGCTAAAGCTTCACTGCCTTTAAGTCAGTGTTATGATAGATTAGCGGCAGCTCTGACAGATACAGAAATAGATTCCAGTGCCTCACAAAAGTTTGTGTTTCATGTTTCAAATATGTAAATGGTCAGACTCTGGTAAACAGTAAACACCTCTTGTATTATGAAGTATTTCATTACAGTAAGATCAACATTATAAAATGCTATAAATATAGAATAAGTAGACTTGAATCTGGGAATAATAGTAAATAACTAATCAATAGTAAAATGTTATTAGAATTTTGATTGAAGAAGAGAATTAAATAATCATTTAATTATTTGATTTAATTAATTAAGTCACGTAGGAAAAGGGCACG